>JAWNPT010000068.1:2400000-3000000 GCA_035047365.1 Drosophila ustulata | reverse complement strand
CCCAATGCATATGGACGTTTTAAGTGTGTGAACAATGATAGTCTGTAAATTTGGTTGAGATCGAATAAAAAACGAGGAAGTTATTAAAGAATCAACTTTATATGCAAAATTCACTTGCAGCTGCTCCCGCTTTGTTTGTTTAGTTGACAGTGTGATCATGTCGGTGTTGTGAAAATATATGCAAACAAAACACAAGATTCGGTATATTTTTGGTATATTTGTTGTCTCGAAATGGGTTGCGGGTATCATACGGTCGAGCACTCTCGACTGTAGCTTTCTTACTTGTCCTGTTTTGATCCCATACCAAATTTTTTCTTAATCTTCATTATATTCGTTCCAAAGTACGCTGCTGCTCTCTCACCAAAACTGCTATTCGATGCTTTTACACGATCCCAGGCCCTATCAATTGAAACTGAGTCATCTTTATGACGCTCACTCAAGTCCTTACTTTTTCAATATGCTATGTCGTGTTCTGTACAAGCTTCATCCAAAGCATTGATTCCACGATCACCGCGTGCTAAACGTTTCTCTAGCTTTGTACCTGGTCCACAGTAATTGTACCCAGGTAAATGTACCTCCACGGGTAGAGCGTTTATTATATTGTTTAAAAGACCACCACCCTGTTTGTCATTTGATTTACGAGTGTTTATATTATAAAAATGTTTCAGGCAGTAGCCTTAGCCAACCCGACGGAGGAAGTCAAACCTTCCAACGAAAACCAAGTCACCTTTGAAAGGAAAAAAGTGTGCACCAGGTAAGCTTGCAATAGCCACACCTCCTGGAAAGGAGAGAACGGTGAGCAAGCTACCGAAAAAGGCCAACCCACCTGTCAGCAAGAGGCAGAGGTCGGATGACTCGGCGAAGGCTTCGGAGGGCAAGCGGGTGTGTCCAGGGGACATCCTGCCAGCTTAAGCACGAAGCCGGAGCTACAGGTAGCCATAATCTCTCTAACGATAAATGGCTTATCCTGGAAGGGTTAATCGACCAGGGGATTGCTGATGCCGTCACTCGACCACAGAATCCGTTCGTAGCAGAGTTTGATGGCATCAACTGGTACAAGGGAGTCAAAGTGGTGGCATGTGCCAACGAGGAATCCCTGCGATTCCTCAAAGACACACTGCTGAAGCTGGAAGCACCGTGGCCAGGGGCAATGATTGACGTCGTCCCTGTAGACCAAATTCCTGAGCGAACGATTATTAAGGTCTGAATCCCACCTCCCATCCGGGAGGATCGAACCACCCTTATATTGATCAAAAGCCAGAATGCGGACTGTCACACAGCGGACTGGACGATCAAGAGAGGTCTCGCCCGAGACAAAGGAAACGGCAAGGATCTCTGGACCAGCATTGGTCCAGAGTCCAAAAGCCTACTCCTTCCTTGGGAATGGGTTGCGTTCGGGCAATCGTTCCTGGAGGCGCTGGGCGCGAAGATGCTAGGTCGACCGGAAAGAATTCGGGTAGTGCAAATTAATCTGCACCACTCGAGGGTTCTGTCCATAGACCTACTACGGTGGATGGACAAGGAGAGGGTGGATGTGGCTCTCATCCAAGAACCCTGGATCGTAGGTGAAAGGGTTTGTGGTTTGGGTGCCCGCGAATACTATCTCCTTGTCCCAAAAACTGTGGGTAAGTCCAGAACCTGTATCGTGGTAAGAACCGGACTTAATGTGCTCTTCTCTTCCAGTTACAGCAACAGGGACTTGACGGTAGTGCTATGCGAGCAAAGGAACGGACCAAATCTATACATAGATTCAGCATACCTCCCGTACGAAGATAAGGATCCACCGTCGGAAAGTATTCGAGCCCTTATTCAGCATGCGCAAAAAGAGGGCACAGATCTAATCCTTGGGTGTGATGTAAATGCCCACAACACTCTTTGGGGGAGCAAAGACACCAACGTGAGAGGGGAGTCGCTGCTTGAATTCATGCTGCTCACTAATCTTAATGTGTGTAATCGGGGTAGCCACCCCACATTCCGCAATAAGAACCGATCAGAAGTTATAGATTCAACTCTAGCGACCAACATCGACTCCCTCTCCGTAGAAGACTGGCACGTATCCACGGAATGCTTCTTTTCGGATCACTACAGGATAGTGTTCGAAGTTATATGGTCCAGAGAGGCTAAGGCGCCCTTCAGGAACCCACGAAAGGCAAACTGGGTCAAATACTCAAAGCTTGTTATGGAATCTATTCCCAACCACCCAGTGGGAAGGCTAGACAACCCAGACAAGTTGGAGGAATCGACCCAAAATGTCACAGATACTCTATGTAAGGCCTTCATCGAATCCTGTCCAATCAGCCGTCCACCGAAGTCAAACCGCAACAAGTGGTGGACTCCGGAACTCGGCCAGATACGGAAGGAAACGAGAAGACTTTACAATAGAGCTAAAGACGGAAACTGCCAGGTAGACTGGAATGCCTACCATCACAGTTTCAAGACCTTCAAGAAGGATTTTAGATGGGCAAAAAGAGATTCTTGGTTAAAATTTTGCGAGGAACTAACCAACACCACTGAAGCGTCCAGACTTCGAAGGTTGCTGCCGAAAGATCCAGCCACACCGTGGGTGCTTTGCAACCTGGATGGCACATTCGCTAAAAACAGTCAAGAATCTCTACAACTCCTCATGAACGCACATTTTCCAGGCTGCTTACAAGCTGAAGACGAGAATGAGATCCCCACCTCTCACATCTAGAGCGAGCCGGAGGGAAGCGTGCCTCATGAGAGCCAAGCCCTATTCGACGAAATTGTCAACTCTGAAAAGATAATATGGGCTATCAAGTCGTTCTACCTCTACAAATCAGCAGGACCGGATGCGTACATCTGTCGCAATGGCTATTAGAGACCTTCAGGGGATGTTTCCTTACGGGATACATTCCAAAAACCTGGAGAGAAGTGAGGGTGACATTCACTACCAAGGCAGGAAAGATAAACCACTGCTCAGCAAAAGATTATAGGCCCATAAGTCTCTCATCTTTTTTTTTAAAACACTAGAGAGACTTCTGGACCTTCATCTCAGAAGTAAGCTAAAACCCATAAATTTAGCAAGTCCCAACACGCCTCCCTCAAAGGTAGATCAGTCGAGACGGCTCTGCCCGAAGTGGTTAGCACAATTGAAAGCACACTGCAAAGGAAGGAGTTTACGTTAGCGGCATTTCTCGACATAGAGGGTGCCATTAATAATGTCAGGGTCGAGTCTATAACGGCAGCACTTGTCAACATAGGCACACACCCGACAATCACTCGAAGGCTTAGCAAAATGCTTCGCCAAAGAATAATAAACGCCCAACTTTGCACTTCGACTATCAGGGGAAGGGGAATCAGGGGCACCCCGCAAGGGTGTGTGATATCCCCTTTGTTATAGAACATTGTCCTAAATGACCTTCTTCTCAAACTGAAGTATAAGGGCTGCAGAGTCACTGCTTATGCGGACGACCTGGTTCTAATGGTAACTGGCAGATTCCTGCCAACAGTCAGTGGGGTACTGAATGCCACATTGAGCGAAACTCTGCGATGGGCAGAACACAACGGTCTTGGGGCCAATCCACAAAAGACCGAACTAGTTCTGTTCTACTGTTGTAGTTGCGTTTTCGGAAACCTGGTTAAGTTCGGATATTTCTGACTCCGAACTTTTTCCGTCAAAGTACACTATTTACAGGCAAGATCGTTCTTCCCAAAGAGGAGGTGGTGTTCTATTTGCAGTAGACTCCAACTTCTCATCGGAGCCATTACATTATAATAATCCTAATAATATAGAGTTTCTATCAATAAAAGTAAATTTTCATGGTGTAAGTTTATTTCTTACTTGCTAATATATACCTCCGTCGTCCGATTTATCTGTATATCAGGATCACTTGGAAGCAATAAAATCTATTTTTGCCTTGTTATCCGAAAAAGATCATGTTGTTGTTCTAGGAGACTTTAACCTTCCTGGGACAGCTTGGTATCTTTGTGATAACTTCTGTTTTCTTATTCCATCGAACCGACATGACTTTATTGATGGTTTACATGAATTATCTTTCGGTGAAATTAACAATATAAGTAATTCTCTTTGCCGGCAATTAGATCTATGCTTTGTCTCTGAACCTACCAGCGTAGTTCTATCTAGATGGGAACCCCTTACATCTCCTGAAGACCCTTATCATCCAACTCTGGAGTTAAGGATCGAACTTAGCAGATCTGTAATCTCTAATTCTGATATACCTGCCGATCGAGTTCGTTGCTTTCGAAAGGCTAACTTTCCCAAATTAATCCAACTTCTTAATGGAATTGATTGGTCTAACTTGTATTCCTGCACTGACATAAGTGCCGCCGTCAACTTATTCTATAATAAATTTAATCTTTGCTTTGATGCCTGTATTCCTTCTTATTTTCCGCATAGGTCTAATAAGCCTCCTTGGTTTTGTAAGCAACTTTCTAACCTTAAGAACCTGAAGTATAGACTTTACAAAAAGTTTAAAATTTCAGGCTCTACCTTATCTTTTTCGCAATATATAATTGCTCGGTCTAATTTTATCGAGCTTAACGCTGTGTGTTATAAAAATTACTTAGCTCGCTGTCGGGTTAGCTTTTCTGAAAACCCAAGAAAGTTTTTTTAATTTTGTATACACTAAGCGTAAGTCTTCCTCTTATCCTCCTTGTTTATCTTACGAAAATTCGAAAGCAAATTCAGGTCAGGCGATCGCTGATCTATTTGCTTCTTTTTTTCAAACTACTTATTCTTCTTCCTCCTACTCTAACGCGCCCTATCCTTACAGCCTGTCTCGTTCGAATTGTATCTTCAGTCCCTTAATGAGTGAGGAGTCTCTGACTCGATATCTTCAAATGGTTAAGCCGGTATTTTCGCCCGGTCCGGATGGAGTTCCTGGCTGTGTACTTCGGTACGGAGCCGAGGCTTTATGCAGATCGTTGCTGAAATTATTCGATTTATCACTTGGGTCATCGACATTTCTCTCTTTATGGAAGGAGTCTTTCATTATTCCTCTCCATAAGAAACGAAGTAAGTCTGACGCTAAAAACTATAGAGGGATATGTGAATTGTCTGCTTTACCAAAAGTTTTTGAGAAGAACAAGTCATTTACAACATTTATGTAGTTCTATTATTTCCCCCTACCAGCATGGGTTTGTGAAACATAGATCCACTGTTACTTATCTTCTTGAGCTTTCATCGTTCGTCAACAAGGGTTTCCTCAAAAACGAACAAACTGAAATCATCTATACCGATTTTAGTAAAGCCTTTGACTCAGTAAATCATTCTCTTTTGTTATATAAGCTTGACTTAATTGGATTTCCCAATAATTTGATTTGCTGGATTTCAAGCTATCTCAGCCAAAGAACGCAACAAGTTTCTTTTAATAATTTCCTTTCTAGTACATTCCGAGTTACCTCTGGAGTTCCCCAAGGTAGCCATCTCGGTCCCTTACTTTTCAGATTGTTCATAAATAATCTACCTACTGTTTTGACACAATCTCGCGTACTAATGTATGCAGATGATGTTAAAATATGCCTGCAGTACAGGGATTGGCCATGCCATATCAAGTTGCAGAGAGATCATGACACTTTCCAGTCATGGTGCAAAGTGAACTTGTTAAATTTAAACTGTTCTAAATGTGTTGTTATGTCCTTCTATAGAGTTAATCCACATTTGGCCACATTACTTACTGAACGGTAACGATGCTGTTGATGATCTAGGTATTCTCTTAGATCATAAACTTAAATTTTCAGACCACATTTCTAGAACGGTCAATAAAGCTATGTTTGTACTCGGTTTCATTAAGAGGTGGTCAAAGGAATTTGATGACCCTTATATTACTAAGACCCTTTATACATCACTTGTTCATCCGATTCTGGAATATGGTTCGTACGTATGGTCTCCACAATATTCTTTGCACCAGGATCGCATTGAATCTGTTCAAAAACAGTTTCTCTTATTTGCTTTGCGTGGCTTGTACTGGAATGCTGAAGTGAGATTGCCGTCATATAGTAGTAGACTTCTTTTAATTAACCTACCTTCTTTGGCTAACCGTAGAATAATGCTTGACATTTTATTTATTTTTAATCTTATTAATGGTGATATTGATTCTTTAGAATTAATATCGCGACTAACCTTTTCTAATTTTCTAATTTTGCATTGCATGACCCTTTTGGAGTTTTATGTTATAACTATAATAGATTGTATCATGTATTTTCCAGCGCTAACACTGCTTTTAATCTTAAAACTTTACTACTAACCTATTTAATTAATAATTAGACAATTAGACTGAATTTAATACTATAAGATTAAATTACAATTTTTTCATTCCACCCGTTTATTTCTTATGTCCGATCCTGTATTTCTATTTTATGCTATCCGCGTTTTTTTTTGCATGCCCGAATCTATCCTGTCCGAACGCGAATCGTGTCGTTCGTCCTGCGACAGCGCCTCTCGGTAGGTTGGTCGGGTGGAGGGTTTATTGGGATCCGCGCGTAACAAGCATTGGCTTGGTATCGCTTGGGCCACTTGAATGTGCATACAATGTACGTCAACGTCCAACAAATAACAAAAATTGTAGACACAAACGTCCACAGTTAACTATACCGAATTGTTGCAAACGTTGATAATTATACTTAATAATTTCTCAAAATATTAAATTACTTCTAATGGTGGTTGTAAGTTTCCGAAACTGTCAGAGTAATATAAAACTGCAACTCTCTTAAAATAAGCTACCCAATGCGTTCCTTTTGATGACGAGTCTGCTAAATTTATTATTCCACACTCACGATATAGTGGGATTTTTGGTAATTCATCTTTCATATAAACACCCCGAAAATGTTGAATATTTTTAAAGGCAAACCGCATGATATCAAAGTTAGATAATGCCCTTTTGGGTAGCTCACTTAGTACCTTTTTTGCTTGCGATTTTGTTTTCGATTATTATACCCGCTACCCATAGGGTAGAAGGGTATTATAACTTAGTGCCAACAGAAAATGTATGTAACAGGCAGAAGGAGGCATCTCCGACCCCATAAAGTATATATATTATTGATCAGTGTCAACAGCCGAGACGATATAGCCGTCTGTCTGTCTGTATGAACACCTGGAGGCCATCTGTGCTTAATACTCTTAGTATACCCTGTAATTTTGGTAAAAATCGGATAAGTAGAACCAAAGTTATTTGTTAAATTATTTATCAAAATAGTTGTGCCCAATGCATATGGACGTTTTAAGTGTGTGAACAATGATAGTCTGTAAATTTGGTTGAGATCGAATAAAAAACGAGGAAGTTATTAAAGAATCAACTTTATATGCAAAATTCACTTGGAGCTGCTCGCGCTTTGTTTGTTTAGTTGACAGTGTGACCATGTCGGTGTTGTGAAAATATATACAAACAAAAAACAAGATTCCGTATATTTTTGGTATATTTGTTGTTAAAATATCATTTAAATTTTTTGTTTTCTCTCGAAATGGGTTGCGGGAATCATACGGTCGAGCACTCTCGACTGTAGCTTTCTCACTTGTCCTGTTTTGATCCCATACTAAATTTTTTCTTAACCTTCATTATATTCGTTCCAAAGTACGCTGCTGCTCTCTCCCAGGCCCTATCAATTAAAACTGAGTCATCTGTGTGCACCAGGTGTGCACCAGGTAAGCTTGCAATAGCCACACCTCCTGGAAAGGAGAGAACGGTGAGCAAGCTACCGAAAAAGGCCAACCCACCTGTCAGCAAGAGGCAGAGGTCGGATGACTCGGCGAAGGCTTCGGAGAGCAGGCGGGTGTGTCCAGGGGACATCCTGCCAGCTTAAGCACGAAGCCGGAGCTACAGGTAGCCATAATCTCTCCAACGATAAATGGCTTTTCCTGGAAGGGTTAATCGACCAGGGGATTGCTGATGCCGTCACTCGACCGCAGAATCCGTTCGTAGCAGAGTTTGATGGCATCAACTGGTACAAGGGAGTCAAAGTGGTGGCATGTGCCAACGAGGAATCCCTGCGATTCCTCAAAGACACACTGCTGAAGCTGGAAGCACCGTGGCCAGGGGCAATGATTGACGTCGTCCCTGTAGACCAAATTCCTGAGCGAACGATTATTAAGGTCTGAATCCCACCTTCCATCCGGTAGGATCGAACCACCCTTATATTGATCAAAAGCCAGAATGCGGACTGTCACACAGCGGACTGGACGATCAAGAGAGGTCTCGCCCGAGACAAAGGAAACGGCAAGGATCTCTGGATTAGCATTGGTCCAGAGTCCAAAAGCCTACTCCTTCATAAGCAAGGCCGGCTGAAGATGGGAATGGGTTGCGTTCGGGCAATCGTTCCTGGAGGCGCTGGGCGCGAAGATGCTAGGTCGACCGGAAAGAATTCGGGTAGTGCAAATTAATCTGCACCACTCGAGGGTTCTGTCCATAGACCTACTACGGTGGATGGACAAGGAGAGGGTGGATGTGGCTCTCATCCAAGAACCCTGGATCGTAGGTGAAAGGGTTTGTGGTTTGGGTGCCCGCGAATACTATCTCCTTGTCCCAAAAACTGTGGGTAAGTCCAGAACCTGTATCGTGGTAAGAACCGGACTTAATGTGCTCTTCTCTTCCAGTTACAGCAACAGGGACTTGACGGTAGTGCTATGCGAGCAAAGGAACGGACCAAATCTATACATAGATTCAGCATACCTCCCGTACGAAGATAAGGATCCACCGTCGGAAAGTATTCGAGCCCTTATTCAGCATGCGCAGAAAGAGGGCACAGATCTAATCCTTGGGTGTGATGCAAATGCCCACAACACTCTTTGGGGGAGCAAAGACACCAACGTGAGAGGGGAGTCGCTGCTTGAATTCATTCTGCTCACTAATCTTAATGTGTGTAATCGGGGTAGCCACCCCACATTCCGCAATAAGAAACGATCAGAAGTTATAGATTCAACTCTAGCGACCAACATCGACTCCCTCTCCGTAGAAGACTGGCACGTATCCACGGAATGCTCCTTTTCGGATCACTACAGGATAGTGTTCGAAGTTATATGGTCCAGAGAGGCTAAGGCGCCCTTCAGGAACCCACGAAAGGTATACTGGGTCAAATACTCAAAGCTTGTTAAGGAATCTATTCCCAACCACCCAGTGGGAAGGCTAGACAACCCAGACAAGTTGGAGGAACCGACCCAAAATGTCACAGATACTCTATGTAAGGCCTTCATCAAATCCTGTCCAATCAGCCGTCCACCGAAGTCAAACCGCAACAAGTGGTGGACTCCGGAACTCGGCCAGATACGGAAGGAAACGAGAAGACTTTACAATAGAGCTAAAGACGGAAACTGCCAGGTAGACTGGAATGCCTACCATCACAGTTTCAAGAACTTCAAGAAGGATTTTAGACGGGCAAAAAAAGATTCTTGGTTAAAATTTTGCGAGGAACTAACCAACACCACTGAAGCGTCCAGACTTCGAAGGTTGCTGCCGAAAGATCCAGCCACACCGGGGGTGCTTTGCAACCTGGATGGCACATTCGCTAAAAACAGTCAAGAATCTCTACAACTCCTCATGAACGCACATTTTCCAGGCTGCTTACAAGCTGAAGACGAGAATGAGATTCCCACCTCTCACATCAGCGGCGAGCCGGAGGGAAGCGTGCCTCATGAGAGCCAAGCCCTATTCGACGAAATTGTCAACTCTGAAAAGATAATATGGGCTATCAAGTCGTTCTACCTCTACAAATCAGCAGGACCGGATGCGTACATCTGTCGCAATGGCTATTAGAGATCTTCAGGGGATGTCTCCTTACGGGATACATTCCAAAAACCTGGAGAGAAGTGAGGGTGGCATTCACTACCAAGGCAGGAAAGATAAACCACTGCTCAGCAAAAGATTATAGGCCCATAAGTCTCTCATCTTTTTTTTTAAAACACTAGAGAGACTTCTGGACCTTCATCTCAGAAGTAAGCTAAAACCCATAAATTTAGCAAGTCCCAACACGCCTCCCTCAAAGGTAGATCAGTCGAGACGGCTCTGCCCGAGGTGGTTAGCACAATTGAAAGCACACTGCAAAGGAAGGAGTTTACGTTAGCGGCATTTCTCGACATAGAGGGTGCCATTAATAATGTCAGGGTCGAGTCTCGGTCTTGGGGCCAATCCACAAAAGACCGAACTAGTTCTGTTCTACTGTTGTAGTTGCGTTTTCGGAAACCTGGTTAAGTTCGGATATTTCTGACTCCGAACTTTTTCCGTCAAAGTACACTATTTACAGGCAAGATCGTTCTTCCCGAAGAGGAGGTGGTGTTCTATTTGCAGTAGACTCCAACTTCTCATCGGAGCCATTACATTATAATATTCTTAATAATATAGAGTTTCTATCAATAAAAGTAAATTTTCATGGTGTGAGTTTATTTCTTACTTGCTAATATATACCTCTGTCGTCCGATTTATCTGTATATCAGGATCACCTGGAAGCAATAAAATCTATTTTTGGCTTGTTATCCGACAAAGATCATGTTGTTGTTCTAGGAGACTTTAAACTTCCTGGGACAGCTTGGTATCTTTGTGATAACTTCTGTTTTCTTATTCCATCGACCCGACATGACTTTATTGATGGTTTACATGAATTATCTTTCGGTGAAATTAACAATATAAGTAATTCTCTTTGCCGGCAATTAGATCTATGCTTTGTCTCTGAACCTACCAGCGTAGTTCTATCTAGATGGGAACCCCTTACATCTCCTGAAGACCCTTATCATCCAACTCTGGAGTTAAGGATCGAACTTAGCAGATCTGTACTCTCTAATTCTGATATACCTGCCGATCGAGTTCGTTGCTTTCGAAAGGCTAACTTTCCCAAATTAATCCAACTTCTTAATGGAATTGATTGGTCTAATTTGCATTCCTGCACTGACATAAGTGCCGCCGTCAATTTAATCTATAATAAATTAAATCTTTGCTTTGATGCCTGTATTCCTTCTTATTTTCCGCGTAGGTCTAATAAGCCTCCTTGGTTTTGTAAGCAACTTTCTAACCTTAAGAACCTGAAGTTTAGACTTTACAAAAAGTTTAAAATTTCAGGCTCTACCTTATCTTTTTCGCAATATATAATTGCTCGGTCTAATTTTATCGAGCTTAACGCTGTGTGTTATAAAAATTACTTAGCTCGCTGTCGGGTTAGCTTTTCTGAAAACCCAAGAAAGTTTTTTAATTTTGTATACATTAAGCGTAAGTCTTCCTCTTATCCTCCTTGTTTATCTTACGAAAATTCGAAAGCAAATTCAGGTCAGGCGATCGCTGATCTATTTGCTTCTTTTTTCAAACTACTTATTCTTCTTCCTCCTACTCTAACGCGCCCTATCCTTACAGCCTGTCTCGTTCGAATTGTATCTTCAGTCCCTTCCCTCGATATCTTCAAATGGTTAAGCCGGTGTTTTCGCCCGGTCCGGATGGAGTTCCTGGCTGTGTACTTCGGTACGGAGCCGAGGCTTTATGCAGACCGTTTCTGAAATTATTCGATTTATCACTTGGGTCATCGACATTTCTCTCTTTATGGAAGGAGTCTTTCATTATTCCTCTCCATAAGAAACGAAGTAAGTCTGACGCTAAAAACTATAGAGGGATATGTGAATTGTCTGCTTTACCAAAAGTTTTTGAGAAGATATTAACAAGTCATTTACAACATTTATGTAGTTCTATTGTTTCCCCCTACCAGCATGGGTTTGTGAAACATAGATCCACTGTTACTTATCTCTTGAGCTTTCTTCGTTCGTTAACAAGGGTTTCCTCAAAAACGAACAAACTGACATCATCTATACCGATTTTAGTAAAGCCTTTGACTCAGTAAATCATTCTCTTTTGTTATATAAGCTTGACTTAATTGGATTTCCCAATAATTTGATTTGCTGGATTTCAAGCTATCTCAGCCAAAGAACGCAAAAAGTTTCTTTTAATAATTTCCTTTCTAGTACATTCCGAGTTACCTCTGGAGTTCCCCAAGGTAGCCATCTCGGTCCCTTACTTTTCACATTGTTCATAAATGATCTACCTACTGTTTTGACACAATCTCGCGTACTAATGTATGCAGATGATGTTAAAATATGCCTGCAGTACAGGGATTGGCCATGCCATATCAAGTTGCAGAGAGATCATGACACTTTCCAGTCATGGTGCAAAGTGAACTTGTTAAATTTAAACTGTTCTAAATGTGTTGTTATGTCCTTCTATAGAGTTAATCCACATTTGGCCTCTTACTTACTGAACGGTAACGATGCTGTTGATGATCTAGGTATTCTCTTAGATCATAAACTTAAATTTTCAGACCACATTTCTAGAACGGTCAATAAAGCTATGTTTGTATTCGGTTTCATTAAGAGGTGGTCAAAGGAATTTGATGACCCTTATATTACTAAGACCCTTTATACATCACTTGTTCATCCGATTCTGGAATATGGTTCGTGCGTATGGTCTCCACAATATTCTTTGCACCAGGATCGCATTGAATCTGTTCAAAAACAGTTTCTCTTATTTGCTTTGCGTGGCTTGTACTGGAATGCTGAAGTGAGATTGCCGTCATATAGTAGTAGACTTCTTTTAATTAACCTACCTTCTTTAGCTAACCGTAGAATAATGCTTGTCATTTTATTTATTTTTAATCTTATTAATGGTGATATTGATTCTTCAGAATTAATATCGCGACTAACCTTTTCCGTTCCATCTAGACTAACCCGTAGATACATCCCGCTTGCTCTCCCCCTATGTAGATCTAATTTTGCATTGCATGACCCTTTTGGAGTTTTATGTTATAACTATAATAGATTTTATCATGTATTTTCCAGCGCTAACACTGCTTTTAATCTTAAAACTTTACTACTAACCTATTTAATTAATAATTAGACAATTAGACTGAATTTAATACTATAAGATTAAATTACAATTTTTTCATTCCACCCGTTTATTTCTTATGTCCGATCCTGTATTTCTATTTTATGCTATCCGCGTTTTTTTTTTGCATGCCCGAATCTATCCTGTCCGAACGCGAATCGTGTCGTTCGTCCTGCGACAGCGCCTCTCGGTAGGTTGGAGGATTTATTGGGATCCACGCGTAACAAGCATTGGCTTGGTATCGCTTGGGCCACTTGAATGTGCATACAATGTACGTCAACGTCCAACAAATAACAAAAATTGTAGACACAAACGTCCACAGTTAACTATACCGAATTATTGCAAACGTTGATAATTATACTTAATGATTTCTCAAAATATTAAATTACTTCTAATGGTGGTTGTAAGTTTCCGAAACTGTCAGAGTAATATAAAACTGAAGCTCTCTTAAAATAAGCTACCCAATGCGTTCCTTTTGATGACGAGTCTGCTAAATTTATTATTCCACACTCACGATATAGTGGGATTTTTGGTAATTCATCTTTCATATAAACACCCCGAAAATGTTGAATATTTTTAAAGGCAAACCGCATGATATCAAAGTTAGATAATGCCCTTTTGGGTAGCTCACTTAGTACTTTTTTGCTTGCGATTTTGTTTTCGATTATTATACCCGCTACCCATAGGGTAGAAGGGTATTATAACTTAGTGCCAACAGAAAATGTATGTAACAGGCAGAAGGAGGCATCTCCGACCCCATAAAGTATATATATTATTGATCAGTGTCAACAGCCGAGACGATATAGCCGTCTGTCTGTCTGTATGAACACCTGGAGGCCATCTGTGCTTAATACTCTTAGTATACCCTGTAATTTTGGTAAAAATCGGATAAGTAGAACCAAAGTTATTCGTTAAATTATTTATCGAAATAGTTGTGCCCAATGCATATGGACGTTTTAAGTGTGTGAACAATGATAGTCTGTAAATTTGGTTGAGATCGAATAAAAAACGAGGAAGTTATTAAAGAATCAATTTTATATGCAAAATTCACTTGGAGCTGCTCCCGCTTTGTTTGTTTAGTTGACAGTGTGACCATGTCGGTGTTGTGAAAATATATGCAAACAAAACACAAGATTCGGTATATTTTTGGTATATTTGTTGTTAAAATATCATTTAAATTTTTTGTTTTCTCTCGAAATGGGTTGCGGGTATCATACGGTCGAGCACTCTCGACTGTAGCTTTCTTACTTGTCCTGTTTTGATCCCATACCAAATTTTTTCTTTACCTTCATTATATACGTTCCAAAGTACGCTGCTGCTCTCTCACCAACTCTAATATTCGATGCTTTTACACGATCCCAGGCCCTATCAATTAAAACCGAGTCATCTTTATGACGCTCACTCAAGTCCTTACTTTTTGATTATGCTATGTCGTGTTCCCTACAAGCTTCATCCAAAGCATTGATTCCACGATCACCGCGTGCTAAACGTTTCTCTAGCTTTGTACCTGGTCCACAGTAATTGTACCCAGGTAAATATACCTCCACGGGTAGAGCGTTTATTATATTGTTTACAATACCACCACCCTGTTTGTCATTTGATTTACGAGTGTTTATATTATAAAAATGTTTCAGGCAGTAGCCTTAGCCAACCCGATGGAGGAAGTCAAACCTTCCAACGAAAACCAAGTCACCTTTGAAAGGAAAAAAGTGTGCACCAGGTAAGCTTGCAATAGCCACACCTCCTGGAAAGGAGAGAACGGTGAGCAAGCTACCGAAAAAGGCCAACCCACCTGTCAGCAAGAGGCAGAGGTCGGATGACTCGGCGAAGGCTTCGGAGGGCAAGCGGGTGTATCCAGGGGACATCCTGCCAGCTTAAGCACGAAGCCGGAGCCTGGAAGGGTTAATCGACCAGGAGATTGCTGATGCCGTCACTCGACCGCAGAATCCGTTCGTAGCAGAGTTTGATGGCATCAACTGGTACAAGGGAGTCAAAGTGGTGGCATGTGCCAACGAGGAATCCCTGCGATTCCTCAAAGACAAAGAGTGCTGAAGCTGGAAGCACCGTGGCCAGGGGCAATGATTGACGTCGTCCCTGTAAACCAAATTCCTGAGCGAACGATTATTAAGGTCTGAATCCCACCTTCCATCCGGGAGGATCGAACCACCCTTATATTGATCAAAAGCCAGAATGCGGACTGTCACACAGCGGACTGGACGATCAAGAGAGGTCTCGCCCGAGACAAAGGAAACGGCAAGGATCTCTGGATTAGCATTGGTCCAGAGTCCAAAAGCCTACTCCTTCATAAGCAAGGCCGGCTGAAGATGGGAATGGGTTGCGTTCGGGCAATCGTTCCTGGAGGCGCTGGGCGCGAAGATGCTAGGTCGACCGGAAAGAATTCGGGTAGTGCAAATTAATCTGCACCACTCGAGGGTTCTGTCCATAGACCTACTACGGTGGATGGACAAGGAGAGGGTGGATGTGGCTCTCATCCAAGAGCCCTGGATCGTAGGTGAAAGGGTTTGTGGTTTGGGTGCCCGCGAATACTATCTCCTTGTCCCAAAACTGTGGGTAAGTCCAGAACCTGCATCGTGGTAAGAACCGGACTTAATGTGCTCTTCTCTTCCAGTTACAGCAACAGGGACTTGACGGTAGTGCTATGCGAGCAAAGGAACGGACCAAATCTATACATAGATTCAGCATACCTCCCGTACGAAGATAAGGATCCACCGTCGGAAAGTATTCGAGCCCTTATTCAGCATGCGCAGAAAGAGGGCACAGATCTAATCCTTGGGTGTGATGCAAATGCCCACAACACTCTTTGGGGGAGCAAAGACACCAACGTGAGAGGGGAGTCGCTGCTTGAATTCATTCTGCTCACTAATCTTAATGTGTGTAATCGGGGTAGCCACCCCACATTCCGCAATAAGAACCGATCAGAAGTTATAGATTCACGTTAGCGGCATTTCTCGACATAGAGGGTGCCATTAATAATGTCAGGGTCGAGTCTATAACGGCAGCACTTGTCAACATAGGCACACACCCGACAATCACTCGAAGGCTTAGCAAAATGCTTCGCCAAAGAATGATAAACGCCCAACTTTGCACTTCGACTATCAGGGGAAGGGGAATCAGGGGCACCCCGCAAGGGTGTGTGATATCCCCTTTGTTATAGAACATTGTCCTAAATGACCTTCTTCTCAAACTGAAGTATAAGGGCTGCAGAGTCACTGCTTATGCGGACGACCTGGTTCTAATGGTAACTGGCAGATTCCTGCCAACAGTCAGTGAGGTACTGAATGCCACATTGAGCGAAACTCTGCGATGGGCAGAACACAACGGTCTTGGGGCCAATCCACAAAAGACCGAACTAGTTCTGTTCTACTGTTGTAGTTGCGTTTTCGGAAAACTGGTTAAGTTCGGATATTTCTGACTCCGAACTTTTTCCGTCAAAGTACACTATTTACAGGCAAGATCGTTCTTCCCGAAGAGGAGGTGGTGTTCTATTTGCAGTAGACTCCAACTTCTCATCGGAGCCATTACATTATAATAATCCTAATAATATAGAGAGTCTATCAATAAAAGTAAATTTTCATGGTGTAAGTTTATTTCTTACTTGCTAATATATACCTCCGTCGTCCGATTTATCTGTATATCAGGATCACCTGGAAGCAATAAAATCTATTTTTGCCTTGTTATCCGAAAAGATCATGTTGTTGTTCTAGGGAGACTTTAACCTTCCTGGAACAGCTTGGTATCTTTGTGATAACTTCTGTTTTCTTATTCCATCGACCCGACATGACTTTATTGATGGTTTACATGAATTATCTTTCGGTGAAATTAACAATATAAGTAATTCTCTTTGCCGGCAATTAGATCTATGCTTTGTCTCTGAACCTACCAGCGTAGTTCTATCTAGATGGGAACCCCTTACATCTCCTGAAGACCCTTATCATCCAACTCTGGAGTTAAGGATCGAACTTAGCAGATCTGTACTCTCTAATTCTGATATACCTGCCGATCGAGTTCGTTGCTTTCGAAAGGCTAACTTTCCCAAATTAATCCAACTTCTTAATGGAATTGATTGGTCTAATTTGTATTCCTGCACTGACATAAGTGCCGCCGTCAATTTATTGTATAATACATTAAATCTTTGCTTCGATGCCTGTATTCCTTCTTATTTTCCGCATAGGTCTAATAAGCCTCCTTGGTTTTGTAAGCAACTTTCTAACCTTAAGAACCTGAAGTATGGACTTTACAAAAAGTTTAAAATTTCAGGCTCTACCTTAACTTTTTCGGAATATATAACTGCTCGGTCTAATTTTATCGAGCTTAACGCTGTGTGTTATAAAAATTACTTAGCTCGCTGTCGGGTTAGCTTTTCTGAAAACCCAAGAAAGTTTTTTAATTTTGTATACACTAAGCGTAAGTCTTCCTCTTATCCTCCTTGTTTATCTTACGAAAATTCGAAAGCAAATTCAGGTCAGGCGATCGCTGATCTATTTGCTTCTTTTTTTCAAACTACTTATTCTTCTTTCTCCTACTCTAACGCGCCCTATCCTTACAGCCTGTCTCGTTCGAATTGTATCTTCAGTCCCTTAATGAGTCAGGAGTCTCTGACTCGATATCTTCAAATGGTTAAGCCGGTGTTTTCGCCCGGTCCGGATTGAGTTCCTGGCTGTGTACTTCGGTACAGAGCCGAGGCTTTATGCAGACCGTTGCTGAAATTATTTGATTTATCACTTGGGTCATCGACATTTCTCTCTTTATGGAAGGAGTCTTTCATTATTCCTCTCCATAAGAAGGGAAGTAAGTCTGACGCTAAAAACTATAGAGGGATATGTGAATTGTCTGCTTTACCAAAAGTTTTTGAGAAGATATTAACAAGTCATTTACAACATTTATGTAGTTCTATTATTTCCCCCTACCAGCATGGGTTTGTGAAACATAGATCCACTGTTACTTATCTTCTTGAGCTTTCTTCGTTCGTTAACAAGGGTTTCCTTAAAAACGAACAAACTGACGTCATCTATACCGATTTTAGTAAAGCCTTTGACTCAGTAAATCATTCTCTTTTGTTATATAAGCTTGACTTAATTAGATTTCCCAATAATTTGATTTGCTGGATTTCAAGCTATCTCAGGCAAAGAACGCAACAAGTTTCTTTTAATAATTTCCTTTCTAATACATTCCGAGTTACCTCTGGAGTTCCCCAAGGTAGCCATCTCGGTCCCTTACTTTTCACATTGTTCATAAATGATCTACCTACTGTTTTGACACAATCTCGCGTACTAATGTATGCAGATGATGTTAAAATATGCCTGCAGTACAGGGATGGGCCATGCCATATCAAGTTGCAGAGAGATCATGACTCTTTCCAGTCATGCTGCAAAGTGAACTTGTTAAATTTAAACTATTCTAAATGTGTTGTTATGTCCTTCTATAGAGTTAATCCACATTTGGCCACATTACTTACTGAACCGTAACGATGCTGTTGATGATCTAGGTATTCTCTTAGATCATAAACATAAATTTTCAGATCACATTTCTAGAACGGTCAATAAAGCTATGTTTGTAGTCGGTTTCATTAAGAGGTGGTCAAAGGAATTTGATGACCCTTATATTACTAAGACCCTTGTTCACTTGTTCATCCGATTCTGGAATATGGTTCGTGCGTATGGTCTCCACAATATTCTTTGCACCAGGATCGCATTGAATCTGTTCAAAAACAGTTTCTCTTATTTGCTTTGCGTGGTTTGAACTGGAATGCTGAAGTGAGATTGCCGTCATATAGTAGTAGACTTCTTTTAATTAACCTACCTTCTTTGGCTAACCGTAGAATAATGCTTGACATTTTATTTATTTTTAATCTTATTAATGGTGATATTGATTCTTCAGAATTAATATCGCGACTAACCTTCTCCGTTCCATCTAGACTAACCCGTAGTTACATCCCGCTTGCTCTCCCCCTATGTAGATGTAATTTTGCATTGCACGACCCTTTTGGAGTTTTATGTTATAACTACAATAGATTTTATCATGTATTTTCCAGCGCTAACACTGCTTTTAATCTTAAAACTTTACTACTAACCTATTTAATTAATAATTAGACAATTAGACTGAATTTAGCTTATAGTATTAAATTACAATTTTTTCATTCCACCCGTTTATTTCTTATGTCCGATCCTGTATTTCTATTTTATGCTATCCGCCTTTTTTTTTGTGCATGCCCGAATCTATCCTGTCCGAACGCGAATCGTTCGTCCTGCGACAGCGCCTCTCGGTAGGTTGGTCGGGTGGAGGGTTTATTGGGATCCGCGCGTAACAAGCATTGGCTTGGTATCGCTTGGGCCACTTGAATGTGCATACAATGTACGTCAACGTCCAACAAATAACCAAAATTGTAGACACAAACGTCCACAGTTAACTATACCGAATTGTTGCAAACGTTGATAATTATACTTAATGATTTCTCAAAATATTAAATTACTTCTAATGGTGGTTGTAAGTTTCCGAAACTGTCAGAGTAATATAAAACTGAAGCTCTCTTAAAATAAGCTACCCAATGGGTTCCTTTTGATGACGAGTCTGCTAAATTAATTATTCCACACTCACGATATAGTGGGATTTTTGGTAATTCATCTTTCATATAAACACCCCAAAAATGTTGAATATTTTTAAAAGGCAAACCGCATGATATCAAAGTTAGATAATGCCCTTTTGGGTAGCTCACTTAGTACTTTTTTTGCTTGCGATTTTGTTTTCGATTATTATACCCGCTACCCATAGGGTAGAAGGGTATTTTAACTTAGTGCCAACAGAAAATGTATGTAACAGGCAGAAAGAGGCATCTCCGAACCCATAAAGTATATATATTCTTGATCAGTGTCAACAGCCGAGATGATATAGCCATGTCCGTCTGTCCGTCTGTATGAACACCTAGATCTCAGAGACTATTAGAGTTACGAGCTACCAAATTTGGGGACAGTACTTTGGGGACAAGTGAATTTTTATACCCGCTACCCATAGGGTAGAAGGGTATTATAACTGAGTGCCAAAAGAAAATGTATGTAACAGGCAGAAGGAGGCATCTCCGACCCCATAAAGTATATATATTCTTGATCAGCGTCAAAAGCCGAGACAATATAGCCATGCCCGTCTGTCTGTCCGTATGATCACCTCGATCTCAGATACTCTATAAAACCAAATTTGGCACAAAGGGTCCTGCATTCCCTACGCAGATCAAGTTAATTTCAAAAGTTGGATGCCACGCCCCATTCGCCCACAATAAGCATTAATCTAGAAAAAGTCAAGTTTTTTTTATGTAAATTGTGTATAACTCCAAAAGTTCTTTGCGTAATGATGTGTAATTTGCGCTTAACACTCTTAATATACCCTGTAATTTTGGTAAAAATCGGATAAGTAGAACAAAAGTTATTCGTTAAATTATGTATCAAAATTGTTGTGCCCAATGCATATGGACGTTTTAAGTGTGTGAATGACCTAGACATATCAAATTTGGTGACAGTATTCGTGTAGGTCTTACGCAGATCAAGTTGGTTTTAGATTTTTGCCACGCCCATTTCCGCCCGCAAAAACTGTAAAAGCCGTAATAAATGCATAATAACAATGATAGTCTGAACGACTCCTGTGAATTTGGTTGAGATCGAATAAAAAACGAGGAAGTTATTAAATAATCAATTTTATGAGCAAAATTCACTTGCAGCTGCTCGCGCTTTGTTTGTTTAGTTGACAGTGTGACCATGTCGGTGTTGTGGATATTTACCCGCTATTTTCAAATATATACAAACAAAACAGAAGTTTCAGTATATTTCTGGTATATTTGTTGTTAAAATATCATTTAAATTTTTTTGTTCTCTCGAAATGGGTTGCGGGTATCATACGGTCGAGCACTCTCGACTGTAGCTTTCTTACTTGTTTCATATGAAACTTTTATTAAATAAAATCTTTTTTGCATGTTAAATTTATATTTTTTAACCAATTTATTTCACAAGTGAAATTTATAATTCTTATGAATATATCCATATGATATAGTTTTAAGATTTGAAATATTTTTTGAGACACTTGTATTGAGAACAGCCTTCCAATGTAGCATTATGTTGCATTAAATTTTATATTTCTTAAGCAATTTATTTCACATGTAAAATTTCTAACTCTTATGAATATATCAAAATGACATAGTTTTTACATGTGAAACACTTTTATTGAGACACACATGTATTGAGTACAGCCTTCCAATGTAGCATTATGTTGCATTATTTTAATATTAAAACATTTATCTTCATTATTTTATTAATCCATATAATATGCGACCTATGCCGGCAACATATTCCTCCTTGGTTACATGAATTTCATAAGTCAAATTTTTTTCATATAACATGCCTTGCGAGACACCACTCCCCTATAGAGGTTTTGTGACACGTTTTCCGAAAGGTGACCTTTTCCCATATGAAACTGTTTCTCAAAGGAATTTCTTTTCACGTGCAAAGTTTGTATTACTTTTATAACTTTTATGACATCCAATATGAATAATTTTTTAATTAAATTTTGTATCAATAAAAGATATTGTTTTCACATGTGAAAAATTACTATATTCTACACACACCGCTTCATTGTCATATGAGTTTCACATGATACAATTTGTTCATAACTGGCCTACAAAGGTTTTGTGACACTTTTCCGAAAGGTGACATTTTTATACCCGCTACCCATAGGGTAGGAGGGTATTATGACTTAGTGCCAACAGGAAATGTATGTAACAGGCAGAAGCAGGCATCTCCGGCCCCATAAAGTATATATATTCTTGATCAGTGTCAACAGCCGAGACGATATAGCCATGTCCGTCTGTCCGTCTGTCTGTCCCTATGAACACCTGGATCTCAGAGACTATAAAACATAGAGACACCAAATTTTCCAGAAGGGTTCCTTCATACCCTACGCAGATCAAGTTTATTTCAAAAGTTGGATGCCACGCCCCCTTCGCACACAATAAGCATTAATCTAGAAAAATTCGTTTTTTTTATGTAAATCGCGTATAACTCCAAAAGTTCTTCGTGTAATAATGTGTAATTTGGTAACCCATCTGCGCTTGACACTTTTAATATACCCTGTAATTTTGGTAAAAATCGGATAAGTAGAACAAAAGTTATTCGTTAAATTATTTATCAAAATTGTTGTGCCCAATGCATATGGACGTTTTAAGTGTGTGAATGACCTAGAGATATCAAATTTGGTGACAGTATTCGTGAAGGTCTTACGCAGATCAAGTTTGTTTTAGATTTTTGCCACGCCCCTTTCCGCCCCCAAAATCTTTAAAAGCCGTAATAATAACCCTAGAGCATTGAATTTTGGTATGCATAATAATATATATATTCTCAATGATTCCTGTGAATTGACTGAGATCGACTTGAAAACAAGGAAGTTACTAAAGAATCAATTTTATATGAAAAATTCACTTGCAGATGCTCGCGCTTTGTTTGTTTAGGTTACAGTGTGACCATGTCGGTATCCTATGGATTTTTATACCCGCTATTTTCAAATATATACAAAAAAACAAGTTTCAGTATATTTGGTATATTTTTTGTTAAAATATCATTTAAGTTTTTTGTTTTCTCTCGAAATAGGTTGCGGGTATCATAGGGTCGAGCACTCTCGACTGTAGCTTTCTTACTGGTTTTATATGAAACTTTTCTCAAATAAAATCTTTTTTGCATGTACATTTTATATTTCTTAAGCAATTTATATCACATGTGAAATTAATAACTCTTATGAAAATATACATACGATATAGTTTTAACATGTGAAACCTTTTTTTAGAGACACACTTGTATTGAGTACAGCCTTGCAATACAGCATTATGTTCCATTAATTTAATAATAAAACATTTAAATTCATTATTTTATCAATCCATATAATATGTGACCTATTCCGGCAACATACCACTCCACAGTCATATGAATTTAATATGTGAAATTTTTTTCATATAACATGCCTTGCGCGACAGCACTTCTCTTTTCCGAAAGGTGACCTTTATTCATATGAAATTTTCTCAAATAAAAGGAGGGATTGTTGGGATATTGGAGGAAAAGGCTCTGATTGTATTATTTTGTCTACGTGCTACTGGCCAGTTCTGTTGGGCTGCGGTAGCCTCTGGAACCAGCCAGTAGAGTCGAGGAAAATCGCCATGTTCTCCATCCGATTATTCCCAAGACTGCCCAGTTCCGCAAAAAAAGGCTTGCCCAGAAATTGGGTCCGCTTTCTCAGAAGTGCAGGGCAGTCGCAGAGAAGATGCTGGATACTCTCGGTTTCCTCTTCGTACCGTTGAGCCATGCGGCCAATGTAGCAGTGTCCCGCTAAGACTCCTGTCAGTAACCTTATCTTGTTCTTTTTAAAGTTTAAGAGCTCGGTTGTTCGCTTGGGACTGTATCTTGGCCAGAGTGCTTTTGACACCTCGCAGCCCGATGATGCTGCCCAGTGTCTCTCAGCCTCCGTTCTCATGGAACAATTAAGTTCCGATAGCACGTGCTGAATAGGTCTCTTTATATCGTTCGCCGCGAGAGTTTCTGATGATGCTGATCCCAGCCGAGCACATTCATCAGCCGCCTCGTTACCTGGTAATCCCATGTGCCCAGGTACCCAGACAAGTCTGATAGAGTGTGGTTGGCATAGGTTCAGTGACAGCACTGTGTCTCGGGTTAGCTTACTCTTAATGGTGTTTGATGCGAGTGCTTTCATCGCTGATTGGCGGTCGACATAGATAGACACGTCCCTCGGGCTCCCGCCCAGTGTCCGAGTCAACTTGGTCGCTTGCCAAACAGCGTAAATCTCCGCTTGAAACACACTACACCAGTCAGGAAGACGAAAGGAAAGCTTGGTTGCAAGGTCTTCGGAAAAGACCCCCGATCCATTGCCTTCTATCGTCTTTGATCCGTCTGTGTAGATTGACCACTCGTTCTGCCTCAAAGGAGATTCCTGTTGCCAATCGGATCTGTCAGGGAATTCAGCTGTAAACCTGTCATCCCACTTATGTTCTGGTACCCAGTAGTCGTTCTCAGCCACAGTCAATTCTACTGTACGTAGAATGGAGTTGTGACCTGCACCAGGCTTAAGGAGGCACTGGGCGTGAAGCCTGACCGCACTCCTTGCTGCCGCGTGCTTGAGGAAGACTCCGATGGGCTCCAGATTTAACATTACATCCAGCGCTGCTTGGGGGGTAGAACGAATACATCCTGTTATTCCCAAGCATGCTAGTCTCTGAACTTTGCGGAGATTGTTTAGATAGGAGTCGGTGTATCCCGCCTCCCACCATACAAGAGCCCCGTACGTCAGTATAGGTCTGACAATTGCAGTGTAGAACCAGTGAAGGATATACGGTTGCAATCCCCAACCTTTACCAAAGGTCTTTTTGCACACAAAGAAGGCTTGTAACGCTTTCTTTATCCTTTCCTCCGAGTTTCTCCTCCAGGAGAGTTTGGAGTCCAGGATTACTCCAAGGTATTTAGCCTCCTTTGATAACTTGAGCTCTGTCCCTCCCAGTGACGGAAGCTTGAAGCTCGGTATCTTATATTTTCGAGTGAACAGAACTAGTTCGGTCTTTTGTGGGTTGGCCCCAAGACCGTTGTGTTCCGCCCATCGCAGAGTTTCGCTCAGTGCGGCGTCCAGTAGCTCACTGACTGTTGGCAGGAATCTGCCAGTTACCATTAGAACCAGGTCGTCCGCATAAGCAGTCACTCTGCATCCCTTATACTTCAGTTTGAGAAGAAGGTCATTAAGGACAATGTTCCACAACAAGGGGGATATCACACCCCCTTGCGGGGTGCCCCTGGTTGCCCTTCTCCTGATAGTCGAGGCGCAGAGTTGGGCGTTTATCATTCTTTGGCGAAGCATGTTGCTAAGCCATCGAGTGATTGTCGGGTGTGAGCCTATGTTGACAAGTGCTGCCGTTATAGACTCGATCCTGACATTGTTAAAGGCACCCTCTATGTCGAGAAATGCCGCTAACGTAAACTCCTTCCTTTGCAGTGTGCCTTCAATTGTGCTAACCACCTCGTGCAAAGCCGTCTCGACTGATCTACCTTTGAGGTAGGCGTGTTGGGACTTGCTAAAAGTGTGAGGTGTTAGCTTACTTCTGAGATGAAGGTCCAGAAGTCTCTCTAGTGTTTTCAATAAAAACGATGAGAGACTTATGGGCCTATAGTCTTTTGCTGAGCAGTGGTTTATCTTTCCTGCCTTGGTAGTGAATGCCACCCGCACTTCTCTCCAGGTTTTTGCAATGTATCCCGTAAGGAGACATCCCCTGAAGATTTCTAATAGCCATTGCGACAGATGTACGCATACCATCTGTAACATGACCGGTCTGATGTCATCCGGTCCTGCTGATTTGTAGGGGTGGAATGACTTGATAGCCCAGATTATCTTCTCCATGTTGACAATTTCGTCAATTAGGACTTGACTCTCATGAAGTGGAGATTGGCCATGGGTAAGAGCTTACTTCGTCGATCACTACATTGGTACTTACTAGATTAACCCTATAGTAATCGAACGTCGAACCACCTAGTTAATAAGTATATGCGCATTAAAGTATAAGTACAAAATAACGGCAAGCATCGCTTTTGTTTTTGTTATTTTGTGGAAAGAGCACACACAAGATTAAAGACAAAACTTCGATTATGCTTTACATCGCTGTTTGTTTACGCGTCTTCGGTGCACTGCTTACAAAAACAATTGTCCAGAAAGAACAATTTGTTTTATTTTGTGCTACTCTTTCGCTTAAACGCAGCTGTGCTGGCTGACGAAATTTTTCCAAGCATTTTAGTTGAGAAGTGCAAAGCGGATCAATCGATTGTTAGGTGAGGGACTTAAAAAATAATATATGTTTGTAATATATGTGTACTAATGTGTAATATTAATTAAACAATAAAAGTACGACAAGCAGTTACAATAATGTATAGTGAACGTCAAAAATATTTTAGCCAATGATGTGGTCTTGGCTTATAATGTGGATGGCGTTCAGGGAAACGCGGCCCTAAGAAAAGAAGAACATTTTAATGGCGTTATGATCGGTGAGTATTTTAAAAGATAATTATTTAATAATCATTATCCACTTCAATCTATTAAACCTTTTTTTATCCTTTTTATTTCTAGATTCAATAACTGCAGCTCCAAAAAAAAAGAATTTTTAAAAACTCGAGCTGCCTAAAAGAAGAAAAATTTAAATGAAATAAAAATTGTAATTGCAATTGTACATGTTTTTTAATTTATAATGGCAGGCCCCTCCATGGGGTCCAATGTAAGCACTTATTTTACCGACCCTTCAATGGCGTCCAATGTAAGCACTTATTTTACCGACCCTTCAATGGGGTCCGATGTAAGCACTTATTTTTCCGACCCTTCAAAGGGGTCTAATGTAAGTAGTTTCTTTAAAGACCCTAATATGTGGCACTATTTCACTAGTTCGTGGGTAATCGAGGCGGTGGCGATTGACCCTATTTGCGGACATTTCATACAAAAATGGAAATTAAAAAACGCATAGCTAGACGCCACTTTGTAAGTAGTGGTGGTCTGCTGGTAAGTGCTTATTTCACCAGCAACGAACTAGCGCTCAGAACTGCAGGGTAGAAACTGCAAGGTCTCATGAGCGAGCAAGTGATGCTGACATCTCTCGGTCGCCCGAGACGATGCAGTATCCATTGCCCAGCCGGCACCCTCGTCGAGGGTTCAGTCAGAGGATTTTCGCCAGGCTAACTGTAGCATTATCTTGCATTATTTTATCAATCCATATAATATGCGACCTATGCCGGTTACATATTACTCCACGGTCATATGAATTTTATATGTGACATTTTTTTTATATAACATGCCTTGCGCGACTGCAATCCCCTACAAAGGTTTCGTGACACGTTTTCAGAAAGGTGACCTTTTTTCATATGAAACTTTTATATTACGTAAATTTTATATTTCTAAAACAATTTATAAATTTATAATTCCTTTGAATATATCCATATGCTATAGTTTTAATATGTCAACATTTTTTTTGAGACACACTTGTATTGGGTACAGCCTTCCAATATAGCATTATGTTTAATTAATTTAATAATAAAACATTTAGTTTCATTATTTTATCAATCCTTATTATATGCGACCTATGCCGGCCATATATTACTCCACGATCATATGAGTTTCATATGTGAAATTTTTATACCCGCTACCCATAGGGTAGAAGGGGATTATGACTTAGTGCCAACAGAAAATGTATGTAACAGGCAGAAGGAGACATCTCCGACACCATAAAGTATATATATTCTTGATCAGCATCAACAGCCGAGACGATATAGCCATGTCCGTCTGTCCGTCTGTCCGTCTGTCTGTCTGTATGAACAACTGGATCTCAGAGACTATAAGACATAGAGACACCAAATTTTGACAAAAATGTTCCTTCATACCCTACGCAGATCAAGTTTATTTCAAAAGTTGGATGCCACGCCCCCTTCGCACACAATAAGCATTTATCTAGAAAAAGTTACGTTTTTTTTTATGTAAATCGCGTATAACTCCAAAAGTTCTTTGTGTAATGATGTGTAATTTGGTAAGGCATCTGCGCTTGACACTCTTAATATACCCTGTAATTTTGGTAAAAATCGGATAAGTAGAACAAAAGTTATTCGCGAAATTATTTATCAAAATTGTTGTTCCCAATGAATATGGACGTTTTAAGTGTGTGATTGACCTAGAAATATCAAATTTGGTGACAGTATTCGTGTAGGTCTTACGCAGATCAAGTTAATTTTAGATTTTTGCCACGCCCCTTTCCGCCCCCGAAAACTGTAAAAGCCGTAATAATGAACCTAGAGCATTGAATTTTGGTATGCATAATAATAATTATATTCTCAATGATTCCTGTGAATTTGGTTGAGATCGAGTTAAAAACAAGGAAGTTATTAATGAATCAATTTTATATGCAAAATTCACTTGCAGCTGCTCGCGCTTTGTTTGTTTAGTTGACAGTGTGACCATGTCGGTGTTGTGGATTCTTCCCGCTATTTTCAAATATATACAAAACACAAGTTTCAGTATATTTTAGCTTTCTTACTTGTTTTCATATATCTTTTGACTTTTCTTCATATTAAACTTTTCTCAAATAAAATCTTTTTTGCATGTAAATTATATTTCTTAGGTAATTTATTTCACATGTCAAATTTATAACTCGTTTGAATATATCAAAATGATATAGTTTTAACATGTGAAACACTTTTATTGAGTGCGCGACACCGCTCCCCTATAGAGGTTTTGTGACACGTTTTCCGAAAGGTGACCTTTTTTCATATGAAACTTTTCTCAAATAAAATCTTTTTTGCAAGTAAATTTTATATTTCTTAAGCAAGTTACTTCACATGTGAAATTTATACGTCTTCTGAATATATTCATATTACATAGTTGTAACATATGAAACATTTTTTATGAGACACACATGTATTGTGTTCAGCCTTCCAATGTAGCATTATGTTGCATTTATTTAATAATGAAGCATTTAACTTCGTTATTTTATCAATCCATATTATATGTGACCTATGCCGGCAACATATTACTCCACGGTTATATGAATTTCATAAGTCAAATTTTAATACCCGCTACCCATAGGGTAGAAGGGTATTATAACTTAGTGCCAACAGAAAATGTAGGTACCACTCAGAAGGAGGCATCTCCGAGCACATAAACTATATATTCTTGATCAGTGTAAACAGCCGAGACGATATAGCCATGTCCGTCTGTATGAACACCTAGATTTCAGAGACTATTAGAGCTAGAGCTACCAAATTTGGGGACAGTACTCCTATAGGTCCTACGCAGATCAAGTTTATTTCAAAAGTTGGATGCCACGCCCCTTTCCGCCTCCAAAAGTCTGTAAAAGCTATAATAATTTTATAGATTTTAGAATTTTCCTCTCGAACACTCCAAGAGCAGCTGCATCTGACTGCGTCACTGTCCAGCACTCCGCACCATATAGGAGTACTGGAAGAACGAGCGTCTTGTAGAGTGTGGTTTTTGTGCGTCGAGAGAGAGCTCTACTATTGAACTGCCTACTGAGCCCAAAGTAGCACCTGTTGGCAAGTGTTATTCTCCGCTTAATCTCCAGACTGACATAATTTGTGCTTGTTATAGCAGTGCCTAGGTAGATGAACTCCTTGACGGACTCAAAGCTATAGTTCTCTGCAGTCAGCTGAGAATCAAGAAGCCGCAATTCTCTGCTAGAGCACACCATAAACTTTGTTTTCTCCCTATTCACTGCTAGTCCTACTTTTGCCGATACCTTTTCAATAGCCCCGAGGGCTCCTGTAACATCACGCTTGGTGCGGCCAATGATATCAATATCATCAGCGTAACCAAGGAGCTGGACACATCTATTGGTTAATATCGTGCCCGTCCGATGCACACCAGCCTTCCTTATAATACTCTCCATTAAAATATTGAAGAGTATACAAGACAGCGAGTCACCCTGTCTGAGGCCACACTTGGTAGTAAAGGATTCGGATTGGCCACTTCCTACCTTGACAGAGCTGATAGTGTTGCTCAATGTCATTCTGCAAAGTCTAGTCAGCTTTGCTGGTATACCAAGCTCAGACATGGCGGCATATAGGCGATCTCGCCGGGGGCTATCAAATGCAGCTTTGTAGTCGACGAAAAGATGGTACGTGTCGATCTGGTTTTCGTAGGACTTCTCCAGGATTTGGCGCAAGGGGAAAATCTGGTCAACAGTGGACTTGCCAGGCCTGAACCCGCACTGATAAGGTCCAATCAGTGCTTCAGCATGGGGTTTCAGTCTTTCACACAATACGCTCGTTAGGACCTTGTATGCAACTGGAAGAAGACTAATGCCGCGGTAGTTGGTGCGCACCGTGGCATCACCCTTCTTCAGGATAGGACAGATCATGCTGAGGTTCCAATCTTCGGGCATGCTCTCCGTCAGCCATATCTTGCTAATTATGCATGCACCAAATGCTCCCTACCAACATATCACCAGCTGCCTTAAACAGTTCTGCCGGCAGGCCGTCAGCACCTGCGGACTTGTTGTTTTTAAGCCGTTGGATTGCATCCTTGACTTCGATACGACTTGGGATTCGCACTTCAATATCAGTGCCATAGATTGGGGTTCGTGGATCATAATCTTCAGAGTCTGTGCTTGAGCCAGCTAACAGACTCGAGAAATGATCCCTCCATAACCTCAGCACGACCTCTGCTTCTGTGACAAGATTTCCATCATCTTCCCTGCATGCCGCTCCACCAGTCTTGAATCCTTGGGTCAGACGCTTGACCCTCTGGTAGAAGTTACGAGCTTCATTCCAGCATCTGCTGCTCTCTATGCTCTCACACTCTCGCCTTTCCTGTTCTTTCTTCTTGCGTCTGAAAAGGCGTTTTTCATCTCTTCTTCTCGATCTGTAGACATCCACAATAGCCCGTGTCGCCCCAGCCTGCAGTGGTCTTCTATAGGCGGCGTCCTTTGCAGCTGTTGCGTCATGGCACTCCTGATCGCACCATGGATTCCTTGTTAGAGGACGCTGGAATCCAAGCACTTCTTCTGCCGAAGTTCGCAGGGAGTGAGATAGGAGCGCCCACATATCGCTTATGTCTTCAGTTACATATAAAATATACATACGATATAGTTTCAACATGTGAAACATTTTTTTTGAGACACTCTTGTATTGAGTACAGCCTTGCAATATAGCATTATGTTCCATTAATTTAATAATAAAACATTTAACTTCTTTATTTTATCAAGCCATATAATTTGTGACCTATTCCGGCAACATACCACTCCACAGTCATATGAATTTAATATGTGAAATTTTTTTCATATAACATGCGTTGCGCGACAGCACTCCCCTTTAGAGCTTTTGTGGCACGTTTTCCGAAAGGTACCTTTTTTCATATGAAACTTTTCTCAAATAAAATCTATTTTGCATGTTAAATTTATATTTCTTAACCAATTTATTCCACATGTGAAATTTATAATTTTTATGAATGTATCCATATGATATAGTTTTAAGATGTGAAATTTTTTTTTGAGACACTTGTATTGAGTACAGCCTTCTAATGTAGCATTATGTTGCATTGGATTTTATATTTCTTAAGAAATTTATTTCACATGTGAAATTTATAACTCTTACGAATATATTCATATGATATAGTTTTAACATGTAAAACATTTTTTTGAGACACACTTTTAATTGAGTACATTTTTCCAATATAGCATTATGTTACAATAATTTAATAATAAATAATAAAAACATTTAACTTCATTATGTCATCAATCCATATTATATGTGACTTATGCCGGCAACATCTTACTCAATAGACAGACAGATTGACAGACATACTGACAGACGGAAAGACGGACTTAGCAATATCGTCACGGATGTTGACAATGATCATGAATATATATACTTTATCAAAAACTCTTCTATATCGCATCGGAGGTCATCAGCTTTTAAAGTGCGAGGAGTTAACAACATAGTTGTTTACGGAGAATCTAAACTTTTTAATCACATCATAAATAAAATTTGTTAAGGCATAAATTTAAAGAAATAACATTTATCTTCATTATTTGATCAATTCATATTATATGTGACTTATGCCGGCAACAAATTACTCAATAGACAGACAGACAGACAGACAGACTGACACACAGACTGACAGACGGAAAGATGGACTTAGCAATATCGTCACGGATGTTGACAATGATCAAGAATATATATACTTTATATATACTCTTCAATATCGCATCGGAGGACATCAGCTTTTAAAGTGCGAGGAGTTCACAACATAGTTGTTTGCGGAGAATCTAAACTTTTTAATCAGATCATAAATAAAATTTGTTAAGGTATAAATTTAAAGAGATAACATTACACAATTTATAAAAATAGCATATAAAATATAATGAATAGTAATAATAATGGCAATCTTCACCGGGGATTGTAACCGCAATCAAATGCAAATCACACCATCAGAGTCAACGCAATCCTTATAAATAGTTCTTTAAGTGGCAAGCTTGTATGACATGAACGAAAAAAATTATCTTCGTTCGGAATAATAACTTTCGTCTCGGAAGAACAAAAACAGCTTGCGCTAGCTGTTTGTCGCGCATTTGCAAAACTCCACGCATACTAATATGTGCCAACGTTTAAATGCACACACGCATACATAGAAACGAAAGCACGGTTGCAATATCAGCAATTGCAACGGAAACGAGACCAAAAACAAAAGTGGCAATGGGAACAATGGGAGAAGCCCCGCCGGCAGAGACCTCTTCATTATAGATTGTAACAGAATTAATATTTATATTTATAATTGTCCATTGTCAAATAAATATATTATTTGCTAAAATTCAAAAAGAACCAGTGTTCTTTAATTATATATGCGGAAGTAGACGTATTTTAAAAAGTATTTATCTACTAATGAGCATTGAACATATTATATATATGAAAATCCTTGATATTATAAGCAAGTGAAAGTGTAATATTAATGTTAATGACACTGCTCAATAAATACATTTATAATAATGCCACCAAATAAAAGCTATTACATAAACATATACTTACATCTATATAGCCAAAATTCGTATTCATCCTCAAGTACTACAAAATCGTTAGATACCGTTAAAGTTTTATCATTCAATAAAGTACGTATTTGTGAAGCCCAAAAAACAGCTATGGACTCTAAATTTTTCACAAACTCTGGATCATATGAAATATTTTCACGAGCAATTTGTCTTACAATATATGGTACATATAATACTGTCATACCAGACATCTTGAAATGCATTCCAGTCAAATAAACTAAGAATTTATCTAGTGATTTACAAAAGCGTTGTTTGATATTGTCATCCCACTCCGAGTGATTTCGAAATATTGGTGCATAAGCTAGTTGTAAAATTCGCAATAAACATCCATCAACATCCTTATGTATAGTCCCAAAATTTACGTAGTCATGGAATGTATCGATTGTAATTATTTGATTAGGCGAGCGAATAAAGTAACTTATATCAAGAATTGGCGCAACTGGAAAGCCCAAACAAGCAGTAATAATATTGGAGTCATAGAAAATTGTTAGCATTGTAATACTGGGATTCAGAAACCAAAGTCGTATCATATTAACTGATTTTTCATTCCAATCATGGTGGTCGAGTGAGTACAATATAGTCATTTGCTGAACGAGAGTAACTAGATTTTCTAATTCCTCTTCACCAAATGTAGAATACGATAATTCTGTTGGTATGACATGTAAAGGACTTGATTTCTCAGTCTTAAGAGCTAAAAATAAATAAAAATAAAGTGGAAAAAGACTATGCGAAATGTATTATTCTTACCATCGGACTCTTTCCCTTGTTCGACACCTGGCAAAGACATCCTTTCAGAATCTGTATTTTTCGTTAACATATTTATGTACACAATATGAGATAAGTTTACGTAGATTTATTTCTGACTGACTACTTTGAAATTTAATATTTTCGGAACTTTCAACATTGTAGTATGAAGGGAAAGGTACTATCAGTAATTTATTAATTCTGTCGACGTTACTTCCACTTAACTTAGCTTGTGGAAGGCATATATACGTATAAACATATTTATTATATACAAACAGATCGACAGCTTTCGCTTTAAGCGAATTTGCCGATTATACTCAAGTATGCTTCACATACGTCTTCAGTTGTGTCATTAATAACTCGTTGTTCTCTCTTCACATGCATCACACAAATAGAACACAATTATTAAACTAAACAATATAATAACAATACATAATTTACGAGTCACAAACAATAGACAGCAAGACGTTCATAAGAATATTATACATTTTTAATTAACCCGCGTTCAAAATGGACGTTGTTATTTGCTTACCATCCTATCGCAATAGACCTGTCTATGCGTATGTGCAGGATCCAACGTGCGTTTGTCATATTTTGGATGCGGATGCGGACGAACCCCCAATGTGAACAAGCCATAATAAATTTAGACGGATCTAAAACCATGAGTGCAGCTTATGATAAAATAATTGACTAGCCAGTTTCACACGCATTTTGTTTTAATATAAGTATTGTTATTTTTTTTATGTTGACTTAACATATTTTCTTCTTGAAAATTCGTATAGTTTTGTATGTTGAAAATTAAAACTTAAAACTTAATTATGGCATACACAACATTACACAAATGTGCTGTTTTGTCTAAAACATTTTATATTTTCTACAACGTTAAATATTTGAAAAATAAATGTGTTTTGTCCCTATAACAAAAATCATACTTCATTCTCCAAATACAATTTGCGACTGGAACCTTTTGGTATATTTTAAAAATAATTTTAAAAAAGTTTGGCCATCGTTAAAAAAACGTACGAAAAACACTGTCACGTTTCGATTTTATGGCTTTTCTCATACGTGTCCACTTCACGTCAGTCTTGAACCAGGAACCAAAAGGAAATGGGAACGAACAGACCAAGCAGACCACGTGTCTACAATAAACATCTCAGTTTTATTCCAACTTTATAATTACATTGAATACTTCAGAAAAACTTGGTTAAAAAAATCCTAATCTCATATTATATTTCATAACATAACATTACTTCCATTTTAAACATGTCTCAGAATATTTTACCATATCTCTTATGTTCTCTTATAAACCACTTTTTTCATTTATATAGTACTTCCGCAAGAGACCATTTAAACATTGTCAAATTATAAATTAATCAGTACATTACCTCAAATCGTAATGTAAGATACATAAATAGACTTTTATTAGTCAACTTTTAAATACCCGTCCATCGACAAACACATTGAATTCACGCATCTTCAAACAAATTAAATCGTCCATCACCAACAACATTGACTTCTGGCATTTTTATACCCGCTACCCATAGGGTAGAAGGGTATTATAACTTAGTGCCAACAGAAAATGTATGTAACAGGCAGAAAGAGGCATCTCCGACCCCAAAAAGTATATATATTCTTGATTAGTGTCAACAGCAGAGACGATATAGCCATGTCCGTCTGTCCGTCTGTCTGTCTGTATGAACACTTGGATCTCAGAGACTGTAAGACATAGAGACACCAAATTTGGCAAAAAGTTCCCCCATACCCTACGCAGATCAAGTTTATTTCAAAAGTTGGATGCCACGCCCCCCTTCGCCCACAATAAGCATTCATCTAGAAAAAGTCAAGTTTTTTTTATGTAAATTGCGTATAACTCCAAAAGTTCTTTGTGTAATGATGTGTAATTTGGTAACCCATCTGCGCTTAATATACCCTGTAATTTTGGTACGAATCGGAGAAGTAGAACAAAAGTTATTCGTTAAATTATTTATCAAAATTGTTGTGCCCAATGCATATGGACGTTTTAAGTGTGTGAATGACCTAGAGATATCAAATTTGGTGACAGTATTCGTGTAGGTCTTACGCAGATCAAGTTTGTTTTAGATTTTTGCCACGCCCCTTTCCGCCCCCAAAATCTGTAAAAAGCCGTAATAGTGAACCTAGAGCATTGCGCAAGCGCTAGCTCGGACTCCGTTATCGATGAGCCTGTGAGCAAAGACTCCGACTCCGTGGCAGCTGTTTCCAGGTCCACACCCTCCTGTCGATGGAGTTTGTCCACTCCACCGTCGTGACCACTGGCGACACGCAGAGAGGATTTCTCATCCCCGTGCCCGCCGGTGGTAGCGGTCACACTTCCCACCGACGTCTGGGCTGACATCCCAGCCCTAGTTGACGCCTCTATAATGTACTCCATAATAAATCCAAGGATTCAAGGTGCATTTTATACTTGCTGCCAAGTACCTCTGACCATGGTCCTGGACCTCAGCTTTCCAGAATAAATCTAAAAAGCTTGGGCCCAGTCCCTTAGCTACCCTGCAGAACTGAAGGTGTCGATTGGCCATGGGTAAGAGCTTACCTCGTCGATCACTACATTGGTACTTACTAGATTAACCCTATAGTAATCGAACGTCGAACCACCTAGTTAATAAGTATATGCGCATTAAAGTATAAGTACAAAATAACGGCAAGCATCTCTTTTGTTTTTGTTATTTTGTGGAAAGAGCACACACAAGATTAAAGACAAAACTTCGATTATGCTTTACATCGCTGTTTGTTTACGCGTCTTCGGTGCACTGCTTACAAAAACAATTGTCCAGAAAGAACAATTTGTTTTATTTTGTGCTACTCTTTCGCTTAAACGCAGCTGTGCTGGCTGACGAAATTTTTCCAAGCATTTTAGTTGAGAAGTGCAAAGCGGATCAATCGATTGTTAGGTGAGGGACTTAAAAAATAATATATGTTTGTAATATATGTGTACTAATGTGTAATATTAATTAAACAATAAAAGTACGACAAGCAGTTACAATAATGTATAGTGAACGTCAAAAATATTTTAGCCAATGATGTGGTCTTGGCTTATAATGTGGATGGCGTTCAGGGAAACGCGGCCCTAAGAAAAGAAGAACATTTTAATGGCGTTATGATCGGTGAGTATTTTAAAAGATAATTATTTAATAATCATTATCCACTTCAATCTATTAAACCTTTTTTTATCCTTTTTATTTCTAGATTCAATAACTGCAGTCGGCGGTATTGGCCCAGCTGAGGAACAACTAAGAAAGGCCCTGCAGCTCCAAAAAAAAGAATTTTTAAAAACTCGAGCTGCCTAAAAGAAGAAAAATTTAAATGAAATAAAAATTGTAATTGCAATTGTACATGTTTTTATACCCGCTACCCATAGGGTAGAAGGGTATTATGACTTAGTGCCAACAGAAAATGTATGTAACAGGCAGAAGGAGACAACTCCGACCCCATAAAGTATATATATTCTTGATCAGCATCAACAGCCGAGACGATATAGCCATGTCCGTCTGTCCGTCTGTCCGTCTGTCTGTCTGTATGAACACCTGGATCTCAGAGACTATAAGACATAGAGACACCAAATTTGGCAAAAATGTTCCTTCATACCCTACGCAGATCAAGTTTATTTCAAAAGTTGGATGCCACGCCCCCTTCGCCCACAATAAGCATTTATCTAGAAATAGTCAAGTTTTTTTTTATGTAAATCGCGTATAACTCCAAAAGTTCTTTGTGTAATGATGTGTAATTTGGTAAGCCATCTGCGCTTGACACTCTTAATATACCCTGTAATTTTGGTAAAAATCGGATAAGTAGAACAAAAGTTATTCGCGAAATTATTTATCAAAATTGTTGTTCCCAATGCATATGGACGTTTTAAGTGTGTGATTGACCTAGAGATATCAAATTTGGTGACAGTATTCGTGTAGGTCTTACGCAGATCAAGTTTATTTTAGATTTTTGCCACGCCCCTTTCCGCCCCCGAAAACTGTAAAAGCCGTAATAATGAACCTAGAGCATTGAATTTTGGTATGCATAATAATAATTATATTCTCAATGATTCCTGTGAATTTGGTTGAGATCGAGTTAAAAACAAGGAAGTTATTAATGAATCAATTTTATATGCAAAATTCACTTGCAGCTGCTCGCGCTTTGTTTGTTTAGTTGACAGTGTGACCATGTCGGTGTTGTGGATTTCTTCCCGCTATTTTCAAATATATACAAAACACAAGTTTCAGTATATTTTTGGTATATTTGTTGTTAAAATATCATTAACATTTTTTTTGTTCTCTCGAAATGGGTTGCGGGTATCATACGGTCGAGCACTCTCGACTGTAGCTTTCTTACTTGTTTTTATATAACATGCCTTGCGCGACTGCAATCCCCTACAAAGGTTTCGTGACACGTTTTCAGAAAGGTGAAACTTTTTTCATATGAAACTTTTATATTACGTAAATTTTATATTTCTAAAACAATTTATAAATTTATAATTCTTATGAATATATCCATATGCTATAGTTTTAATATGTGAACATTTTTTTTGAGACACACTTGTATTGGGTACAGCCTTCCAATGTAGCATTATGTTGCATTTATTTAATAATGAAGCATTTAACTTCGTTATTTTATCAATCCATATTATATGTGACCTATGCCGGCAACATATTACTCCACGGTTATATGAATTTCATAAGTCAAATTTTAATACCCGCTACCCATAGGGTAGAAGGGTATTATAACTTAGTGCCAACAGAAAATGTAGGTACCACTCAGAAGGAGGCATCTCCGACCACATAAACTATATATTCTTGATCAGTGTAAATAGCCGAGAAGATATAGCCATGTCCGTCTGTCCGTCTGTCCGTCTGTATGAACACTTGGATCTCAGAGACTGTAAGACATAGAGACACCAAATTTGGCAAAAAGTTCCCCCATACCCTACGCAGATCAACAAAATGAGAAAATCATGGATATCTCGGAAACGAAAAGGACGATCGGAATGTCCTTTGGCCAGCTGATAGTCCTTGTTAAGACGAGTTGATTGCCACAGGACTCATAAGGATCAGCAAGGATATGGCCAAGATAGAGCATGTTTTCTCTCAGCAAAAAAGTCCTTCTAACTCTGTTGTTTAAAGCATATTTGGGCTTTTGATTTCATATTCGTCCATCTTAAATCCGTCCCCATATGCATGCCAAAGGACATCCTGATAGTCCTTCAAATGACGAAGTTATGGAGGATTTTCGAAATTTTTGCAAATTTTCCATGCCCACCCCTTGTAGATTTTTTCGAAAAATTCTTGTTTGTTTTTTTAATATACTCTTTATTTGTTTAATGACAATCGGCAGTTATTTTTGAACGTATTTATTAGGACTATCGACCGGCCAAAGAATATCTAAATTGTCGTTGTAGTTACCAAGATATACACATTTAAAGTTTTCGACTACAAAATAAATTCGATCCCCAAAAGTATGCAATATTTTTTAATTTTTGGACTTGCAAATTTTTCGTTGCTGACTCGAAAGAAAATGTAAGAAATCGCAACAAAATGAGAAAATCATGGATATCTCGGAAACGAAAAGGACGATCGGAATGTCCTTTGGCCAGCTGATAGTCCTTGTTACTCATAAGGATCAGCAAGGAAATGGCCAAGATAGAGCATGTTTTCTCTCAGCAAAAGAGTCCTTCTAACTCTGTTTTGCTAAAGAGCCATGAAATTGGAATATATATTTCGACAAACTTAAGATATTTGATTAAAGCGAAATAGTTGCAAATGAAATTTATTTAAATCTTTTTGATTACTGAAAAAATAATGAAAAATTGGAAATAAATCCTTTACTCAAATTTCATAATATAGTGAATAATATTTTGCATTTTGCTGAAAAGCAATGAAATTTAAACATTTATTTGGCCAAACATAAAATATTTAATTTAAACGTAATAATTGTTTAAATTTATTTTAGACTTTTTGCTCTACTGAAAAAATGATATAAATTGTTAACAGTAAATGAAATTTTGCATTTTGCTGAAGAGCAATGAAATTGGAACAACTATTTCGACAGACTTAAAATGCTCGATGTTTAAACGATAAAATTCGAATCGAATAATGCTGTTACTCAAATCTCTTAAAGTGATTGCATCTTAAACTATTTAAATGTGTCAAATAAATAGCTTAGATTTAAATGAAGTTGACCTGGATCTCCACTCAACTAATCTATTTGCGGATCCCTCCTATCATCACCATCAACACCACCAACATCAGCACCAACAACACCACCAACAACACCACCACCATCACCATCAGCAGCAGCAACAGTCGTCGTCGTCGTCGTCGCAGTCGCAGTCGCAGCAACAGCAGCAGGCACAGCAACAACAGTTGCCACCGCATTTGGGGCACGTCTCGCTGCCAATGGCCAGCGCCGCGGCAGGTTCTTCAGCAGCGGCTGCGGCAGCTGCAGCCGCCGGTTGCAACTCGAGCGGCGGCAGCGGCGGCAGCGCCACTGGCAGCAGCGCCAACAGTGGCGGCGGCGGCGGCGGCGGCGGCGGTGTCGTTGGCAGCGGCATCAGTTCGCTCAGCTCGCTGACGTCGCTGATCAATGCGGAGCGCATTCCCAACGAGCAGTTCCTCGGCCTCAATCCGCAGGAGGCGTCCATACTCAATTTTTTGCGTGTCGATGCCGCCGAGCGACAGCGTGACAAGCGGTAAGTGCGAACTAGTTCAGTTCAGTGAACTACTTTGTGGTAGAACCCTGAACCAAGTGGAATATAACTAAATGAACGAATGGTTAAAGCAGTTCGTTGAATTCGTTCTCTAGAGAACATTGTCTTTAATGATCAAAGCACCAATTTTATATTTATTTTATATGAAGAAACTACAATATTAAATTGATATTAGTTCAATGAACCAAATAGACATTTCTCAATAGAGGAGTAGTTCATAATTTATTAATGGTTGTAAATTGGATCTCTAGGAACTTTTTCTTCAATGAATCAATATATTCTCAAAAGTGAATAAGTAGTTATTTTATTGAATTTATATTCATTTTTAATGAATAAATTTAAATTAGTTCAATGAACTAAACATAAATTACCCAATAGAGGAATAATTAATAACTTATTAGGGATTTTTAATATAAAGAAAAAAAATTATAATATTTTAACACTGAATAAGTAGTTATTGTATTTTATTTATATTCAATTTAAATGTTAAGAATAATAGTTTTTAATTTGTAATATTCAGAGAGGATGCCTCGCCTTTGAAGGAATAGTTGCAAGTTTTTTATGCAATTTAATTTTTTCATTTTGTAAGCTAGTTCATTGAATGGTTTTATTTTAGTACTACTTCCAATTGGTTCATTGGTTCGCGAACTAGTTCAAATGTTAAAATTCGGTCTAATCGTATATATCCCATTGCAGACCTGCCACCTCACGCTTCGCGTGCCCCTTCTGTGGCAAGTGCGTGCGCTCTATGGAGAACCTGAAGCTGCACGTGCGCAAGCACACCGGAGAACGGCCCTTCGTCTGCTTGTTCTGCGGCCGGGCCTTCGGCGGCAAGTCGGATCTGACGCGCCACCTGCGCATCCACACCGGCGAGCGGCCTTACCACTGCGAGTCGTGTGGCAAGTGCTTCGCCCGGGCCGACTACCTCTCCAAGCATCTGACCACGCACATCCACAACGCGCCGCGCTGAGATGAGGCGCGTAGGAGACGGCTCCTACGCAGATAAGCCCCATGACCTCAAATAATCCCACACACACACACACCCACACATATAGTACACTACACTACACGAAGAATGCAGCAACCCAAGAGGCATAAATTACAGGAAACTTATGGAAATTTATGTATAGATCTATTATTATAACTAACTTTATTATTAGGACCTACAACAATTGTGTAACTATTCAATTTTTTTTATCGAATTTTTTAAAGTGGACCGAGACGACGACGAATTCGAAGTCGGGTGCTGAGGCAGAGTCAGCGCACAGACCCAGCCATAGAGCAATGTGTGTGCAGGGTTAAAGAATAGTTTTTTTTTTTAGTAAGTTGTAATAAACACATACAATTACGATTGTAAAGAAAGCGTAAAAAAAAACATTGGCAACTATTAGCACGGGTATTAATGTGTTTAAGATTTTGAAACTAAAGCATAATTATTGTAATTAGTAGAAGAAATGCGTTTTTTTTTTTGCAATTATTGTATAAGTGAAAGTTTTCTGAACAATTTTGTTAGGTTGTAATGCAAATGCAAATGATTCTGGCAGCTACGAGGCAAAACAAAACAAAACAAATCAAACAAATACGCCACAAAACGCAATATACACAAGAATATAGTCTGTTCTTTTCTATTGAGAGAAGTCTGTATAATAATCGAGATGGAATTCACCAAGTAGCGTAATAAACAACAAGCCACATTTATTTGGTTAAATGTATTGTACAAAATGACAAATAGTTGTGGGACGAGTTGGCAGCGCCATAGCGGAAGAAGAAGAATAGGGGTCCCAACACAAATGCAATATGATATTTGTTGAATCAAACTCAACTCAGCAACCACAAAACAATAATGCAATTTTTTGCTATTCGTTCATTAACAATAATTAATTACACACATACACACACACACACACACACAGAGAGAGATACATATATGCGAATAGGCGTAGGAAGAGGGAAACGAAAATCAAAAAAAAGGAAAGAGGAAAGAACGAGAAAGAACCACAGAGGCAAGAGACAAATGTAATCGTAAACTAAATGCAACTTACATTGTGTACAATACATACAAATACTTATGTAACTAACTGTAACTATGTTTAATCGTATGTGCTAGCTAAAAGCGAACAGACAACAAAACAATACAAAAGATAACTAATTATTATTATCATTATTATTTATACAAAACAACAACAAACAAACAAACAAATCAAATCAAATCAAAAATCAGCAAAGCAAACAGAATGAGGCAAACAACTTGAACTCGGTCGGGGACGGGGGCAAGGGTCAAGGGTCAAGGGGGGAAGTTAGGGGATGTTAGGGGGCGGGGCGGGAAGGGGAGACAGGTTGGAAAGGCTAGAGTTACAAATAATATTTACTTATGTGCAACCACCGTCAATAGTTTAATTATAAACAATAACAACAAACAAATATATACAAACAAAATAGGAAAACCAATAACTAATTACAATAGCAATAATTAAGCAAATGTTTTTTTACGAAACTTAACTAAACAAATGAAACTACAACTAATACAACTACAACTACAACAACACAAACTAACTGTGACTAACTAACAGCAACAACAAACAACAACAAATATAATATACTAACAATTAATATTACTTAACTACAATTCACAAAATGTGTAACAAAAACAATAGTTAATCTTTTTAATATATATTGAACAACAGCAACAACAATAGGCAAATTAACGATACGTGCAATTGAAACAATAACATTGAAAAGACTTCTGATTTTGATGGGCCTGAAGCAGCTTCATTTATTATTGCTCATTTCTCAACAAGTTGCAACAAGTTACCACCAAATAAAACGCACACACACACAAGCCACATGCCACATGCCACATGAGACAAAAACAAACATAAAAAACATAATAACAAAATCAAAATAAAAAAAACCAACTAACAAACTTTGAACCAAGAACATCGAATTAACTTGTAAATGTAGTTTCAACCAGAGGCAAAACAGAAAAACAAAATCAAAAATTAAAATTAAAATTAACAAAAAATAAATCCAAAAAAAAAAAACAAAATGATCTATGAGAAATAATATACATAGTATATAATATGTATATAAATAACCCAATAAACACTTACTATAAGTATAAGCTCTCATCTGTCTCTATCTCTCAATGCAAATAGAGTTAGACGAACAATATTTTATTTTAATTACATTTAACAAACAATTCTGCCGTTTAATTTGTCTCTCAAACATCAAATAGTGTTCAATTGTAGTAAAATTTTGTGATATTTTAACAAGATTTACACATTTCTTTTATATTACTTAACAGATTTACATAAACTTATATTTCTTGAATAACAAACAAAAGACAAAACGCAACTATTTTTTTGTTCAATGTCAGTTTATTTTAATTTATGTAATAGTTTTTTTTTGCCTTTGAAATCAAACTTTTATGATATAATCAACAATGATCAGGGCCTCTAGAAAATGTTATAGTTTATAGTTTAATTTAATTATACTAATTATATTAATTAATTCATATATTTTTTAATCAAGCCTGGTTTTTTTTCAATACTTTCCGCACAATTTGGATTAGTTTGATTTATGTATGTATTAAAAAGCAACAACATAAGCTACTGCAACAATAATAAACAACACTGCCTTTTTATGAAGCACAAAAAAACACAGAGCAAAAATATTTTTCAAATTGTTTAAATACTAATTTAAATATGATATTTATTGAAATAAACTAATCACTTCATTTCTTTTGTATTTTTCAAACATCACAATTGCAAAAACGTTTTGATCTTTCATTATTATTTAGAAATTGAAACCTTTATGCTGCTCAAACCGCTTTTTTTATAAAGATTATTCAACTTATATATAATTATTTTAATTATCGACAACAACAACAATAAAATGCTGTGAGCTATGTATGTGAACTTTGATTTTTTTGTGACAATTATTATGTATTTAATATTATTATTTTATAGTATTTATTAATAAAGTTTTTTGCATTGATTATTTTGAGTTTGTGTTTCATTTTACATTTGTTTATTGCTCCCAATAATTTACCAGAAACTACTACAAGAAAAAGATCTGTTGACCGAGAGGCCTCTCGGCGTATATATATTTTGTTCGTTCGTAGTGAAAAATGCGCCTTAAAAGAATTTAGCAAGTTAAGGTTATAAGAAAAGGTAATGAAAATCGAAAAAAGATTACATTTGGCTACTATATAGTCGTAGATAAGCAATAAAGCAATACTAACAAAATTATAAAAAAAGAACAAGTAAATTACAAACTTAAGTAATCTTTTTCCCATTCGATGTTTGCAACTGCTAAGCTAAAGGAATTCAATTACCACGTACATGTTGATATAATACTTATGATCTTAAATATGATCATAAATAGCAAGAAACAAAAGCATAAATTTATAAAATACTTTTTTTTATCCATACAACTTGTGGATAGTACGTAGAAGGAGGATAGATGATGATGATGTTGATGATGAAGAAAGAAATTCATTTGAACAAAAACCAATAAACTGGAGGGATTCAAGACTCTTATTTCATATATATATATACTCGTATATATATAAATATATATATACATACATACATACAAATATATATATTATATATATATAACAAATTTACCATAGATATATTTACATAATATATGTATGAATTTTTTTTTGAATTTTTTTTAAGTAAAACGCAAAAAGGGCATAGACAAAATGCAGGAAATACGTGTAACAAAAATATTACAAAATCCAACAACGAAACTTTTGGCATTAAGATTAATGCATTTTTAAACCATATTTATTTATATATACATAGTGTTAAATAAATACACACAAATACACCTATACACACACCCAAACATGTTGACACTATCGGAAAATTGAAAAAACAAAGAAATGAAAAAGGAAAAGCAAAAGGAAAAATACAAAATAATATTATACATAGAATATATCTATATACAGATACATAAATGTACATGTGGTTTTTGGTGTCTATACATACATAGATATACAACATATACATATATTATATTATATATACAAAGCATATTTTGAAACAAATTATGAATGTTGTTCATTTGAGTAACCATACGAAAAGAGCCCAACAAAACACAAAACCCAAAGGTATTCCCCCCATAAGCAAACAACAACACATAATAAGCGATCCGATACGATCCCAAGTATTCCAATTTCAATGCTATGAATGGAGTTTAGTTTGCGAAACAACTAGTATTATTTACTTTGGATCAGACAGGTTTCGCGAGTGATGAATTTGTCTCCTTTCATTGATGTCATATCTGGATCCAAAGAGGTCAAACTGGACTCACTTTATAGCAACTACGTTGCGAATGCTTTGGACGTATCCGAGAACAAATGAATGTAAAAGGAAAATTTAAGAGAAACATAACAAAGCGACGTTTTCATGAAATTAAGACAATTTCGAGGTTTCACTTAAATAAAGTTAAAAACAAAATACAATTTTTTAACAAATAATCAAATTAACTAATGAAAAATGTATAAAACACACAGCAAAACGTAAATATAATGTTTATAAATATGCTCTCCAATGTCGTTCGAGTAGATGTGATTTCGAGTCAAAATCTTTATTTTACTGCTATCTGTATAATTGTTTGTCTCTTTTAACGTATTGAATGTATTATGGGAATATTTTTAAATGAGAATTAAATAAATTGTTAACAGCAACTAACTCATGTATATATTACAAAAACCATCTAACAACCAAATCTAACAGAAAATGCAAAAAACTATGCATAATAGACATAAAATGTAGTACATGCAATATATTTTTCGGTGTTAGGCGTCTTTTTGAGATTTTTACAGAAAAAAAAACATATAAATACTACATGTAACAAAATCAAAAAACCAAAAAAAAACGGAAAAAAAAATATATAAGTAAATTAAACTATTTCATTGTTGATGTTGTGAGCTATTCTCAAAGTCTCTCACCTAAGCTCTACACATTAACTGTCGTGTCTCTTAAATATTTATAGAGTTTTACATACATAATTAAGTGCATACACCTATACACATCCATTCCACACACACACACACACACACACACACACACACACACACACACAGATCTGTGAGATTATATTGAACAGACGCGTTTGTTTCGAGCTGCGATTTGTGAATGCATACTGAGTGTTGTGAGCCTGCAAACGAAGTAAAAGAATTAAAAAATTTTGCTTCGAGTGCCGCGGCATACGTACCAGGTGGAAGACTTAACGTTTGACTACGGTGGGAACTACTGGAGTTCTGAGACTGCTGTGGACGCCGAAAGTTTTGACCAACAGTTGACTGAAGAAGGGAGAAGGGTAAACGCCACCTTTATTACCATCTCACTTGCTCCGAGTAGATTTGCTAGTAGAGTTGCACGAATAATTTAACAAACTTGGCGTGCTGCAACCTGCTATCGCAAAGTGCATCAGCTGGTGGAAGTGTTGCAAAACAACAAGTACCCTGCTGATCGACTGAAGAGGAGCAGGAGGAGCGAGCAGCTGTTAGCGAAGACTCCAACCGTGGGAGTTTCTGGAGCAAGCAGTCGCTGGAGCAGTTGCGAAATTTTTTGTAGCATATTTTGAGGAGCAAACATATTATTGCCTGCACGTAGGCTGCTCCCATATTTAATCTCTCACAGAGTCCAAAGGAAGGTGGTGCTTTAAACGCGTGGCGCTGGTGTCAACAGGCCCGCAAAATGAGCACGCAAAGAACCCCCCACCCCAGAAGGAGTTGGAGCAAGCTTTTGGCAAGAGCACGAAGATGGCGAAGTCTCCGCATGGATTGGAAATAGGAACAGCGAAAACGGTGGCAAAAAAGGATGACAGGAGTAGAGAGTTGCCGAGCAGGACGGCTTTGCGGGATCTAGGAGCCCAAATAGCGGATCTGGTGGTAATGCTGGAAGATGGCAAAAGGCGCAGCATACACCAACCTATGCGCGATGCTATTGAGTCAATCCGGGCGCTCTACGAGTTGGTGGCCATCCAAATGCACGACGTGGGAGCAAAAGCAGTGATTAGAAATCATCAATCCTGCCAGACGTCAACGCTTTTCCGGACAAGTGGGGAAATAAAGAGGAAGCAAGAAATCGGAGCAAGGACCCCCGTTTCCAAGAGGGTAAGGAATGTTGGAGAGAAGGCTGGAGAGGTCGCAAATGAAGTGGAAGCTGCGAATACTGCAACGCCCGAAGCTGGGACACTGGAATTGAAGCAGAGGAGTGTACAAGAAGAGAAGGAGTCAGGTAACCCATGGAAGAAAATCACCAGGAAGGAGGTAAAAAAGGTCACAAAGGAGCTGCCAAGACCTAAGCAAAAAGGACTGGCAAGTAAGAAGCCACGTCCTGATGCCCTCGTCATGAAGACAACTGGAGAAGTGACGTACGCGGAAATTCTACGGAAGGGTAAAAACCGATGGAAACCTACAAGGGCTGTTAATAGAACTGGGTAATGCAGGTGAGAACTTGACTAAGTTCAATAACCTAATCACGGAGACGCTGGGAGAGGCGGCTGAGATACGTAGCTTATCTCATCGCGTAGAGATAGAGTGCAAGGATCTGGATGAAATCACAACGAAGGAGGACATCATTGCCGCACTTGCCAACCAAGCTGAAGTCATGGAGTTAGCGATCGAGGATATCCACTTGAGAAAGGCATACGGAGGAACGCAAACCGCATCAATTAAGCTGCCAATTGAAGCTGCAAAAAAAGCACTCTCAATGGGTTGGCTTAAAGTGGGATGGGTGAGATGCAGGCTTCGGGAACGCATTAGCCTCACAAAATGTTTTCGGTGCCTGGAGTTTGGCCATTTAGCCAAACACTGCACCAGTCAAACCGATCGGTCGAGCTTGTGTCGTAGATGCGGGGAAGCAGGACACTTGGCAAAGGATTGCACTGGAGAGGCAAGATGCATGTTCTGCAAGGACAAGGAAGCACGACTGGAAGCACGTCGCGGGAAGTGGTAGATGCCCATTGTTTAGGAGTGCTCTCTCCAACAAACAAAAATGAAGTGCACACAGCTCAATCTTAACCACTGTGAGGCAGCACATTCTCTTTTGATGCAGGCAACGAGGGAAAGGAATTCAGATATAGTTCTATTGTCGGAACCATTCAAACCTGTGGCAGGTAGCGGATGGGCAAGTAGCCGCTGTAACAAGGCAGCTATTTGGGCCGTCAAAACTGTGCCAAGGGACGTCAACACGAGCAACGAAGGATTTGTAAGAGCAAAGATGGAAGGGATAACGTTTTACAGCTGTTATGCGCCGCCCAGCTGGGACTTACATCGATTTGTAAGGATGCTGGAGGAACTAGTGGAGGATTCACGAGGAAGAACAACAGTTGTAATTGCCGGTGATTTCAACGCCTGGGCTGTACAATGGGGAAGTAAGGAGACAACACCAAGAGGAACCGCACTACTGGAGATATTCGCGCCGCTGGATCTTGGTTTAGCCAATGACGGCAAGAAGCAGACATACTGCAAAGCTGGCCGGGGCTCGTTCATTGATCTGACGTTTCTCAGTAGCTCGCTCTGCAGGAATACCAAGTGGAGAGTGAGCGACGATTTTACTTTCAGCGATCATCAGGCGATACACTTCGAGATCTGCGACAGGAGAGGAACGCGGCAGATACCAAAAACTACAGGACCCATATGGAAGGACAACTGCCTGGATAAAGATGCATTTTCGTTGGTATTGAGTCTACACGACTGAAGACCCACACTGGGGTCAGCCGATAGCATGGCGAACCAACTATCTAGCATCCTAACAGCAGCATGTGAGTCGTCGATGCCGAGGAGGAAACCAAGCAGACGCGGAGCACCCTGCTACTGGTGGAACAACAACATTCAGCAGCTAAGGAAAGCCTGCCTGAGAGCTAGACGGATCAGTCAGAGGGCGAGAGGTCGGCCTGACTTTGACCAGAAACTGGAGGATCTGCGGGCCGCAAAACGGGCATTAAAGCGGGAAATCAAAAAAAGTAAATCCGAATGCTTTAGGAAGATTTGTGATGAGGCGGACATCAACCCATGGGGAACCGCATACAAGGTCGCCATGAAGAAACTGAAAAGTCAGGAGACCGCAAGGATAACATGTCCCAGATTGCTGCAGAGCATAGTGACAGCATTATTCCCGCAGCATCAGAACGAGGCAGACATGGCCGCCCCTCTTATCGAGTCATGGCCGCCCATCACCTCTACAGAAGTCATCTCGGCAAGCAAGCGGATCGGCGACAGGAAGGCACCAGGGCCAGACGGCATTCCCAATAAGGCACTCAAGCTTGCAGTAACGACAAGACCGGAAGTCTTTGTTGACACTTTCAATGTCTGCCTTCGGGACGGCGTCTTCCCCAAACGGTGGAAGCTGCAGCGGCTAATACTACTGCCGAAGGGAGGCAAGCCAATTGAGGAGCCTTCAGGATATCGCCCGATATGTCTACTGGATACAGCTGGTAAGATATTGGAACGCATCATATACAACAGGCTCCTAAGGATACTGGAGGATGAGGGCACAATTTCGGACTCGCAGTTTGGCTTCCGCAAGAGCAGGTCGACGGTGGACGCGATTCAGGCTGTAGTGGACATAGCATCCAAGGCAATAGAGGGAACTCGCTGGCGATGGGGAGATAAGGAGTACTGCGCTGTGATAACCCTGGACATTCGCAATGCCTTTAACTCTGCGAGCTGGACCACTATAAGAAGAGCTCTCTCCCATATTGGATTACCCGCCTACCTGCTAAGGATATTATCCAACTACATCTCGGAACGACTACTTGAGTTTGACACAGACGAAGGAAGCAAGCGTTATGAAGTGACAGCTGGGGTCCCTCAAGGCTCTGTTTTGGGTCCCCTGCTGTGGAACATCATGTACGATGGAGTACTTCGAGTTCAGCTTCCCCCTGGATGTAAGCTCATTGGGTTCGCCGATGATCTTGCTCTTGTGGTAGTTGCGAAGGAGGTACAGCAAGTGGAAGGAGCAGCAAATGAAGCCAAAAGACGCATATCAGGATGGATGGAGACAGCAGGCCTCGCCCTCGCGAGCCACAAGACGGAAGCGGTGCTTATCACAAGCAGAAAGAGGGTAGAGCGTCTGCATGTGTCTGTAGGGGACTCGATAATCCGGTCGAAGGAGTCTATAAAATATCTGGGAGTGTTTATAGACAATCGCCTGAGCTTCCGTGCCCACTTGGAGTACGCCAGCCAAAAAGCGGGTAGAACACAGGGAGCTCTATCCAGAATGTTGCCGAACATTGGAGGACCGAAGGCAGGAAGGCGATTGCTGTTGGCAAGGGTAGTGGCCTCGATTCTGCTGTACGCATCGCCGATTTGGGCACCAGCAGTGGCTCAAAACAAGAGTCTGCAGCGGAAGATAGCGACGCCGTACAGACTTAGTGCCCTTCGAGTCATCTCTGGATTCAGAACGGTATCCAATAAAGCAGCTCTTGTACTGGCAGGCATGATCCCAGTGGACATCCTAGCATGGTAAGACAAGAAAAGAGGCGGACATCACTACAAGTGTGGCAGACTCGCTGGGACGCAACAACCAAGGGACGATGGACGTATCGCCTAATCCCCCGGGTTGCGGACTGGATCGGACGTAGAGGAGGGCAGATTAATTTCCATATTATTACAGGCCATGGAGGATATCGAAAATATCTATTTAAGTATCGGCACGAGGACAGCCCAAAGTGCCCAAATTGCCTAGATTCGGATGAGGACCCAGAGCATGTCCTATACCACTGTCCAAGATACAGCTGGATGTTTCAACATCCACGACCGCCGGAGGATCTTATCAATTACATGTTGGAAACGGAGGAAAACTGGAGAAACACGTGTCAGCTTGTTACAGGCATCCAGAGTGATCTGAGAAGATGCGAAAAAGAGCGCCGTGTAAGGGAGAGTGCCTAAGGTAGGCAACCCATCCCCGCGAAGTAATACTTTGCGGTGCTCCCGCGGGGAATGTGGTGTGTTGCGTGTGGGGTGTGTTTAGTACGTATGCGTTTGACGTTGTCTTCGAATCGTGCATGCCGATGGTACGGGCCATTAGTATCTAAAGGAAGATTCACATCCACCATGGCGCATCCATGAAAAAAAAAAAAAAAAAAACACACACACACACACACACACACACACACACACACACACACACACACACACACATACGAATGTGTTGCTGTAGGTGTGCAAGGACAGCTCACGAAGCTGAGCTGAACTTCCGAGGAAACAGGAAATGTTTCTCAATTTTTTTATACTTACACGTAAAGAATGTCGGTGTCTACAAATATACGAAACGCAAAACATTAAAAACAAACCATAAAAATACAATTTTAGATGAAATTCAAATGTTTAAATGTAAAAAAAAAGAACAAAAATAAATATATAAAAACAAACCATAACAAATTAATACAAATGCAAGCAAAGAATTTGTAAAGCTGGGACAAAGTGAAGCTATGGAAAATTAAAGAGAGTGCAAGGCAAGGCAAGGCAAGGAAAGGCAGGAGAATGCATAGAATGAAGAAAATAAAGAACTAGCAATAATTCTGAAATGACCTCAATCAAATATTTTTTAAATTTTATATATTTTAGTCGTGCAGCAAAGCAAAGCAAGCGTCTTAAATAGAAACGTACTGTAAATAGAAGTTAAAACAAGCAAACAAAAGCAAAAAAAATCATACAAAAGGAAATAGCAAAACCAAAGATACACAAATAAATAACAAATAAAAAAACAACAAAATGTAACCACATTAAAATGTCTCTCGAACGAACGAAGTAAGAATGTGATATTTTTCTAAGGTGTATTACAAACATACAAACCAAACAAAAAAACCTAAAAAAAAATTCCAAAAAAAAACCGAAAAATATAAACAAAATGGGAATTAAATACAAAATACAAAAACAACTTTTTACTGAAAACATTACAACATGAAGTAATAGCAAACAAAAATGAAAAACGAAAAACGAAAAAAGGATATTTGAGAAATTATGAACAAAGAAAAATGCTAACAAATTCATAATATGATAGATATGCACAATTAGAACAAAGGCAATAGAGACTGATTTTTGAACAAAACGAATAAATACAACTGAGTTACATAAGTGCAGAATGCAATTCCCATTCCCAACAAAATACAATACAATACCATATTGATAATATCGATACAATAATAACTAAATAAATAATATTATTATTTGTTGTTTCCCGTTTAAAAGAGTCTCCGATCCCGCAATTCCAATTAATTTTTGACCGGGGTCTCTTGACAACTGACAAACATTTTTTGTTTTCCACACAATTTTCATGAGTTTTCACAACTGATTTGTTAGCAGAATTCGAGTGAGAACGAAAGACGGGGTTTTGTTTGTGCGGAAAGTACTTAGAAATGTAACAAGAAAAATAATGGAACCAAAGGGAGCGCATTGCGTGGATTGATTAGATTTAGATTGAAACACTTAGAAGCAATGATAGTTTTTAACCAAGGCTGGAAAGCGAAACTGAGTAGAAAGAGCGAGAAAGAACGAGAGGGAGAGAGAACGAAATAGTTGTGCATTTTGCACAGAGTTGTAATTGTTTTTGTGATAAAATCCGAAGCGCAATTTTTTTCCAACTGTATGGTAGGTAAGAGTAGTGGGAGTGAAAGAGAGAGCGAGAGAGAGAGAGAGAGGTGTATGGGATCGAAAGGACAAAATGCCACACGGAGAAATGTCTGTAAATAGTTAGACGTTGTTTATGGGTCAATCCGAGATTGAGTTAAGATTGTGGTAATATGTAGTAGGCGAAGAAGGATTGATATAGATTGAGGTGGAGGAGGGAAGCACGTTGCCAGCGTTTGTTATGAAGGTGCTACGGACAAAGACGTAATTGAAAATGTGATACAGTTTTTTCCTTAATCTAAAACTTATGTATTTATTGGGCCGGATATGGTTGGAAGCAGTGTCGATCGAGTTAATGGGATTGGGCATTGATGTGTTTTCATTTTGGACCAGCTATTGGACGAGCAGCAGGCGGGAAAGTTAAGGGCGGCAGCGTTAAGAAGAAAAAGAATGTTAAATTTGTGCTTAGGTTTTTTTGGTTCCATTTAGCGTTAGCGTTCAGTTATGACCGTTTTCGTTTTTGTTTTTGGTCAGCCAAAACGAACTGAAACATCAGATTCGAGCAATATTCAATACTCAACACACACAAGTTAAACATAAACCAAAACAGAGATAACACCACAGGACGCACAACCAGCTAAACATGACAACAAACAAACAACAAATGAAACAGAGAGAAATATTGTAAAAAATTTACACTTTAGGAAAATTTCTAAATTTTAAGCTTTCGGTGTTTTTAAGCAACATAAACATCTAAATCCAATAACAGCAAACAAAACACAATTAGCGAAAAAAAAAACAAATATGAATATATATATATATAGATATATGTATTTATACTATATTTACATATATGTATATATATATATTTCGATATTTAAATCTTAATTCGAAAAAAAACGAAAAGGCAACAAAAAAAACATAACATGAAAAACAAAAATTAAGAAACTTTTGAGCAAAATCTCGGTGTTTTAAAATTAAGCGCATGGAAAATTAATTACACTAAATGATAACACAGATAAATAATGAAAATAATAATTTAAGCAAACAGACGTAAACCAAAAACAAAAACCTCTTTCACTTTCGTGTCTTTGACTTATAAAACCAAAAGCAAAAACAAAACAAACAAAAAAAAAAACAAACATATTAAACATATTTTTAAAATGTAATTTAGCACAAAATAAAAAAAAGAAATGAAAACCACAGACAAAAAACACAATTTTTAAACTACCAAAGTATTGATGTGTATTTAATATATGAATGAAAAACAAAACAAATCAAAAGGAAAACAAAAGCAGAACAAAAACAAGTAAGAAAGCTACAGTCGAGAGTGCTCGACCGTATGATACCCGCAACCCATTTCGAGAGAACAAAAAAAATTTTGATGATATTTTAACAACAAATATACCAAAAATATACTGAAACTTGTGTTTTGTATATATTTGAAAATAGCGGGAAGAAATCCACAACACCGCAATGGTCACACTGTCAACTAAACAAACAAAGCGCGAGCAGCTGCAAGTGAATTTTGCATATAAAATTGATTCATTAATAACTTCCTTGTTTTTAACTCGATCTCAACCAAATTCACAGGAATCATTGAGAATATAATTATTATTATGCATACCAAAATTCAATTCTCTAGGTTCATTATTACGGCTTTTACAGTTTTCGGGGGCGGAAAGGGGCGTGGCAAAAATCTAAAATAAACTTGATCTGCGTAAGACCTACACGAATACTGTCACCAAATTTGATATCTCTAGGTCAATCACACACTTAAAACGTCCATATGCATTGGGAACAACAATTTTGATTAATAATTTCGCGAATAACTTTTGTTCTACTTATCCGATTTTTACCAAAATTACAGGGTATATTAAGAGTGTCAAGCGCAGATGGCTTACCAAATTACACATCATTACACAAAGAACTTTTGGAGTTATACGCGATTTACATAAAAAAAAACTTGACTTTTTCTAGATAAATGCTTATTGTGGGCGAAGGGGGCGTGGCATCCAACTTTTGAAATAAACTTGATCTGCGTAGGGTATGAAGGAACATTTTTGCCAAATTTGGTGTCTCTATGTCTTTTAGTCTCTGAGATCCAGGTGTTCATACAGACAGACAGACGGACAGACGGACAGACGGACAGACGGACATGGCTATATCGTCTCGGCTGTTGATGCTGATCAAGAATATATATACTTTATGGGGTCGGAGATGTCTCCTTCTGCCTGTTACATACATTTTCTGTTGGCACTAAGTCATAATACCCTTCTACCCTATGGGTAGCGGGTATAAAAACTTGACTTTTTCTAGATTAATGCTTATTGTGGGCGAATGGGGCGTGGCATCCAACTTTTGAAATAAACTTGATCTGCGTAGGGTATGAAGGAACCTTTTTGCCAAATTTGGTGTCTCTATGTCTTATAGTCTCTGAGATCCAGGTGTTCATACAGACAGACAGACGGACAGACGGACAGACGGACATGGCTATATCGTCTCGGCTGTTGACACTGATCCAGAATATATATACTTTATGGGGTCGGAGATGCCTCCTTCTGCCTGTTACATACATTTCCTGTTGGCACTAAGTCATAATACCCTTCTACCCTATGGGTAGCGGGTATAATCAAAATGAAATCTAATTAAACGTAAATGTTTGATTTGAATATTATTAATCTATGAGTTCGTTATCAATTTGGTTTCAATCGTTTTACAAAACTTTTACAAAACTACGAAATGCAATGCCTGCCAAAGAATTAATGTTTTTAATGCAACAAAAACAAAAGAAAACAAAATGTACTTATATGCAACACAAAAACCAAACAACAACAACATCAACAACAAGTAAGAAAGCTACAGTCGAGAGTGCTCGACCGTATGATACCCGCAACCCATTTCGAGAGAAAACAAAAAATTTAAATGATATATTAACAAAAAATATACCAAATATACTAAAATTAGTTTTTTGTATATATTTGAAAATAGCGGGTAAAAATCACAACACCGTTTTGGTCACACTGTCAACTAAACAAACAAAGCGCGGGCAGCTGCAAGTGAATTATGCATATAAAATTGATTCTTTAATAACTTTCTTGTTCTTCATTCGATCTCAACCAAATTCACAGGAATCATTTAGAATATAATTATTATTATGCATACCAAAATTCAATGCTCTAGGTCTATTATTACGGCTTTTACAGACTTTTGGGGGCGGAAAGGGGCGTGGCATCCAACTTTTGAAATAAACTTGACCTGCGTAGGACCTATAGGAGTACTGTCCCCAAATTTGGTAGCTCTAGCTCTTATAGTCTCTGAGATCCAGGTGTTCATACAGACGGACAGACGGACAGACGGACAGACGGACAGACGGACAGACGGACAGACGGACAGACGGACATGGCTATATCGTCTCGGCTGTTGACACTGATAAAGAATATATATACTTTGTGGGGTCGGAGATGCCTCCTTCTGCCTGTTACATACATTTTCTGTTGGCACTAAGTTATAATACCCTTCTACCCTATGGGTAGCGGGTATAAAAAGTTCAATAAAGCCGTTCCAAACAAGAAACAAACGACAAACAAAGATAAAGACGAAACAAAAAATCAAGCAGAACTATTTACTTGTTCTGAGATTTTTTGCGTTTCCTTATACAATGAAAAATAAATGAAAAATAATACATTAACAAAATTACATGTAAGTAAACTGCAACAAATGTAGTTTAAATTTTGCAATTTAAATCTGAAAGAAACAAAAAATCACAAAAAAAAACTGAATAACTATTTGTCGTGAAACAATTGAAATTATTTGTATTAAACTAATAAAGTCAAACGTTTATTGGTTTAATTTTAAACAACACAATTTTTATGCATTACATTAAAAAAAAAGCCACAAAAATAATAAAAAAACCAGTAAGAAAGCTACAGTCGAGAGTGCTCGACCGTATGATACCCGCAACCCATTTCGAGAGAAAACAAAAAACTTAAATGATATTTTAACAAAAAATATACAAAATATACTGAAACTTGTTTTATTGTATATATTTGAAAATAGCGGGTATAAAAATCCATAGCATACCGACATGGTCACACTGTCAACTAAACAAACAAAGCGCGAGCATCTGCAAGTGAATTTTTCATATAAAATTGATTCTTTAATGACTTCCTTGTTTTCAAGTCCATCTCAACCAAATTCACAGGAATCATTGAGAATATATATATTATTATGCATACCAAAATTCAATGCTCTAGGTTTATTATTACGGCTTTTACAGATTTTGGGGGCGGAAAGGGGCGTGGCAAAAATCTGCGTAAGACCTACACGAATACTGTCACCAAATTTGATATCTCTAGGTCATTCACACCCGCTACCCATAGGGTAGAAGGGTATTATGACTTAGTGCCAACAGAAAATGTATGTAACAGGCAGAAGGAGACATCTCCGACCCCATAAAGTATATATATTCTTGATCAGCATCAACAGCCGAGACGATATAGCCATGTCCGTCTGTCCGTCTGTCCGTCTGTCTGTCTGTATGAACACCTGGATCTCAGAGACTATAAGACATAGAGACACCAAATTTGGCAAAAATGTTCCTTCATACCCTACGCAGATCAAGTTTATTTCAAAAGTTGGATGCCACGCCCCCTTCGCCCACAATAAGCATTTATCTAGAAAAAGTCAAGTTTTTTTTTATGTAAATTGCGTATAACTCCAAAAGTTCTTTGTGTAAGGATGTGTAATTTGGTAACCCATCTGCGCTTGACACTCTTAATATACCCTGTAATTTTGGTGAAAATCGGATAAGTAGAACAAAAGTTATTCGCGAAATTATTTATCAAAATTGTTGTTCCCAATGCATATGGACGTTTTAAGTGTGTGATTGACCTAGAGATATCAAATTTGGTGACAGTATTCGTGTAGGTCTTACGCAGATCAAGTTTATTTTAGATTTTTGCCACGCCCCTTTCCGCCCCCGAAAAGTGTAAAAGCCGTAATAATGAACCTAGAGCATTGAATTTTGGTATGCATAATAATAATTATATTCTCAATGATTCCTGTGAATTTGGTTGAGATCGAGTTAAAAACAAGGAAGTTATTAATGAATCAATCTTATATGCAAAATTCACTTGCAGCTGCTCGCGCTTTGTTTGTTTAGTTGACAGTGTGACCATGTCGGTGTTGTGGATTTCTTCCCGATATTTTCAAATATATACAAAACACAAGTTTCAGTATATTTTTGGTATATTTGTTGTTAAAATATCATTAAAATTTTTTTTGTTCTCTCGAAATGGGTTGCGGGTATCATACGGTCGAGCACTCTCGACTGTAGCTTTCTTACTTGTTTTGTATATATTTGAAAATAGCGGGTATAAAAATCCATAGCATACCGACATGGTCACACTGTCAACTAAACAAACAAAGCGAGAGCATCTGCAAGTGAATTTTTTATATAAAATTGATTCTTTAATGACTTCCTTGTTTTCTAGTCGATCTCAACCAAATTCACAGGAATCATTGAGAATATATATATTATTATGCATACCAAAATTCAATGCTCTAGGTTTATTATTACGGCTTTTACAGATTTTGGGGGCGGAAAGGAGCGTGGCAAAAATCTAAACCAAACTTGATCTGCGTAAGACCTACACGAATACTGTCACCAAATTTGATATCTCTAGGTCATTCACACACTTAAAACGTCCATATGCATTGGGCACAACAATTTTGATAAATAATTTAACGAATAACTTTTGTTCTACTTATCCGATTTTTACCAAAATTACAGGGTATATTAAAAGTGTCAAGCGCAGATGGGTTACCAAATTACACATCATTACACAAAGAACTTTTGGAGTTATACGCAATTTACATAAAAACAAACTTGACTTTTTCTAGATTAATGCTTATTGTGGGCGAAGGGGGCGTGGCATCCAACTTTGGAAATAAACTTGATCTGCGTAGGGTATGAAGGAACCTTTTTGCCAAATTTGGTGTCTCTATGTCTTATAGTCTCTGAGATCTAGGTGTTCATACGGACAGACAGACGGACAGACGGACAGACGGACATGGCTATATCGTCTCGGCTGTTGACACTGATCAAGAATATATATACTTTATGGGGTCGGAGATGCCTCCTTCTGCCTGTTACATAAATTTCCTGTTGGCACTAAGTCATAATACCTTTCTACCCTATGGGTACCGGGTATAAATATAACATTTACATGCAAAAACAAGTAAGAAAGCTACAGTCGAGAGTGCTCGACCGTATGATACCCGCAACCCATTTCGAGAGAAAACAAAAAATTTAAATGATATATTTACAAAAAATATACCAAATATACTAAAATTAGTTTTTTGTATATATTTGAAAATAGCGGGTAAAAATCACAACACCGTTTTGGTCACACTGTCAACTAAACAAACAAAGTGCGGGCAGCTGCAAGTGAATTTTGCATAGAAAATTGATTCTTTAATAACTTCCTTGTTTTTCATTCGATCTCAACCAAATTCACAGGAATCATTGAGAGTATAATTATTATTATGCATACCAAAATTCAATGCTCTAGGTCTATTATTACGGCTTTTACAGACTTGTGGGGGCGGAAAGGGGCGTGGCATCCAACTTTTGAAATAAACTTGATCTGCGTAGGACCTATAGAAGTACTGTCCTCAAATTTGGTAGCTCTAGCTCTTATAGTCTCTGAGATCCAGGTGTTCATACAGACGGACAGACGGACAGACTGACAGACGGACAGACGGACAGACGGACATGGCTATATCGTCTCGGCTGTTGACACTGATCAAGAATATATATACTTTGTGGGGTCGGAGATGCCTCCTTCTGCCTGTTACATACATTTTCTGTTGGCACTAAGTTATAATACCCTTCTACCCTATGGGTAGCGGGTATAACAAGTAAGAAAGCTACAGTCGAGAGTGCTCGACCGTATGATACCCGCAACCCATTTCGAGAGAAAACAAAAAATTTAAATGATATATTAACAAAAAATATACCAAATATACTAAAATTAGTTTTTTGTATATATTTGAAAATAGCGGGTAAAAATCACAACACCGTTTTGGTCACACTGTCAACTAAACAAACAAAGCGCGGGCAGCTGCAAGTGAATTTTGCATAGAAAATTGATTCTTTATTAACTTCCTTGTTTTTCATTCGATCTCAACCAAATTCACAGGAATCATTTAGAATATAATTATTATTATGCATACCAAAATTCAATGCTCTAGGTCTATTATTACGGCTTTTACAGACTTTTGGGGGCGGAAAGGGGCGTGGCATCCAACTTTTGAAATAAACTTGACCTGCGTAGGACCTATAGGAGTACTGTCCCCAAATTTGGTAGCTCTAGCTCTTATAGTCTCTGAGATCCAGGTGTTCATACAGACGGACAGACGGACAGACGGACAGACGGACATGGCTATATCGTCTCGGCTGTTGACACTGATAAAGAATATATATACTTTGTGGGGTCGGAGATGCCTCCTTCTGCCTGTTACATACATTTTCTGTTGGCACTAAGTTATAATACCCTTCTACCCTATGGGTAGCGGGTATAAAAAGAAATAATAAACTACATTACAAGAATCATCAAATTGTTTATTCTCAATTAATGCTGGTGGTGCCACTTAGTTAGGTCATTGAGAAGCTTTGAACCGCAGCTGAATTTTAAACGCCGCTGCTCCTTTAACAGCTGCTTTGCTGTATCTTTTTCGTGGACAGGGGCAACGCTATTATACGCAGGGTGGCAACGCCCCATGCGCAAAACTAAAAAACTGTTTGGGCTCAGACAGTATGTCTAAATAGTATTTTATACTTTTTGGATAAGCTTTTTGTTTTACATATATTTTGAACTTTGGAATGCTGTCACAGTGCACCCCAATTTGCTGGAAAATAAACTGATTCTGATTTTCGTGTTGTTTTTTTTTTTTTAAACTAAAGCAGAGATTTTTTAATTGTAAATAAAAAAATTGTTTATCAACCGTTCAAAAAATAACGCATTCTTAAATATACCAACATGCCTTTTGCAGTGTATTCAGCTTGCAGTTACGGTAGTGGTATATTATCGACTTAAAATAATATATTTGGCAATTTGGCGTGCGGTCACACAGCTCGCAGTCGCAAAATAAAGTTGAAAGCGCCTAGAGTAGGCAGCACAGTATCCGTTATTTTCGTTGATTTCGCACATTACAAAGCAGTATTATTGTTATTGTTTTTTTGTTTTTGTGTTCTTCATATTGTACCAAGTGCCGGGTGACTGTCATATTACTGTGTCCTTTTTTTTCTCTGTGTGACTGTGGATGTGTGTTGAACTCTTTCATTAACAATTGAAATGCAAATTAAGCGAGTAACATACAAAAAATAAGACGTCACCACGTTTGCAATTTAAAGAAATTGCAATTGGGGGAGAGTGGAATAAAGCCAGAGGTGACGACAGCGCCAACCCAGAACTAAGTTCCAAGTTCAAGGCACGTCGCAAACGCTCAAATAAAAATAAAAGCTCAAATCACTGAAAGAAAAACAGGCGAAGCCGGTGTGCGCTTGTGTGTGAGCACGCCTGTGTGTGTGTAAGTGTGTGTGTGTCAGAATGCAAAGCTATGCGGATGCATTAAGCGCCAAGGGCTATCGCAGCTTTGGCTTTGACACAGATGTGGAAATGGACATGGAAATGGGCCTGAGCATGAGACGCATTGAAAAGCGCAAAGGAGGTGAATACATACACATTCACACACACACAGACACACACACACATATTGCTTAAGCATGCGTATAAATGTATTTATGTACATTGGTGTTGGTGTGTGTCGGCTTAATTACTGGTCATTGGCAGGGAACATATAAAATGTTTTACTTCTGACGGAGGAAAAAGTGCCACGACCCCAAACTGGGGCTATACCGTATTGCGTGTGCAATTATTTATGCGCTGCCAAGACATGCTAGTGCTCTACTGCTGTGCACTGTCTCTTTCTAGCACACGCTTTGCACACGGCTGCAAGTGTTGCTAACTGTCGTTAAGATTTGTTCGTTAGTGCTGCCAACTATTACTATTTGCCTTGCACTAGCGAGTGCTGCCCATCAACGCGAACAGCTGTGGATGCTATCTGCTTTTTCTCCACTCATCTTCCACAAAAGCGTCGACATGGAACTTAAGTGCTGTCGATTTGTGGATTCTATATGATTTGAATTCAAAGCTGTTTGGGATAATTCGACAATAATTGACAATAATACCTGCCCAGACTATCTGTTTACAAGGTATATATGCACTATACGTACATATATGGAGTCGAGTTCAGGTAATCAACAAAATTAAGTGTAGGAAAAAAAAACTCAGACAAATGTATGTATACAGAGCGAAGCCATTTAGAAAATTAGTTGCCAATGCTGCACGCACACCCCACATCGCATAAGAACATACATATGTATATAGTAGCCATATGTATGTATGTATATGTTCAGGTAGCAATGTCAATAAGTTGTTGACTGTGTTTGCATTTAGTCATCTTTCATTGTATTGTGTATTTGGCATAGGCAACAATCTTATCTAGGGCACAAAACACCGCTATATGTGAGTATATATATTTTGTTTATATTGCCCGATTTATGGGATGCTTGAAAAAGACTCAAATATGAAGTATACGCAGTAGCTAGCATTGAATCAAACAAGCGACAAATCAACTTCAGCAGCAACAACAACAATACGTGACATCTAACTATCACACTAAGTCTCGGGGTCTCGCCCCTTTTGCTCCCTCTTGTCCCTTCTCTGCTCAATGAATGCGTCTCTTATCAGCCCCTTAAATTTCTCTGACGTGGAGCTTATCATTAGGTCTTTGGCGGCTGCTATAAATAAGCCTTATGAATAACAACATGCCAACATTGCTAGCAAGCACATTATGCATTATTCCCTGCCAATTGTAGCAGCTGGTAATCATTTCAATAATGATTTCAGATGAACATATCTCTACATACATATGTATTTATTCACGTCCATATGTTAGTCTTTGTCTGTGGGTTCTGCGAGTACGTACTTATGATGATCGAATTTCGGAGTGTGTGCGCATTACAAACTTTAAGATCACCTCCTCTTGTTGATTGACTAACAAAAACTCTGTACGAGGCTAAAGTATGGTAGACTATGTTATTCGACATTTCAAACCTCTAGTTATCTTCTATGGCGCATTAAAATAAGTATGAGAAATGAATGAATGAATGATTTTCAATTTAAGCAAGTAGCAGAAAATGCGTGTTGTTTTTTTAATTGAGTCTTAAGAATTAGTCGATGATATACTGAAAACTCTCCATGCAAAATTCACAGTTGCGGAAGAAGCTGGCTAGTAAAAACTGTTTGTTGATTAAATAAATTATTTTCATATCAATCATTGTACCGAATATAATTTTGACAATATAATAAGAATTAATTGTGGGATGTTTTCTTATTATTAATTTGTTTTCTTATTAGTATCAAACCATTTAGAGATTCACATGCATATGTGCATTTGCAGAGAAACGTCCACCACGACGAAAACAATTAATTAAATTTTCAATATTATTTCAAACCACTTTCGCTTGATGTTAGCCTTTTTGTGGCTTTTAGCGGGATCGATCCGTATTATTTTTGATAAGGTATAAACTTCTATATAGCGCCTTCTCAAAAAACCTTACACCAAAACAGCGAGAAACATTACAATTCAAATATTCTATAAAATCGAGTTTCAAACTGGGAGTCTTGTCGCGTTTACGATGTCATGTTTTAAATTGTTTATTAATCTTCTATATTTTAATATAATATTTCTAAATCGAAATAATTTCTGACAGTTGAAACTACATTATGTCATTATGGATTAAAAACTTGTTTTCCCAAATAATTTGGGACAATTTGCATACTTTCCTAAGTTTCGATATTTGAAGCCAACGAATTTGTCATTGGTTGTCACGTTCGCGATGCGTAATTCTTATAAAACTTTTTGAAAACTTAAAGCCATTTAATTTAGTTTTTGATACAATAATAATAATGCGAAAACTCTTTGGGCACATTACGTTTCTCATTCAATTCATTTTAATATAAGTCATTAAACATAATAACAGTAGGGAAAGTATAGAAGTTGGGTACTTCAATATATATTTAAAATTAAAAAAATGCATTCGATAATCTGCAGTTTCATAAAAAAACAAAAAAATTACATATTATATATTTCTCCTTAAAAACGCCTCCAGTTTGGTGACTTTTAACAGGTGCTTTGGCTTTTGCGATATTGCAGCTGGATCCCAATTAGAATCGTAAATTTTACGGGCAATTACGTTTACACGATGCGCAATAGTGCTTTGCAAAAATGTGCAACAAACTTGGCATAAATTTCACTTAACGAGTTTTGTCATTTCAAATTTGCATCCGCTTTTAACATGTTAAATATGATTTAATTACTACTTGGTTGTATGTGCAAATATTTATATACATACATATTCGGAATTCACACGATGAATCACCACAGTGCATTCCATCACCTATATTTTGTACGTATTTCATCATAATAAATTGAGCTTTTGAAAATAGTATGTAGAAATGTACTATCCGACTTGGGTAGAGCCGATTGGTTTATGCCTAGACATAGGTCAGTGTTTCAATTAGTAGAACACAACAATCGAAAAAGTTTGCCACATTGTGTCGCCTTTGCCTTTAATCTTTTCTTTCTCCCCCATTCTATTTAAGTTTTCGTGAGCTTGCGAAAAATCAGTTTTGTGTTTTCATTCTCTCTCTCCCTCTCTCTCTCTCTCTCTCTCGACCTCTCTCTCTATTCTCACTTTGGCTCTTGCGCTTGCTCTCTTTCCTTGCCGCAAAGTTTCGCTCAGTTTTCTACTCTGCCAAAAAATCTAACTGCACTTAGTCACGCAAAAATCAATTGCTAAACTTTGGAGCAACCATCTAAGATACACTTACCCGGAGTTGTATGACTTCTAAGCCTTTTTCAAGTCTCATCATGCAAATCGTAGCTAATTGGCTAATAAATCATGGTGAGCTGCAAAAACGCCCGAGTCATAAATTTGTCAACAGATCATTAATCTCTGGGGGAAATTCGCTAAAAATTCTTGACAATTTCATTAATTTACAAAATAATTAATTGCTAATTGCATGGCAACTGCGACAACAAATTATTTGGCACTTTCAATTAATTTCTCATCTAATGTATCATGCATTTTATGGTATCCCAAGGGCATTTGATCTTCGCTGTGTGTGGTAGATTCTAACTTTTCCCATGACCACCCATACATTAGTTTGGGTTTTTCCAAAGGTACTGCAATTTGTATCTGTCATTTTCATATTTCCTTCTGTTTTTATACCCGCTACCCATAGGGTAGAAGGGTATTATGACTTAGTGCCAACAGAAAATGTATGTAACAGGCAGAAGGAGACATCTCCGACCCCATAAAGTATATATATTCTTGATCAGCATCAACAGCCGAGACGATATAGCCATGTCCGTCTGTCCGTCTGTCCGTCTGTCCGTCGGTCCGTCTGTCCGTCTGTCTGTCTGTATGAACACCTGGATCTCAGAGACTATAAGACATAGAGACACCAAATTTGGCAAAAATGTTCCTTCATACCCTACGCAGATCAAGTTTATTTCAAAAGTTGGATGCCACGCCCCCTTCGCCCACAATAAGCATTTATCTAGAAATAGTCAAGTTTTTTTTATGTAAATCGCGTATAACTCCAAAAGTTCTTTGTGTAATGATGTGTTATTTGGTAACCCATCTGCGCTTGACACTCCTAATATACCCTGTAATGTTGGTTAAAATTGGATAAGTAGAACAAAAGTTATTCGCGAAATTATTTATCAAAATTGTTGTTCCCAATGCATATGGACGTTTTAAGTGTGTGATTGACCTAGAGATTTCAAATTTGGTGACAGTATTCGTGTAGGTCTTACGCAGATCAAGTTTATTTTAGATTTTTGCCACGCCCCTTTCCGCCCCCGAAAACTGTAAAAGCCGTAATAATGAACCTAGAGCATTGAATTTTGGTATGCATAATAATAATTATATTCTCAATAATTCCTGTGAATTTGGTTGAGATCGAGTTAAAAACAAGGAAGTTATTAATGAATCAATTTTATATGAAAAATTCACTTGCAGCTGCTCGCGCTTTGTTTGTTTAGTTGACAGTGTGACCATGTCGGTGTTGTGGATTTCTTCCCGCTATTTTCAAATATATACAAAACACAAGTTTCAGTATATTTTTGGTATATTTGTTGTTAAAATATCATTAAAATTTTTTTTGTTCTCTCGAAATGGGTTGCGGGTATCATACGGTCGAGCACTCTCGACTGTAGCTTTCTTACTTGTTTTTATATAACATGCCTTGCGTGACACGTTTTCAGAAAGTTGACCTTTTTTCATATGAAACTTTTATATTACGTAAATTTTATATTTCTAAAACAATTTATAAATTTATAATTCTTATGAATATATCCATATGCTATAGTTTTAATATGTGAACATTTTTTTTGAGACACACTTGTATTGGGTACAGCCTTCCAATATAGCATTATGTTTAATTAATTTAAAATTAAAACATTTAGTTTCATTATTTTATCAATCCTTATAATATGCGACCTATGCCGGCCATATATTACTCCACGATCATATGAGTTTCATATGTGAAATTTTTTTCATATATCTTTTGACTTTTCTTCATATTAAACTTTTCTCAAATAAAATCTTTTTTGCATGTAAATTTTATATTTCTTAGGTAATTTATTTCACATGTCAAATTTATAACTCGTTTGAATATATCAAAATGATATAGTTTTAACATGTGAAACACTTTTATTGAGTGCGCGACACCGCTCCCCTATAGAGGTTTTGTGACACGTTTTCCGAAAGGTGACCTTTTTATACCCGCTACCCATAGGGTAGAAGGGTATTATGACTTAGTGCCAACAGAAAATGTATGTAACAGGCAGAAGGAGACATCTCCGACCCCATAAAGTATATATATTCTTGATCAGCATCAACAGCCGAGACGATATAGCCATGTCCGTCTGTCCGTCTGTCCGTCTGTCTGTCTGTATGAACACCTGGATCTCAGAGACTATAAGACATAGAGACACCAAATTTGGCAAAAATGTTCCTTCATACCCTATGCAGATCAAGTTTATTTCAAAAGTTGGATGCCACGCCCCCTTCGCCCACAATAAGCATTTGTCTAGAAATAGTCAAGTTTTTTTTTATGTAAATCGCGTATAACTCCAAAAGTTCTTTGTGTAATGATGTGTAATTTGGTAAGCCATCTGCGCTTGACACTCTTAATATACCCTGTAATTTTGGTAAAAATCGGATAAGTAGAACAAAAGTTATTCGCGAAATTATTTATCAAAATTGTTGTTCCCAATGCATATGGACGTTTTAAGTGTGTGATTGACCTAGAGATATCAAATTTGGTGACAGTATTCGTGTAGGTCTTACGCAGATCAAGTTTATTTTAGATTTTTGCCACGCCCCTTTCCGCCCCCGAAAACTGTAAAAGCCGTAATAATGAACCTAGAGAATTGAATTTTGGTATGCATAACAAGTAAGAAAGCTACAGTCGAGAGTGCTCGACCGTATGATACCCGCAACCCATTTCGAGAGAACAAAAAAAATTTTAATGATATTTTAACAACAAATATACCAAAAATATACTGAAACTTGTGTTTTGTATATATTTGAAAATAGCGGGAAGAAATCCACAACACCGACATGGTCACACTGTCAACTAAACAAACAAAGCGCGAGCAGCTGCAAGTGAATTTTGCATATAAAATTGATTCATTAATAACTTCCTTGTTTTTAACTCGATCTCAACCAAATTCACAGGAATCATTGAGAATATAATTATTATTATGCATACCAAAATTCAATGCTCTAGGTTCATTATTACGGCTTTTACAGTTTTCGGGGGCGGAAAGGGGCGTGGCAAAAATCTAAAATAAACTTGATCTGCGTAAGACCTACACGAATACTGTCACCAAATTTGATATCTCTAGGTCAATCACACACTTAAAACGTCCATATGCATTGGGAACAACAATTTTGATAAATAATTTCGCGAATAACTTTTGTTCTACTTATCCGATTTTTACCAAAATTACAGGGTATATTAAGAGTGTCAAGCGCAGATGGCTTACCAAATTACACATCATTACACAAAGAACTTTTGGAGTTATACGCGATTTACATAAAAACAAGTAAGAAAGCTACAGTCGAGAGTGCTCGACCGTATGATACCCGCAACCCATTTCGAGAGAAAACAAAAAATTTAAATGATATATTAACAAAAAATATACCAAATATACTAAAATTAGTTTTTTGTATATATTTGAAAATAGCGGGTAAAAATCACAACACCGTTTTGGTCACACTGTCAACTAAACAAACAAAGAGCGGGCAGCTGCAAGTGAATTTTGCATAGAAAATCGATTCTTTAATAACTTCCTTGTTTTTCATTCGATCTCAACCAAATTCACAGGAATCATTGAGAATATAAATATTATTATTATTATGCATATCAAAATTCAATGCTCTACGTCTATTATTACGGCTTTTACAGACTTTTGGGGGCGGAAAGGGGCGTGGCATCCAACTTTTGAAATAAACTTGACCTGCGTAGGACCTATAGCAGTACTGTCCCCAAATTTGGTAGCTCTAGCTTTTATAGTCTCTGAGATCCAGGTGTTCATACAGACGGACAGACGGACAGACGGACAGACGGACATGGCTATATCGTCTCGGCTGTTGACACTGATCAAGAATATATATACTTTGTGGGGTCGGAGATGCCTCCTTCTGCCTGTTACATACATTTTCTGTTGGCACTAAGTTATAATACCCTTCTACCCTATGGGTAGCGGGTATAAAAAACTTGACTTTTTCTAGATAAATGCTTATTGTGGGCGAAGGGGGCGTGGCATCCAACTTTTGAAATAAACTTGATCTGCGTAGGGTATGAAGGAACATTTTTGCCAAATTTGGTGTCTCTATGTCTTATAGTCTCTGAGATCCAGGTGTTCATACAGACAGACAGACGGACAGACGGACAGACGGACATGGCTATATCGTCTCGGCTGTTGATGCTGATCAAGAATATATATACTTTATGGGGTCGGAGATGTCTCCTTCTGCCTGTTACATACATTTTCAGTTGGCACTAAGTCATAATACCCTTCTACCCTATGGGTAGCGGGTATAATAATAATTATATTCTCAATCATTTCTGTGAATTTGGTTGAGATCGAGTTCAAAACAAGGAAGTTATTAATGAATCAATTTTATATGCAAAATTCACTTGCAGCTGCTCGCGCTTTGTTTGTTTAGTTGACAGTGTGGCCATGTCGGTGTTGTGGATTTCTTCCAGCTATTTTCAAATATATACAAAACACAAGTTTCAGTATATTTTTGGTATATTTGTTGTTAAAATATCATTAAAATTTTTTTTGTTCTCTCGAAATGGGTTGCGGGTATCATACGGTCGAGCACTCTCGACTGTAGCTTTCTTACTTGTTTCATATGAAACTTTTCTCAAATAAAATCTTTTTTGCAAGTAAATTTTATATTTCTTAAGCAAGTTACTTCACATGTGAAATTTATACGTCTTCTGAATATATTCATATTACATAGTTGTAACATATGAAACATTTTTTATGAGACACACATGTATTGAGTTCAGCCTTCCAATGTAGCATTATGTTGCATTTATTTAATAATGAAGCATTTAACTTCGTTATTTTATCAATCCATATTATATGTGACCTATGCCGGCAACATATTACTCCACGGTTATATGAATTTCATAAGTCAAATTTTAATACCCGCTACCCATAGGGTAGAAGGGTATTATAACTTAGTGCCAACAGAAAATGTAGGTACCACTCAGAAGGAGGCATCTCCGACCACATAAACTATATATATTCTTGATCAGTGTAAACAGCCGAGACGATATAGCCATGTCCGTCTGTATGAACACCTAGATTTCAGAGACTATTAGAGCTAGAGCTACCAAATTTGGGGACAGTACTCCTATAGGTCCTACGCAGATCAAGTTTATTTCAAAAGTTGGATGCCACGCCCCTTTCCGCCTCCAAAAGTCTGTAAAAGCTATAATAATAGACCTAGAGCATTGAATTTTGGTGTGCATAACAATAATTATATTCTCAATGACTTCTGTGAATTTGCTTGAGATCGAATGAAAAACCAGGAAGTTATTAAAGAATCAATTTTATATGCAAAATTCACTTGCAGCTGCCCGCGCTTTGTTTGTTTAGTTGACAGTGTGACCACAACGGTGTTGTGGATTTTTACCCGGCTTTTCAAATATATTCAAAAATAAAATCAGTAAGAAAGCTACAGTCGAGAGTGCTCGACCGTATGATACCCGCAACCCATTTCGAGAGAAAACAAAAAATTTAAATGATATATTAACAAACGAGTAAGAAAGCTACAGTCGAGAGTGCCCGACCCCATAAAGTATATATATTCTTGATCAGTGTCAACAGCCGAGACGATATAGCCATGTCCGTCTGTCCGTCTGTCCGTCTGTATGAACACCTAGATCTCAGAGACTATAAGAGCTAGAGCTACCAAATTTGGGGACAGTACTCCTATAGGTCCTACGCAGATCAAGTTTATTTCAAAAGTTGAATGCCACGCCCCTTTCCGCCCCCAAAAGTCTGTAAAAGCCGTAATAATAGACCTAGAGCATTGAATTTTGGTATGCATAATAATAATTATATTCTCAATGATTCCTGTGAATTTGGTTGAGATCGAATGAAAAACCAGGAAGTTATTAAAGAATCAATTTTATATGCAAAATTCACTTGCAGCTGCCCGCGCTTTGTTTGTTTAGTTGACAGTGTGACCACAACGGTGTTGTGGATTTTTACCCGGCTTTTCAAATATATACAAAAATAAAATCAGTAAGAAAGCTACAGTCGAGAGTGCTCGACCGTATGATACCCGCAACCCATTTCGAGAGAAAACAAAAAATTTAAATGATATATTAACAAACGAGTAAGAAAGCTACAGTCGAGAGTGCTCGACCGTATGATACCCGCAACCCATTTCGAGAGAAAACAAAAAATTTAAATGATATATTAACAAAAAATATACCAAATATACTAAAATTAGTTTTTTGTATATATTTGAAAATAGCGGGTAAAAATCACAACACCGTTTTGGTCACACTGTCAACTAAACAAACAAAACACGGGCAGCTGCAAGTGAATTTTGCATAGAAAATTGATTCTTTAATAACTTCCTTGTTTTTCATTCGATCTCAACCAAATTCACAGGAATCATTGAGAATATAATTATTATTATGCATATCAAAATTCAATGCTCTAGGTCTATTATTACGGCTTTTACGGTATTTTGGGGGCGGAAAGGGGCGTGGCATCCAACTTTTGAAATAAACTTGACCTGCGTAGGACCTATAGGAGTACTGTCCCCAAATTTTATAGCTCTAGCTTTTATAGTCTCTGAGATCCAGGTGTTCATACAGACGGACAGACGGACAGACGGACATGGCTATATCGTCTCGGCTGTTGACACTGATCAAGAATATGTATACTTTGTGGGGTCGGAGATGCCTCCTTCTGTCTGTTACATACATTTTCTGTTGGCACTAAGTTATAATACCCTTCTACCCTATGGGTAGCGGGTATAAAAATATACCAAATATACTAAAATTAGTTTTTTGTATATATTTGAAAATAGCGGGTAAAAATCACAACACCGTTTTGGTCACACTGTCAACTAAACAAACAAAGCGCGGGCAGCTGCAAGTGAATTTTGCATATAAAATTGATTCTTTAATAACTTCCTTGTTTTTCATTCGATCTCAACCAAATTCACAGGAATCATTGAGAATATAATTATTATTATGCATACCAAAATTCAATGCTCTAGGTCTATTATTACGGCTTTTACAGACTTTTGGGGGCGGAAAGGGGCGTGGCATTCAACTTTTGAAATAAACTTGATCTGCGTAGGACCTATAGGAGTACTGTCCCCAAATTTGGTAGCTCTAGCTCTTATAGTCTCTGAGATCTAGGTGTTCATACAGACGGACAGACGGACAGACGGACATGGCTATATCGTCTCGGCTGTTGACACTGATCAAGAATATATATACTTTATGGGGTCGGAGATGCCTCCTTCTGCCTGTTACATACATTTTCTGTTGGCACTAAGTTATAATACCCTTCTACCCTATGGGTAGCGGGTATAAAAACTAGTTTTAGTATATTTGGTATATTTTTTGTTAAAATATCATTTGTTTCTTGTTTTCTCTCGAAATGGGTTGCGGGTATCATACGGTCGAGCACTCGCGACTCTAGGTCTATTATTACGGCTTTTACAGACTTTTGGGGGCGGAAAGGGGCGTGCCATCCAACTTTTGAAATAAACTTGATTTGCGTAGGACCTATAGGAGTACTGTCTCCAAATTTGGTAGCTCTAGCTCTTATAGTCTCTGAGATCTAGGTGTTTATACAGACGGACAGACGGACATGGCTATCTCGTCTCGGCTGTTGACACTAATCAAGAATATATATACTTTTTGGGGTCGGAGATGCCTCCTTCTGCCTGTTACATACATTTTCTGTTGGCACATATTATAATACCCTTCCACCCTATGGGTATCGGGTATAATAATATAATATGGCCATGACAACCCTTCATCGGGTCTCGGCCTGAAGCGCAATGTGCCTCCACGCGTCCCTGTCCTGAGCGCGCCTTCGCCAGTTGGCAACACCAAGTGTGGACAGGGTTTCCATTACTTGGTCTTGCCAACGCGTTCGGGGTCGTCCTCTCCTCCGTGTCTCAACAATTATTAGCATCAAACACCTTACGAGCCGGAGCATCCTCATCCATACGTCCAATGTGGCCCAGCCAGCGAAGTCTTTGAGATTTCACTCGACTGGCTACGTCAACATCACCGTACAGCTCATACAGCTCGTGGTTGTATCTGATGCGATAAACATCGTCCACGCAGATTGGACCTACGATTTTGCGGAGAATTTTCCTCTCGAACACTCCAAGAGCATCTGCATCTGACTGCGTCATTGTCCAGCACTCCGCACCATATAGGAGTACTGGAAGAACGAGCGTCTTGTGGAGTGTGGTTTTTGTGCGTCGAGAGAGAGCTCTACTATTGAACTGCCTACTGAGCCCAAAGTAGCACCTGTTGGCAAGTGTTATTCTCCGCTTAATCTCCAGACTGACATAATTTGTGCTTGTTATAGCAGTGCCTAGGTAGATGAACTCCTTGACGGACTCAAAGCTATAGTTCTCTGCAGTCAGCTGAGAATCAAGAAGCCGCAATTCTCTGCTAGAGCACACCACACAGTGGTCGCTGCCATAGGACAAAAATACAAAAATTTATTTTGAGGTATTCTAGCGAAAACCGATTTTACTATCAGCTGATTGTCCAAAGTTTACGACGCAATATAGTCTGCATGGAATTTCTAACGGGACTTTCTAAAAATAGAATGACAAAAGCGAACTAATTTTGATGCACTTTCAATTTGTCCGCAGTGGAGTGCACACATAAAATTAAAAATCTTAATTATAATATTATACGCTATTAAATCAAAATCGATTGGAATGGATATTGTACATAATGGTATATACTTTATTTCTACAGATACATATATAAATAATTTGTGCTGTGTTTCGTCTAAATCTTTGTTAAAAATGTGCGCCTTTTTAGTTCGTATATGTTGTGCGTTACAATGTTTATGTAAAGTTTTAAGTATTTTCCCCCGGTTGCCCCCAAATGAAATGTATGTGCCGTTATTTACTAATATTTAAACATTACAAACATGTCTACTTCAGCTGCGGAAGCCTGCAGATGCAAATTTGCCATTACAAAATTCAACCTAACCTCATTTTCGAGTAGCTCTATCTAGGAGGGACGCACGTGTTTGTTCTGTGTCTGTTATGTTGTTGTTGTCATTTTAGTTTCTAAGATTATTTTTTTCGTTTAATTAGTTAATTCTTTTCATAGGTACCCATAGTCAATGCGAGTATTCTCGAAAGCATATTTTTAACATTTGGCTTAAAGAATGCGGTACACTTGCCCAAAGAACTAAAAATGTGTTGGATGCCTTAATTAAGGACATAAAATGAACAACCTAGAAGTTTGTTTAAAAAAAAAAATTCATGAAGAGCGATTTGAGTTTGGACTGTCACCGCTTCATGCGTATATTCGATTTTTGGAATATTTTCTTCACTTATCGTACAGATTGGACGAAAAAGTATGGAAAATTCGATAAGATTTCATTGAAAAAAAATTTATTCAAGATGAGTTCAGGGCTAAAATGGGTCTAATAGTAGATCAACCTAGAACTGGAGGAAGCGGTACATCCAATGATGGCAACACAGCCAGAAAATTCTTCAATAATCCAGAAATATCTGCCGACAGAACTAAAATTGATAAGAATTTAATAATTAGAGTCGCAACTTTGTTGCAAGCGCTATCTTCGGGCTACAAAATAAATTCAGAAAAATTTGATGACTATGCTCTAGAAACCGCAAAGCAGCTGATTGAAAACTATCCCTGGTTTTATCTCCCTCCATCGGTTCATAAAGTTTTACTTCATGCTCCTGATATTATAAAATATTCTTTATTATCGATTGGAGAGCTTTCTGAAGAAGCTGCTGAGGCGAGAATTAAAGATATTAAAAAATTTCGATTGCAACATACGCGCAAAATTTCACGAGTCGCCTCAAATACAGATTTATTCAACAGATTGCTTTTAAGCTCTGACCCCCTTATTAGTGGGCAAAGAAAAATTACTTATATCCAAAAATCAACGCTACTAGAGACAACCATTTGTTTACTAAATGAAACAATTTAACAATTATGTATTATATACGATTTTATAATATTGTTCGTTTTCTACTTAAATATATTATATTTCTTTGTTATCATAACTTTTTTGAAAGAAAGTTAAGAAATCACTTCAATATTTTTGTATTATAGTTCTATGCTTGTAAATAACTTACTGTAGAAATATTAGCCTGATCTGACCTTAAAAAGTGATTTTATGACAGCTCTCTCACGAAAGCTCCACCACTGAGTCAATCGTTTCTATAGGATATAGTGGTACGATCCGGTAAAATTTTTTATTATATATTTATAATATTTTTCTAGATTTTTGGTGAAAGTTTCATAGCGATAGCACATCTAGAAGTATTTATGGTCGCGGTTCCATACAAGCCCGACCACTGTGCACCATAAACTTTGTTTTCTCCCTATTCACTGCTAGTCCTACTTTTGCCGATACCTTTTCAATAGCCCCGAAGGCTCCTGTGACATCACGCTTGGTGCGGCCAATGATATCAATATCATCAGCGTAACCAAGGAGCTGGACACATCTATTGGTTAATATCGTGCCCGTCCGATGCACACCAGCCTTCCTTATAATACTCTCCATTAAAATATTGAAGACTATACAAGACAGCGAGTCACCTTGTCTGAGGCCACACTTGGTAGTAAAGGATTCGGATTGGCCACTTCCTACCTTGACAGAGCTGATGGTGTTGCTCAATGTCATTCTGCAAAGTCTAGTCAGCTTTGCTGGTATACCAAGCTCAGACATGGCGGCATATAGGCGATCTCGCCGGGGGCTATCAAATGCAGCTTTGTAGTCGACGAAAAGATGGTACGTGTCGATCTGGTTTTCGTAGGACTTCTCCAGGATTTGGCGCAAGGGGAAAATCTGGTCAACAGTGGACTTGCCAGGCCTGAACCCGCACTGATAAGGTCCAATCAGTGCTTCAGCATGGGGTTTCAGTCTTTCACACAATACGCTCGTTAGGACCTTGTATGCAACTGGAAGAAGACTAATGCCGCGGTAGTTGGTGCGCACCGTGGCATCACCCTTCTTCAGGATAGGACAGATCATGCTGAGGTTCCAATCTTCGGGCATGCTCTCCGTAAGCCATATCTTGCTAATTAGTTGGTGCATACTCCCTACCAACATATCACCAGCTGCCTTAAACAGTTCTGCCGGCAGGCCGTCAGCACCTGCGGACTTGTTGTTTTTAAGCCGTTGGATTGCATCCTTGACTTCGATACGACTTGGGATTCGCACTTCAATATCAGTGCCATAGATTGGGGTTCGTGGATCATAATCTTCAGAGTCTGTGCTTGAGCCAGCTAACAGACTCGAGAAATGATCCCTCCATAACCTCAGCACGACCTCTGCTTCTGTGACAAGATTTCCATCATCTTCCCTGCACGCCGCTCCACCAGTCTTGAATCCTTGGGTCAGACGCTTGACCCTCTGGTAGAAGTTACGAGCTTCATTCCAGCATCTGCTGCTCTCTATGCTCTCACACTCTCGCCTTTCCTGTTCTTTCTTCTTGCGTCTGAAAAGGCGTTTTTCATCTCTTCTTCTCGATCTGTAGACATCCACAATAGCCCGTGTCGCCCCAGCCTGCAGTGGTCTTCTATAGGCGGCGTCCTTTGCAGCTGTTGCGTCATGGCACTCCTGATCGCACCATGGATTCCTTGTTAGAGGACGCTGGAATCCAAGCACTTCTTCTGCCGAAGTTCGCAGGGAGTGAGATAGGAGCGCCCACATATCGCTTATGTCTTCAGTTACATATAAAATATACATACGATATAGTTTTAACATGTGAAACATTTTTTTTGAGACACTCTTGTATTGAGTACAGCCTTGCAATATAGCATTATGTTCCATTAATTTAATAATAAAACATTTAACTTCTTTATTTTATCAAGCCATATAATTTGTGACCTATTCCGGCAACATACCACTCCACAGTCATATGAATTTAATATGTGAAATTTTTTTCATATAACATGCGTTGCGCGACAGCACTCCCCTTTAGAGCTTTTGTGGCACGTTTTCCGAAAGGTACCTTTTTTCATATGAAACTTTTCTCAAATAAAATCTATTTTGCATGTTAAATTTATATTTCTTAACCAATTTATTCCACATGTGAAATTTATAATTTTTATGAATGTATCCATATGATATAGTTTTAAGATGTGAAATATTTTTTTTGAGACACTTGTATTGAGTACAGCCTTCTAATGTAGCATTATGTTGCATTGGATTTTATATTTCTTAAGAAATTTATTTCACATGTGAAATTTATAACTCTTACGAATATATTCATATGATATAGTTTTAACATGTAAAACATTTTTTTGAGACACACTTTTAATTGAGTACATTTTTCCAATATAGCATTATGTTACAATAATTTAATAATAAATAATAAAAACATTTAACTTCATTATGTCATCAATCCATATTATATGTGACTTATGCCGGCAACATCTTACTCAATAGACAGACAGATTGACAGACATACTGACAGACGGAAAGACGGACTTAGCAATATCGTCACGGATGTTGACAATGATCATGAATATATATACTTTATCAAAAACTCTTCTATATCGCATCGGAGGTCATCAGCTTTTAAAGTGCGAGGAGTTAACAACATAGTTGTTTACGGAGAATCTAAACTTTTTAATCACATCATAAATAAAATTTGTTAAGGCATAAATTTAAAGAAATAACATTTATCTTCATTATTTGATCAATTCATATTATATGTGACTTATGCCGGCAACAAATTACTCAATAGACAGACAGACAGACAGACAGACTGACACACAGACTGACAGACGGAAAGATGGACTTAGCAATATCGTCACGGATGTTGACAATGATCAAGAATATATATACTTTATATATACTCTTCAATATCGCATCGGAGGACATCAGCTTTTAAAGTGCGAGGAGTTCACAACATAGTTGTTTGCGGAGAATCTAAACTTTTTAATCAGATCATAAATAAAATTTGTTAAGGTATAAATTTAAAGAGATAACATTACACAATTTATAAAAATAGCATATAAAATATAATGAATAGTAATAATAATGGCAATCTTCACCGGGGATTGTAACCGCAATCAAATGCAAATCACACCATCAGAGTCAACGCAATCCTTATAAATAGTACGAGTCACAACCAATAGACAGCAAGACATTCATAAGAATATTATACATTTTTAATTAACCCGCGTTCAAAATGGACGTTGTTATTTGCTTACCATCCTATCGCAATAGACCTGTCTATGCGTATGTGCAGGATCCAACGTGCGTTTGTCATATTTTGGATGCGGATGCGGACGAACCCCCAATGTGAACAAGCCATAATAAATTTAGACGGATCTAAAACCATGAGTGCAGCTTATGATAAAATAATTGACTAGCCAGTTTCACACGCATTTTGTTTTAATATAAGTATTGTTATTTTTTTTATGTTGACTTAACATATTTTCTTCTTGAAAATTCGTATAGTTTTGTATGTTGAAAATTAAAACTTAAAACTTAATTATGGCATACACAACATTACACAAATGTGCTGTTTTTTCTAAAACATTTTATATTTTCTACAACGTTAAATATTTGAAAAATAAATGTGTTTTGTCCCTATAACAAAAATCATACTTCATTCTCCAAATACAATTTGCGACTGGAACCTTTTGGTATATTTTAAAAATAATTTTAAAAAAGTTTGGCCATCGTTAAAAAAACGTACGAAAAACACTGTCACGTTTCGATTTTATGGCTTTTCTCATACGTGTCCACTTCACGTCAGTCTTGAACCAGGAACCAAAAGGAAATGGGAACGAACAGACCAAGCAGACCACGTGTCTACAATAAACATCTCAGTTTTATTCCAACTTTATAATTACATTGAATACTTCAGAAAAACTTGGTTAAAAAAATCCTAATCTCATATTATATTTCATAACATAACATTACTTCCATTTTAAACATGTCTCAGAATATTTTACCATATCTCTTATGTTCTCTTATAAACCACTTTTTTCATTTATATAGTACTTCCGCAAGAGACCATTTAAACATTGTCAAATTATAAATTAATCAGTACATTACCTCAAATCGTAATGTAAGATACATAAATAGACTTTTATTAGTCAACTTTTAAATACCCGTCCATCGACAAACACATTGAATTCACGCATCTTCAAACAAATTAAATCGTCCATCACCAACAACATTGACTTCTGGCATTTTTATACCCGCTACCCATAGGGTAGAAGGGTATTATAACTTAGTGCCAACAGAAAATGTATGTAACAGGCAGAAGGAGGCATCTCCGACCCCAAAAAGTATATATATTCTTGATTAGTGTCAACAGCAGAGACGATATAGCCATGTCCGTCTGTCCGTCTGTCTGTCTGTATGAACACTTGGATCTCAGAGACTGTAAGACATAGAGACACCAAATTTGGCAAAAAGTTCCCCCATACCCTACGCAGATCAAGTTTATTTCAAAAGTTGGATGCCACGCCCCCTTCGCCCACAATAAGCATTCATCTAGAAAAAGTCAAGTTTTTTTTTGTAAATTGCGTATAACTCCAAAAGTTCTTTGTGTAATGATGTGTAATTTGGTAACCCATCTGCGCTTAATATACCCTGTAATTTTGGTACGAATCGGAGAAGTAGAACAAAAGTTATTCGTTAAATTATTTATCAAAATTGTTGTGCCCAATGCATATGGACGTTTTAAGTGTGTGAATGACCTAGAGATATCAAATTTGGTGACAGTATTCGTGTAGGTCTTACGCAGATCAAGTTTGTTTTAGATTTTTGCCACGCCCCTTTCCGCCCCCAAAATCTGTAAAAAGCCGTAATAGTGAACCTAGAGCATTGAATTTTGGTATGCATAATAACAATTATATTCTCAATGATTCCTGTGAATTTGGTAGAGATAGCGGGTAGAGGTAGCGGGTATAACAAGGAAGTTATTAATGAATCAATTGTATATGCAAAATTCACTTGCAGCTGCTCGCGCTTTGTTTGTTTAGTTGACAGTGTGACCATTTCGGTATTTAATGGATTTCTTAAAAATATGTATATACTGTGATGCAGCATAAGTTTGAATGGAAACGATGAATTATCGTTGAGCACGTTGATCAACACTAGTTAGCCACACTCGATATATACCAGCTACTGCGGGTGCTGGTATATATTGAATGGAAACGATGAATTATCGTTGAGCACGATCATTTATCGAGGAAAAGGGCACACCAGATGAAAACGAGGAATCGAAAATTGGACGAGCACGTGTGAAGACCAACTTGGAGAAAAGAAAAAGGAAACTGGAATTGGAATTGGAAAATCAGGAAGACGACACGGACACGGAAACGGACAACGAGGGACAACGGGGTAGTCGTGCACCGACACCCAAAGCGCGAACAACACTACGGAAAACAACGCGAGTGCCGCCGCAACAACAACATAGCCGCCGCCGCAACAACAGCATAGCCGCCGCCGCAACAACAGCATAGCCACGCCGGTGCCGTGCCACAGCAACAGCGCAGACGCGCCGCGACGAGAGTGACAGTGCTGCCGCAGCCACGCCAGTGCTGCCGTACCAACGCTGCAGCCACACCAGTGCCGCTGCAAGAACAGCGCAGCCGCGCCAGTGCCGCAGCAACAGCGCAGCCACGCCAGTGCCGCAGCAGTGACAGCGCAGCCGCGTCCGCGCCGCAACAACAACAGCACAGCCGCGCCACGGCCACAGCAGCAGCAGCACAGCCACGCCAGTGCTGCCGTAGTAGCAACGCAACCACACCAGTGTCGCAGCAGTGACAGCGCAGCCGCGTCCGTGCCACCACAACAACAGCACAGTTGCGCCCGTTCCGCAACAGCGACAGCACAGCCGCGTCTGTGCCACCACAACAACAGCACAGCCGCGCCCGTGCCGCAGCAGCGACAGCACAGCCGCGCCCGGGCCACAGCAGCAGCATCACAGCCACGCCAACGCCGCCGCAGCGACAGCGCAGCCGCGCCCGTGCCGCAACAACACCGCAGCCGTGCCACGGCCACAGCAGCAGCAGCACAGCCACGCCAGTGCCGCAACAGCGACAGCGCAGCCGCGCCACAACAACACCGCAGCCGTGCCACGGCCACAGCAGCAGCAGCACAGCCACGCCAGTGCCGCAACAGCGACAGCGCAGCCGCGCCACAACAACACCGCAGCCGTGCCACGACCACAGCAGCAGCAGCACAGCCACGCCAGTGCCGCAGCAGTGACAGCGCAGCCGCGCCCGTGCCACAACGACACCGCAGCCGTGCCACGGCCACAGCAGCAGCAGTGCAGTGACGACCAGTGCAAAACAACGCAGCGTGACCAGGGACGAAGACACGAGACCCCGGTAAGCGCGACAGTAGTTAAAAACTAACCAGCTATACGTCATGTGTTCCCACATCCTTTCGCGGAGCGTTTGGGTGCACGCCAAATAAATGAATTGTCTCCGTAAATCTGTTTTATTGTTGGGCGGTTAAGGGGGGAACGGGCAGGGCTAGCGGAGTGAGGTTAAGGTCGGCTTGGTGCGGGTTCAGAGTCTCACGACGAGGTGTCAGCGGGTCTTACCCCTCCACCTCTGACAGATTCTTCTAAGCCCGGACGCCAAGAAGGAGTTATCAACTTCGATCATCCTGGGATGACATTCCACAAGTGCTGACGAGTTTCACTCTCTCACTTATGAGTCTGCCGCCCGGTATAATCGAAGTCGAGCCGATCGCCACCACCCCTCGGCTTCGATGACCTCCAAAGGGAAGTTTCACATCCGAGAAGACGGGTTTTACCCTCTCTCGTGTGCGCGATTACCCTTTGAGCGTCATCGCTACCGAGTACGTGGTAGCCACTCTCCGAAACTAGTGGTCCAAGTAGTGGACAGCGGGAGTGTATCGGGCTTCGAGAACTCTCTCTCTCCACTCCTTGTGGTCACTCTAGCCTGCACGAGTTTTGTAACATTTTTGGTTGCCGAACTTTTGCTAGGACTTCGCTCATTGACCAGTAATGTTTCCAGAAATAAATATTTCTGTAACTGGACCTGGTAGACTGAGACGCAGACCCCGGCTGGAAAAAAACGTCGTTACAATACAAAAAAAACTAATTTCAGTATATTCTGTGGTATAATTTTTGTTAATATATCATTTAAGCTTTTTGTATTCTCTCGAAATGGGTTGCGGGTATCCTACGGTCGAGCACTCTCGACTGTAGCTTTCTTACTTGTTATACCCGCTACCCATAGGGTAGAAGGGTGCTTAGTGCCAACAGAAAATGTATGTAACAGGCAGAAGGAGGCGTCTCCGACCACATAAACTATATATATTCTTGATCAGTGTCAACAGCCGAGACGATATAGCCATGTCCGTCTGTATGAACACCTAGATTTCAGAGACTATTAGAGCTAGAGCTACCAAATTTGGGGAGAGTACTCTTATTGGTCCTACGCAGATCAAGTTTATTTCAAAAGTTGGATGCCACGCCCCTTTCCGCCCCCAAAAGTCTGTAAAAGCCGTAATAATTGACCTAGAGTATTGAATTTTGGTATGCATAATAAAAATTACATTTTCCTGTGAATTTGGTTGAGATCGAATGAAAAACAAGGAAGTTATTAAAGAATCAATTTTATATGCAAAATTCACTTGCAGCTGCCCGCGCTTAGTTTGTTTAGTTGACAGTGTGACCATAACGGTGTTATGGATTTTTACCCGATATTTTCAAATATATACCAAAAAAACTAGTTTTAGTATATTTGGTATATTTTTTGTTAAAATATCATTTAAGTTTTTTGTTTTCTCTCGAAATGCGTTGCGGGTATCATACGGTCGAGCACTCTCGACTGTAGCTTTCTTACTTTTTATACCCGCTACCCATAGGGTAGAAGGGTATTATGACTTAGTGCCAACAGAAAATGTATGTAACAGGCAGAAGGAGACATCTCCGACCCCATAAAGTATATATATTCTTGATCAGCATCAACAGCCGAGACGATATAGCCATGTCCGTCTGTCCGTCTGTCCGTCTGTCCGTCTGTCTGTCTGTATGAACACCTGGATCCCAGAGACTATAAGACATAGAGACACCAAATTTGGCAAAAATGTTCCTTCATACCCTACGCAGATCAAGTTTATTTCCAAAGTTGGATGCCACGCCCCCTTCGCCCACAATAAGCATTAATCTAGAAAAAGTCAAGTTTTTTTTATGTAAATCGCGTATAACTCCAAAAGTTCTTTGTGTAATGATGTGTAATTTGGTAGGCCATCTGCGCTTGACACTCTTAATATACCCTGTAATTTTGGTAAAAATCGGATAAGTAGAACAAAAGTTATTCGCGAAATTATTTATCAAAATTGTTGTTCCCAATGTATATGGACGTTTTAAGTGTGTGATTGACCTAGAGATATTAAATTTGGTGACAGTATTCGTGTAGGTCTTACGCAGATCAAGTTTATTTTAGATTTTTGCCACGCCCCTTTCCGCCCCCGAAAACTGTAAAAGCCGTAATAATGAACCTAGAGCATTGAATTTTGGTATGCATAATAATAATTATATTCTCAATAATTCCTGTGAATTTGGTTGAGATCGAGTTAAAAACAAGGAAGTTATTAATGAATCAATTTTATATGCAAAATTCACTTGCAGCTGCTCGCGCTTTGTTTGTTTAGTTGACAGTGTGACCATGTCGGTGTTGTGGATTTCTTCCCGCTATTTTCAAATATATACAAAACACAAGTTTCAGTATATTTTTGGTATATTTGTTGTTAAAATATCATTAAAAATTTTTTTGTTCTCTCGAAATGGGTTGCGGGTATCATACGGTCGAGCACTCTCGACTGTAGCTTTCTTACTTGTTTTTTTTTAACTTTCTGCTCGTCCATCGCCCAATATCTATCACATTTTGCGCTTAGCGGCCAGTTCCCTTAATTTAATATTGTAAATTTCAGTTTCTGTATCACTAATTGGAATCATTACCAAAGGACGCTCAACTTCACCAAACAAAAGTTCTAGAGGACTATACTTAGAGATACGATTAACTGTACAGCTAACGCCAACTGTACATCACCCAGTGCATCTTGCCACAATCTAGAACTTGTCTCAACAGCCGTCAACATATTCCTAAGTGTACTCATAATCCTTTCAACTTGACCGTTGGCTTGACTGCACCTGTTCCTTTGTTCTTTTACTAGTATTCAGTTTTCCGATATTTCTGTTAAATCAATTCGCTTCTCTTCTATTTAACTTGGTGCTGTCTTATTCTTTTGACACATCGGAAATCTAGATAGAAAGTCCACGTGTGCCATACGTTTACCTTCTCTGTATGCAATTTCGAATTTAAAAGCTTGTAGAAAATCACACCAGCTATAGATGACAATTCGACTATATTTCGAAAAGATTTGATTGAATTATAGTCAGTAAAAAAATTTTCTTCCCAGCAGACAGTAACGTAAATGTTATACTTGAATTTTGCATATTGTTGTTGGACGTTGACGTACATTGTATGCACATTCAAGTGGCCCAAGCGATACCAAGCCAATGCTTGTTACGCGCGGATCCCAATAAACCCTCCTCCCGCCCAACCGACCGAGAGGCGCTGTCGCAGGACGAACGACACGATTCGCGTTCGGACAGGATAAATTCGGGCATGCATAAAATAGAAATACAGGATCGGACATAAGAAATAAACGGGTGGAATGAAAAATTTTTAATTTATTACTATAAGCTAATTTAGGTCTAATTATTAATTAAATAGGTTAGTAGTAAAGTTTTAAGATTAAAAGCAGTGTTAGCGCTAGAAAATACATGACAAAATCTATTATAGTTATAACATAAAACTCTAAAAGGGTCATGCAATGCAAAATTAGATCTACATAGGGGGAGAGCAAGCGGGATGTAACTACGGGTTAGTCTAGATGGAACGGAAAAGGTTAGTCGCGATATTAATTCTGAAGAATCAATATCACCATTAATAAGATTAAAAATAAATAAAATGCCAAGCATTATTCTACGGTTAGTTAGAGAAGGAAGGTTAATTAAAAGAAGTCTACTACTATATGACGGCAATCTCACTTCAGCATTCCAGTTCAAGCCACGCAAAGCAAATAAGAGAAATTGTTTTTGAACAGATTCAATCCGATCTTGTTGCACACAGTACTGTGGAGACCATACGCACGAACCATATTCCAGAATCGGACGAACAAGTGATGTATAAAGGGTCTTAGTAATGTAAGGGTCATCAAATTCCTTTGACCACCTCTTAATGAAACCGAGAACAGACATAGCATTATTGACCGTTCTAAAATGTGGTCTGAAAATTTAAGTTTATGATCTAGAAGGATACCTAGATCATCAACAGCAGTAATTCTTTTTAGATCGTTACCGTTCAGTAAGTAAGAGGCCAAATGTGGATTAACTCTATAGAAGGACATCACAACACATTTAGAAAAGTTTAAATTTTACAAGTTCACTTTGCACCATGACTGGAAAGAGTCAAGATCTCTCTGCAACTTGATATGGCATGGCCCATCCCATTACTGCAGGCATATTTTAACATCATCTGCATACATTAGTACGCGAGATTGTGTCAAAACAGTAGGTAGATCATTTATGAACAATGTGAAAAGTAAGGGACCGAGATGGCTACCTTGGGGAACTCCAGAGGTAACTCGGAATGTATTAGAAAGGAAATTATTAAAAGAAACTTTTTGCGTTCTTTGGCTGAGATAGCTTGAAATCCAGCAAATCAAATTATTGGGAAATCCAATTAAGTCAAGCTTATATAACAAGAGAGAATGATTTACTGAGTCAAAGGCTTTACTAAAATCGGTATAGATGACGTAAGTTTGTTCGTTTTTAAGGAAACCCTGGTTAACGAACGAAGAAAGCTCAAGAAGATTAGTAACAGTGGATCTATGTTTCAAAAATCGGTGCTGGTAGGGGGAAATAATAGAACTACATAAATGTTGTAAATGACTTGTTAATATCTTCTCAAAAACTTTTGGTATAGCAGACAATTTACATATCCCTCTATAGTTTTTGGTGTCAGACTTACTTCCCTTCTTATGGAGAGGAATAATGAAAGACTCCTTCCATAAAGAGGGAAGAGTGATGACTCAAGCAATAAATCAAATAATTTCAGCAACGGTTTGCATAAAGCCTCGGCTCCCTAACGAAATACACAGCCAGGAACTCCATCCGGACCCGGCGAAAACACCGGCTTAACCATTTGAAGATATCGAGTCAGAGACTCCTCACTCATTAAGGGACTGAAGATACAATTCGACCGAGACAGACTGTAAGGATGGGGCGCGTTAGAGTAGGAGGAAGAAGAATAAGTAGTTTGAAAAAAAGAAGGAAATAGATCAGCGATCGCCTGACCTGAATTTGCTTTCGAATTTTCGTAAGATAGACAAGGAGGATAAGAGGAAGACTTACGCTTAGTGTATACAAAATTAAAAAACTTTCTTGGGTTTTCAGAAAAGCTAACCCAACAGCGAGCTAAGTAATTTTTATAACACACAGCGTTAAGCTCGATAAAATTAAACCGAGCAATTATGTATTGCGAAAAAGTTAAGGTAGAACCTGAAATTTTAAACTTTTTGTTAAGTCTAGACTTCAGGTTCTTAAGGTTAGAAAGTTGGTTACAAAACCAAGGAAGCTTATTAGACCTATGCGGAAAATAAGAAGGAATACAGGCAGCAAAGATTTAATTTATTATAGAATAAATTGACGACGGCACTTATGTCAGTGCAGGAATACCAATTAGACCAATCAATTCCATCAAGAAGTTGGATTAATTTGGGAAAGTTTGCCTTTCGAAAGCAACGAACTCGATCGGCAGGTATATCAGAATTAGCGAGTACAGATCTGGTAAGTTCGATCCTTAACTCCAGAGTTGGATGATAAGGGTCTTCAGGAGATGTAAGGGGTTCCCATCTAGATAGAACTACGCTAGTAGGTTCAGAGACAAAGCATAGATCTAATTGCCGGCAAAGAGAATTTCGTACATTGTTAATTTGGCCCAAAGATAATTCATGTAAACCATCAATAAAGTCATGTCGGTTCGATGGAGTAAGAAAACAGAAGTTATCACAAGGATACCAAGCTGTTCCAGGAAGGTTAAAGTCTCCTAGAACAACAACATGATCTTTGTCGGATAACAAAGCAAAAATGGATTTTATTGCTTCCAGGTGATCCTGGTATACAGATAAATCGGACGACGGAGGTATATATTAGCAAGTAAGAAATAAACTTACACCATGAAAATTTACTTTTATTGATAGAAACTCTATATTATTAGGATTATTATAATGTAATGGCTCCGATGAGAACTTGGAGTCTACTGCAAATAGAACACCACCTCCTCTTCGGGAAGAACGATCTTGCCTGTAAATAGTGTACTTTGACGGAAAAAGTTCCGAATCAGAAATATCCGAACTTAACCAGGTTTCCGAAAACGCAACTACATCAGTAGAAAAAGTGATACTGTCGACGTATAGCTTACTTATTTTACTACGCAAACCACGCACATTTTGATAGGTTATAAGAAATGATGAGATTAGTTTTTTGAAGATGAAGAAGAAGATTGAGATTGGGACTGTACAGGTCCATTTGGTAAAAGCCCAATCGGAGTCCGATTTTTAACTTTGGCTTTGAACTCTTTTACCACCAAATGCTCTGGCCAAAAACTTGGTTAGCATATGGTTTCAAAAAGTGAAGGTGGGACATTGATCTTGAAAGATGCAATTTGTCTATCATAAGCAAATTTAAATTTTTCCACTTTTGGATTGGCATTTTTAATTTTGGCTATAATGAAAGCCTTTACGTCATCTGACGTGAGATCAGGGGCAAGCCTTGAAACAAAAATCTGTTTCATTGGTGGAACCCCCACAAGTGGTTTAGGAGCCAAAGGAGTAATATTTGGTATATTATCTTTGGAACCTAATAAAGTCGGTGATCCGACAGTTGGAGGAGGTGCGGAAGAAATTTTTTTATTAGGATTCGGCTTGCCTCTACTCCTAGTGACAACCGTGGACAATTCAGACACAACTTCGGCGTTAACTAATGCGGGGGAGCAGGTACCCTAATGGGAATGCTTTCCGCAGCGGTTGTTGCTACTGGGGTAGCAAACGAGATTAACTGTGGAACCAACGGAGTAGTGGGTGGGTCAGTCGATGGTAGAGGTAAAAATATGGATAATTGTAAGTCACAAGAAGTTGATTTTTTTCGCTTTGGAGACTCAGCCATAAGTTTCAAACTATTGAACTGAGAATTCAAGGCACTAAACTGATCGTTTAACTTATGAAAGCCACCAATCAGATTAGAAAAACCGACTCTTGTCTGTCTCATAAACATCCGCATTTCGCACTCAACTTCTCGACATGACTCACAACACCAGTTAAGCCCAGTTCTCTTGGCAATGGCATCTGCAACTAGCCCTGAATAACCTACACACTTTACGTGTACTACGTTATCGCAGAGCCAGCAGGCCATACTGGGTTGCGAAGCCGTGATCTGCTTCCGGCAACTATTCAGACAACACACAATTTTGCCTTCCATTATAAATTAAAATAAAAAAAAAAAGGAAATTAAAAATTTACAAATTTAAAAAAAATGTACTTTGAAATAGTAGGAACTATGCCCACTGTACAGAATCAAAACAAAAATATGTTAGCAACAACAAAGCAGTAAGGCAAGCAGTGAGAGCAGAGAGCGCCACTAACGGAATACTGTCAACTGAGAGTTGTTGAGAGAGAAACCGTCACACTGCGAGCGGGAAGGAAAGCACAAAGAATAGACACGCAAAATCTAATGTTTACCACAACAACAAAACTTTGAACTCAGTTTATATAGAAATAAACAGAGCTCAAAATAAGACAAATAAAATTCACAATTATGTAATAAAAAACACTAATATCATGCACTATCACAGGATAGAGACGCAATGTAGCAAACAAATTAAAGTAATTACTTTAAAGAAAATGTATTAAACACCGGTTGTTAGATACAAAAAGCAAAAAATTGCGGGGCGCACAAAAAAACACGTCTGTTTGCTACAAAGAGTGACAGCGATTCTTGTATAACTTCCTTGTTTTTCATTCGATCAAAACCAAATTCACAGGAATCATTGAGAATATAATTATTTTTATGCATACCAGGTCCATTATTACGGCTTTTACGGCTTTAGTTGGCGGAAAGGGGCGGCTGTTGACACAGATCAAGAATATATATAGTTTATGTGGTCGGCGATGCCTCCTTCTGCCTGTTACATACACTTTCTGTTGGCACTAAGTTATAATACCCTTCTACCCTATGGGTAGCGGGTATAAAAATTTCTTGTGTGCTGAAGTGCTGAAAACAAAAAAATGTTTTATTTGGTCATCAGAAGCCCAGAAAGCAATGGAAAAATTAAAATCATTGCTAACTACTGCTCCTGTTCTGCAAAATGCCGATTTCTCCCGATAATTCTTTTTACATTGCGATGCTAGCGATTACGGCATTGGCGAGGTATAAGTGCAAATGACAGATACAGGAACTTGTTTTGTCACTGCGTTCAATTTGTTTTTGATTTTCATACTCTTGCACTCTTGCACTTACTCTTTATGTCTCTCAAGTTTTCTCTTGCGCGCATTAGTTGGTGTTGTTGGTGTTGGTTGCGCTCTATTTTGCTCTCAGTTATTCCGTTTGCGATTTCTTGTTTCGGTCGTGCCCGCGCTTTTACAAGTAAAGCAACGTCAACAGATTTAACCCTAGGGTGCGTTTTTGTTGAATACGTTTTCTTATTTAAAATTGTATATTTGGTATTTCAAATTACAACTTTTATTTTTATTTGCACACTAACCTTATTTTCTTTCAAATATACATTTTTGTAAAAATTTTCTTTTTTGCTGTCTGTTTTTTGTTTCAAATTTTCTTTTTTTATCACCATGTTTGTCTGTTCAAATAAAAATTGCCAAGTTCGTGCAAACGTAAGAATGGGTTTTGTTTGCTGCTGGCTGTGCGACAATGTGTCGCACGAGAAATGCGCTGGCCTCAGTAGGCGCATTATTGACCTGATTGAGTCCAAATCAGTTCTGAAGTGGACTTGTGAATCATGTAGGGATGTGGAGATGGACCTTATGGGCTTTATGCGGCAGACCATGAAAGTCATTCGAGATATCTTCGGACGGTTTAAAAAACTATTTGAAGGTTTCTCAGCGCTGGATGATGAATTCAAAAATATGAAACTTTTGAATGAGTCACCTAAGCGTAAAAAGGCCAATCCGAGGTTGTCCATAAGCGCTAATGAACTTTCCCCACACCCAAATCATTTGTCTGCTCCGTCTGTTCCTGCATTAATAAATCTTTCTTCTCCTGCTCCTCCAATAATAGTTAGTAGTGACGAGAATAATGTTCTACCCATGGATATTGTTTCTACTAACACCGGCGATGGTAATGTTTCAGTTGTTGTATGCACTGAATCCTTAACCACCCCAGCAGTTTCTGTTGGTCAGCCATCCAAGGCTGTAGTTGCATCCGTAGATGCGGCTGTGGTTAATCTCAAATCACTTGTTGGCGTTCCACCAAAGAAACACATTTTTGTTTCCAGGCTTGCCCCTGATCAAACTTCTGATGAAGTCATGGCTTTTATTCAGGCCAATGTTTCAGTGGACAAATTTCAATTTAATTATTCCCTGGAAATATGGTCTTTTAAAATTACTGTTCCTTCCGATCAATTTAGCAACATTTGTTGTAAAAAGTTCTGGCCAGATCATGTAATTGTAAAGGAATATACCGCAAAAAAGAAAATTCGTACTCCTGTTGAACTTCCTACTGTTGCGAGTAAAAGCTCTGTAACTACAAAAAACTAACATCCTTCTCACTTGGCTACCAGAACGTAAGAGGTCTGTGTAACAAACTTAGCAATCTCTATCTTAGTAGTCAGTCGTTTCTATACAATGTCGTAGCTTTTTCGGAGACTTGGCTTAGGCCAGACATTTTAAACTTCGAAATCCTTTCAAGTAAATACAATATTTATAGACGAGATCGCACTCCTCCTCGTCGTGGAGGTGGGGTTTTAATCGCAGTTGACGTTGCTTTCACCTCTGAGGTAGTTACAATTGATTGCGGTGTCGATTTAGAATTCGTAGCTGTAAAATTGTCCGTTCATGGTGCTTGTATTTTTATAACTTGTTCATATGTTCTTCCATCTTCTGATTCTTCTGTCTATTCTTCACATTTTTCGGCTATACTTTCTGTCTCTACTTTGCTATCTGATCGCGATAGTCTTGTTGTTCTTGGTGATTTTAATATTACAGGAATGACTTGGCTATCAAATTCTGACTCCAACGCTTTAAATTCTGCGTCCCAGCATGATTTTATAGATAATTTGTTTGGATTATCATTAAGTCAAATCAATGCTATTCCAAATTCTTTATATAGATTGCTTGACCTGGTTTTTGTTTTGGATCCTTCCCTTACATCTGTCTCCCGATCTGAACCTTTATCCCGTCCTGAAGATCCTTATCATCCTACTTTAGAAGTGTTGATGAACCTAGAGACCCGTGTAGCATACTCTACTACGAGATTGCAACACGTGCGTCATTTTCGTAACACAGATTTCAATGAACTCTCTCGGATCCTGTCGAACACTGACTGGTCTCCTCTTTGCGAGTGTAGGGACATCGATAGTGCAACTGAACTGTTTTATACTGCATTAAACTCTTCATTCGACATATGCGTCCCGTTACGTAAACCAAATAGGTCTAATAAGCCTGTTTGGTTTACACGGGAATTGACATACCTTAAAAATAAAATGTCGAGAAATTACAAGAAGTTTAAGGAATCTAACACTTCCTTTAACTTCTCTTGTTATTCGATTGCACGATCAAATTTTATTGTCCTTAATACGCAGTGTTACAATGACTACCTCGTAAATTGTGGACGGCGGTTTCGCAGTGATCCGAGGAGATTCTATAACTTTGTTAATATGAAGCGTGGTTCATCAACGCTTCCATCGACTGTTTTTTTTGAAAAGAATACAGCGGAAACTAATCAGTCTATTGCTGATTTATTTGCTGATTTTTTTCAAACTACATATAGATCTCAAAACGATCGATTGGTTTTGCCTTATCCGTATCAGATAAATGACGCACATTGCATTTTTAAACCATTAATTACTAAAAGTTCACTATTAAATAATTTAAAGATTCTAAAGCCTGTATTTTCACCAGGGCCAGATGGAGTTCCAGCATGTGTGCTTAGGCTTTGTGCTGAGGCTTTATTAATTCCTTTATATATTCTTCTTAATTTGTCAATGGAGTTATGTTCTTTTCCATACTATTGGAAGGAATCTTTTATTATTCCTCTCCATAAAAAAGGAAACAAATCGAATGCCGAGAATTATAGAGAAATATCAAAATTGTCTGCTATTCCGAAACTGTTTGAGAAATTAATAACCTCACAGTTACAACATTATTGTAGATCTATTATATCACCATGGCCGGCATGGGTTTATGAAATATAAATCTACTACCACTAACTTACTGGAGTCACTTCTTTGGTAATTGATGGTTTCCAAAACAAAATGCAAACGGACGTTATTTATACTGATTTCAGTAAAGCTTTTGACTCAGTTAATCACTCACTATTACTACATAAGCTTTACCTCTTGGGATTGCCAAATAACTTAATTATCTGGATATCTAGCTATTTAAATCTCAGAACACAGAAAGTGTATTTTAACGGCTTAGTCTCCAAGTCTGTTAAGGTTACTTCCGGTGTACCTCAAGGGAGGGTCAAAATGTAGTGTGGGTGTTTAGGGATCGTGGTGATCAAAGGGTTAGGTAAATAAATAAACAAATAAATTAGACCATTGGGGGGTGAGTGTGGTGTGATAGGTTGTGGGGATTGGAGTTTTGGATCTTGTTTGATTTTAGGATAAGTCAAGTGTATGAGGACATATGACACCGAAAACTGGTGCGGCGACCGACGACCGGTGATCGGTGACCTTCGACAGCTGCAACAGCCGGAATCAATTGAATGTGTTGACAGATCTGGGTTGCACGAGCGCAGCTGGCAACAGGGTTGGTGATTTTCGCCACTAGCATGCATTTGAACGCAATTCAAACGCAACAGGCAGGGGGCGGGTCTTTAACACGTGCAGTCGTTCGAACGCAACAGGCATCACACCGAAAAACGGGGGGGCGGGCCTTTGACACGTGCAGTCGTTCGAACGCAACATGCAGCTCATCGAATAACTGGGGACGGTGACCTCGAATAAGTTGACACCACCTGCGATCGTGTGAACAATTTTCGTTTACATATCCCAATCCCAATCCCCAGTAAAATAACGGTTTTTCTTGAAAATATTTATTATCATTTTAATTTTCTCAAGTAGTGTATACAAATTTTGTGTGTATATTTAGAGTAATTTTATTTTCAAGTACAATGCTAAACAGGAATGCTCTAAAGTTACATTTATTTTTCATAATTTTTGAGATTTGTATGAATGCACAGAAAATAAATGACAAGCAGATGTGTCAACTCTAGTATACATATTGTCTTTAACCCATCAACCATATGCGAAACGCCGCTCATGATGATTGGAAACCAGCGTGCTATCAGTTATTCTATTGTAAACATTTTTGTATTTCTCAAGTAGTGTATACAATTTCGTTTGGATATGACAATTTCTTATGATTTGTCATATTCCCAATAAAATAACAAAATTGGTTTATGTTTTCTTGTTATTTTATTTTTATTTTATATTCAAATACAATATTTAGAAGCGATGCTCTAACTTTACATACATTTTCATTATTTTTTGAGTTTTATATGAACGAACAGAAAAGAAATGACAAGCAGATGTGTCGACTCCAGTATACACATCGTATTTAGCCCAACAACAAGATGTGAAATGCCGCCCATGAAGATTGGAAACCACCATGGTATCAGTTATTCTATTGTAAATATTTTGTATTTCTCAAGTAGTGTATACAATTTTGTGTGTATATTTAGAGTAATTTTATTTTCAAGTACAATGTTAAACAGCAATGCTCTAAAGTTACATTTATTTTCATAATTTTTTGAGATTTGTATGAATGTACAGAAAATAAATGACAAGCAGATGTGTCAACTCTAGTATACATATTGTCTTTAACCCATCAACCATATGCGAAACGCCGCTCATGATGATTGGAAACCAGCGTGTTATCAGTTATTCTATTGTAAACATTTTTGTATTTCTCAAGTAGTGTATACAATTTTGTGTGTACAATTTCGTTTGGATATGACAATTTCTTATGATTTGTCATATTCCCAATAAAATAACAAAATTGGTTTATGTTTTCTTGTTATTTTATTTTTATTTTATATTCAAATACAATATTTAGAAGCGACGCTCTAACTTTACATACATTTGCATTATTTTTTGAGTTTTATATGAACGAACAGAAAAGAAATGACAAGCACATATGTCGACTCCAGAATACACATCGTCTTTAGATCAACAACAAGATGTGAAATGCCGCCCATGAAATTGGAAACCACCATGGTATCAGTTAGTCTATTATTAAAAAATGCCAATGATTCCTCCAAGTATTCCAAGTATTCAGGGAAAATTCGTTCTTTAAACATTTCGATGAAACTACTTATTCTGATTATAAGTTGTTTGATCGTAATGTTCGTTGTAGTATTGTTTTTGTTATCGGTGGAATTCATGTTTTAAATTTGTATTTTGATTTTGGGTTCCGTGGACGTCTATTTGTCTTGATTTCCGAAATTTGAATGAGAAAATGATTTACCAAGAAGTTCGACGACACGTTCAGTTAATGGAGTGTATTCAACTATACGATCATGAATGAGAAGGCAATATACTTTGGTATTCATCTCCCTTGCTGCAGTTAGTTCGGTAGAAATTTTTACATCAATTGGCCCTGATTTGACTGATTCATTCTGATATGAGAGATCTACAACAACAATAGGAGCCTTAGACAAGAATTCCGCTGGTGATAGAAGTGCACGAGCCTCTCGGTTGTCATAGCTCTCTTGAAATCTCGCATACATATCATACAACACAGCAAACCGATTTTCACTGTATTTAATATTCAAATCCTCATAGGGATAGACTTCGGAATTTAAATATTGTTTTGCATTTCTTAAATTGTTTGTATTTAGATTTCCATTCAATGTAAATGCAATGATGGCATACCGCGGACGTTCTCTATTTGCAGCCAATTTAACATTCCATACATGATGTGTCCCCTGCACAAGTGCAGGATTAATGTAACAATCCCAACTGCGGAATGCTAGTGGTAAGCTAGCATCACTTTTTACTACATTAAACATTTTAATTTTTGCACTATCGCTTGGGACAATGTGGGGTACTTTCCAACTAATACTATGTATGTTAATTTTATGTGTATGATCGCCAACTGTTTTAACATACATATCATCTGTATTTTTAGCTATTAAGAGAATAAGTTCATCTTTGCAATTTAATATGACATTTTTGTAGTCTTCTCCAAATCCCATCAACATTTTTAGTGGTACAGAATATCTGAAATGTCCTCCAGAAGAGATGTTATCACCACCGTTCCACACAGCATTGCGATAAAGTAGATCTTCCTGTTGCCCCACAAAGAGAGAAAGTTCTTGATAGTCGATGTTATTCCAGTGAGCCGTGTCCTATCCAGCTCACACCCATTCAATTCGTATCTTATTTCATCCAGAAAATAGGCCATACAATTATTTTTGAGCAGACCGTTAACATTAGATGTGCTGCTTGCCCCTGTATTCGCATCAGTAATTTTCTCAAGTGTTCCTTCAAAGTGGAGAAAACTTTCACACGGCAGCACATAAAAATCTTGGTTCTGTATTGTGATGCGAACTTCATCGTTTGTCTTGAAGTTTTGTTGATATGGGTAATAAGAGTGATATTCTTTTTTAGTGATACTCTCATCATTGAGGGGCTTATCTTGCACAAAAAATCTCATTCATTTGAAAGTTTGTTTTTGGAACTTTATTGAAAATTAAATCCTAATGATTTTAAAATTAATTTATTTTTTAAGGATAGTGCAGATCGTATATTTGATGCTTAAATATTGATGATGATGATGATAATGATGATGATGATGATGATGATGATGATGATGATGATGATGATGATGATGATGATGATGATGATGATGATGATGATGATGATGATGATGATGATGATGATGATGATGATGATGATGATGATGATGATGATGATGATGATGATGATGATGATGATGATGATGATGATGATGATGATGATGATGATGATGATGATGATGATGATGATGATGATGATGATGATGATGATGATGATGATGATGATGATGATTATGATGATGATGATGATGATGATGATGATGATGATGATGATGATGATGATGATGATGATGATGATGATGATGATGATGATGATGATGCTTTCACGTCAGCTTTACATTTACTAATGGGGGGTATGGAGTGATGTGCTGGCTTTTTATTATAAATAATCATTCTGTAGGCCGCAAGTGTAGCCGAATTGATACAGTTTCACCACGCAAGTTGACTAAATCTCTCTTCTGATCAGTTATCCGTACTTCGAGTGTGCTTATTTCTCTGCTGTTGACAGGTAAATAAATCAGATTTCGTGGTGTAATGTTCATTTTATATCCTGGTGGGACATTAATTCCAAATTCATGAAGCACATGATTTGATCTATTACCCACATATGACCCACTAATAATGTTACATTCCAACCGAATTGTATTTATTTGTAAAATATTTACTGGATTATCTGAGATGTAAATTTCAGACTTGTGTGCTCTTAAAATACGTTTATTAAATCCAAATAGCTGTTCGTTCACGATTAAAAAATACCGCTTCATTTCTAGTGTGAACTGTTGCCGCAGTGTTGAACTGTTGCCGCATGCAGACGTGTCTTACTGTGCTCCGGAATCAAAATAAAATTCACAAGTTTAAAGCGTAGCGAGAGACGTATTAATAAGTGTACAACGCGAAAAGACGCTTAGTGCGATGAAGTCGCACAAAATATCTAATTATTTGATTATTTACCAAGTGATTAATTAATATTTACTTATATCCAATAAAACTAAACCGCGGTTAAAAAGATGAGCCAAAGCGACATTCGTAAGCAAATGCAGCGTGAGCAAGACGAGCGCCGGCTCTCTTTGCAACGAAACAACGCGTACTTCTCTTTTGTAGCCGAACCAACCCAAAATTCTGCTGACGCAAAAACGCAGCGGTCAATTACCCCCAACCCGACGAAAGAACTCTTGCATTTAGCAAGTGAGCGACCTCGTTCTTGCTCTCCGGCATTACCATCTCAGATTGCAGAGCGTACTGCTAAACAAGCAATTAGTGAATTGAGAGACTTGCTCCTATCTACGGAGACTACAACAACAGTCTCTCTGACTACTGCAACTGCAACAACAACATCAACTGTAACGGTGTCGGCTGCCCGCTCGATCCCATCGTCATCAACAAATGCTCTTTTTGTGTCACCGATGACAGCAACAAAAGCGCATTACGAATCACCGATCAAAACAAACCAAACTAAAACAAATACTACGACTGCTGCGTTGCCAATAAAACCAAAAGCAAAAAACGTAACTGACCCGCTTGTGCAGACTGGAATGGATCGTTACATACAAATTAAACGGAAGTTAAGCCCTTTAAACTCGAATGCAAAAATTATCCGTAACAGTTCCAGTGCATCTTCAAGCGAGAAGCTCAACAACACCAATAGGTTTGAAATTTTAGCAGACCTTTCGGGCGAACCCGAGGAAGATGTCAAAAAGAAGCCAAAGCCACCACCAATATACATACGGGAGAAAAGCTCCAATGCCCTTGTTAACAAAATTGTAGAGCTTGTTGGAAAGGACAACTTTCATATAATCCCCCTTGTACGGGGTAAAATCCATGAAACAAAAGTTCAAATGAAGTCGGAAGATAACTATAGAGTTTTATCGAAGCATTTAACCGACAATAAAATGAACTACTACACGTACCAACTGAAAAGCAGCAAGGGCCTGCAAGTAGTACTAAAGGGCATAGAGTCTGATGTAGCACCAGCAGAAATAAGCAAGGCGTTAGAAGACAAGGGATTTAACGCAAAATCGGTCTTTAACATTTTAAACAAGGAAAGGAAGCCCCAGCCGCTTTTCAAGGTGGAACTTGAACCAGACAACACTTCTCTTAAGAAAAACGAAGTGCACCCTATATATAAACTTCAGTTTCTACTACATCGTAGAATCACTGTAGAAGAACCACACAAACGCAAAGGACCAGTACAATGTATGAATTGTCAAGAATATGGCCATACACGGTCATACTGCACACTGCGCCCAGTGTGTGTAGTTTGTGGAGAGCTTCACGACTCCTCACACTGTCCGTCGAACAAAGGCGATTCTACCACCAAAAGGTGTGGTAACTGCGGAGGTAACCACACCGCTAACTACAGAGGTTGTCCAGTTTATAAGGATTTAAAAAGTAGAATCAATCAACGAGTGACTACTCCCCGCTCTGCAAATGCACGGGTGATACCATCTAAATCAAACCCAGACGTATTCTTTTCGAACGCAGCTAGATCGTCATTTGACTTTGACTCCGAGTCCTCCATAAAGAAAAAAAAAAAAAACGTGACATTTGCCAGTGCTTTAAAATCAGGATTGGAGCTTACTTCCTCAAGTACATCGCACTTTAAACTACCTCAACCAGAGCCAAACACAACTAAACATTATCAGCCTATGGAGCAGCCTCAAAACAACTTTGAGGCCATGTTCTCTAACCTACAGCAAAGCTTAATGGAGTTCATATCTTTCATGCGGACTACTATGCAAGATCTAATGCGTAATCAAAGCATATTGATTCAAATGTTGGTATCACAACAATCCAAATAATCAATGACTTCCCTACGTATATCCATGTGGAATGCTAATGGCGTCTCACAGCATAAACTTGAGTTATCTCAATTCTTGCTTGACAAACATATCGACGTTATGTTACTCTCAGAAACACATCTTACAAATAAATATAACTTTAATTTAAGAGGCTACTCTTTCTATGCAACTAACCATCCCGATGGTAAAGCACACGGTGGGACTGGTATCTTGATTAGAAACCGAATTAAGCACCACCGCTACAAGGATCTAGCAACTACTTATATTCAAGCAACATCAATAAGAATAAAACTGGATAGTGGTAACCAACTTACTCTAGCCGCAGTATACTGCCCTCCTCGTTTCACTGTAACTGAAGCTGAGTTTATGCAGTTCTTTAACTCATTAGGCGAGCACTTCATAGCAGCAGGAGACTATAATGCCAAGCACACACACTGGGGATCTCGCCTCGTAAATCCTAAAGGTAAGCAGCTCTACAATGCAATTATAAAAGCCAGCAACAAGCTTGACCACATTTCCCCTGGCAGACCAACATATTGGCCAACAGATCCAAAAAAACTGCCCGATTTAATTGACTTCACAATCACTAAAAACATTCCAAGAAACCTGATTAGCGCCGAAAGTCTTTCGGATCTTTCATCTGATCACTCGCCTGTTCTTATTAATCTACTCCGTCATCCAATAAAGGTAGATCAACCGACTGGATTGACTTCACACAAAACCAATTGGATCTCTTATAGGAAATATCTAAGCTCGCATATTGATATAAATCCTGTACTTAACCTTGAAGCCGACATCGACAACTTTGCCAACACACTGGAGACCGACTTTGTCACTGCTGCTCGCATTTCCACTCCTCAAACTGCACAAATACCTTACATGCAAAAGAAGACAAATCATCAAATCGAGCAGCTCGTAATCGAAAAGCGTCGCCTACGACGAGAATGGCAGTCTCATAGGTCGCCATATGCACGACAAACTTTAAAAGACGCCTCCCGCAAGCTCACCAGAGCGTTAAAACAACAAGAAGCAAACACTCAACGCCGCTATATAGAGCAATTATCAACATCTTCCAAAAAGCACTCCTTATGGCGAGCCCACCCAACTCTATGCTCCCCGACAGAAACTGTGACGCCTATAAGAAACACAGTGGGCGGCTGGGCCCGCAGTGATGAAGACAGAGCCAGAACATTTGCACAGCACCTTGAAAATGTGTTCCAGCCAAATCCTGCCACAAACGCATTTACACTACCGCCTGTAGCAAATGACTTACAGCTTCAACGTGAGCCAATGGAATTTCAAACTAACGAAATCGCTCATATCATAAAAAACCAACTGGATCCGAAAAAATCACCAGGCTCCGACCAAATAACGCCAAAGATGATTATTGAGCTCCCATATTGCGCAGTTCGCACTATCACCCAGCTCTTCAATGCCATTACAAGGCTTGGCCACTTTCCAGAGAGATGGAAAAGATCAATGATAATAATGATTCCGAAACCTGGCAAAGATCACACAATTCCCTCTTCGTCCAGACCAATAAGCTTATTATCATGCTTATCCAAACTCTTTGAAAAGTGTGTGCTGACTCGGATAAACTCATTTTTAAGAATCCATAATAAAATCCCATCACACCAATTTGGATTTCGGGAAAAACACGGAACTATCGAGCAGGTCAACCGGATAACCTCTGAAATACGAAGAGCATTCGAAAATCGAGAATATTGCACTGCAATATTTTTAGATGTAGCCCAAGCATTCGACAGAGTTTGGTTAGAAGGTCTAATGCATAAGATCAGAACAACACTTCCTAATAATACACATAAACTATTAGAATCTTACATATAACAGGAAATTCGCAGTGAAATGCAACTCTGCCATGTCTGACGATTACACCTCCAGAGCTGGAGTCCCCCAAGGCAGCGTACTGGGGCCAACACTATACCTTCTATACAAGGTCTTCATCTAGTCGAAGTGGAAAAGTGGCTATCTGACTGGCGAATAAAAGTAAACGAACAAAAATGCAAGCATGTTACGTTTACCCTAAACAGGCAAAATTGCCCACCGCTCAGACTAAACAATTCCACACTTCCGCAAGCGAACGACGTTACGTATTTAGGAGTACACCTCGACAGACGACTCACCTGGCGAAGGCACATCGAAGCCAAGAGAACACAACTAAAACTAAAAGCTAATAGTCTTCATTGGCTTATCAACGCTCGGTCCTCTCTTAGTCTAGAATACAAGGTCCTGCTCTACACTTCCGTACTTAAACCAATCTGGACCTATGGCTCCCAGTTATGGGGGAACGCTAGTAGTAGCAATATTGATGTTGTCCAGCGAGCTCAATCAAAAATCTTGAGAACCATCACCGGGGCACCGTGGTATGTTCGCAACGAAAACATACACAAAGACCTCAACATTCAACCTGTCAGAGAAGTAGTAGCTGAACAGAAAGAGAAGTATCACAGCAAGCTTTCCTCGCACCCTAACCCCCTCGCGCGAGGGCTAACCCGGCTGTGTAGCCGCTCCCGTCTTCGTCGTAATGATCTACCAACCCAGCGATAGACTCTAGGGACGTGTAACCCAATTTGTATTGTTAATTAATGTTTAGATATAAGATTTGATAACTTATTGTTAGTCTCAACTTAAGAGAAGATCCAATAAATAAAAACAAAGTATTTAAAAAAAAAAAAAAAAAAAAAAAATTTCTAGTGCAAACTTGCACTTGGAGTGTGTTGTTATCACTTTGAATTTTTAGGGTATCATGAAGACCATACACTTTTAGCTCATTCAAAATATATTTTGTGATGTCATCGAGTTCATACGAGCCCACTGGTATTTCTATGACTTTATCCCCAATGTGAAATAAATTGTTTCCTTTATCAACGTTTGGTATAGAATTGTATGTATAAAAGTCAATGAGAGCACACTCATAATTGCGTGTTAGTTCAATTTGTGGGAAAAAATGTTCGGTTATAACTGATGTGTTCCCGTTCAATGTAAATGTTAAAGATGTAGTCATTTTGAAGCCTGACTGTAGACTGTCTTTTCACCGTCACCTCATTATACTTATATCCATTTTAATTAAAGTATAATGAATTGATCAAATCCTTTTCTATTGTAAGATGTTGCCAATGGAAGACACTTTTATTTTGTAGTTATTTTAAGGAGAGCGACTGTTCTGATCGCTACTCCGGTCTTTATTCAACTGATCTTTAATTATTCTATATATATTTAATATTTAATATATATATATATGGATATATGTATGTATGTATGTATGTATGTATGGCGCCATAAGAAAAACAATTATGAAATAAACTTTTTTATCCTATCCTTATGAACTGTTTGTTTTTTATTGTTACTCATTATAATAATGTTATTTCTATCTCCTATTTCCATCACTTTATATGGACCAGTATATTTATAATCTAGCTTATGACCTGTTTCATTTCGTAATAAGACTTTATTGCCTACTGATATATCTATGTTATTTAATTTTTGATCGTACTGTATTTTGTTCTTTTTCTTATGATCTTCTAGCATTAATCTAGCTCTTTTGTATGCTACTTCTAATCTATATTTACTTACTTTAGCATAATCATCTATATTATATATAGTTTCTATACTTTCTTTACTATTAAATTCTTTTGGTAAATTATTTGTTTTGCCAAATACTAGCTCATATGGACAATAATTATGTGCCATTGAGGGGGTCGTGTTGAAACAAAAAACGAAATATTGAAGCCATACGTCCCAGTCGGTCTTATCAGCCGATATATACGAACGTATATATTCGTTGAAAGTTCTATGGCTTCTTTCTATTGCTCCAACTGTCTGGTGGTGGTGTGCTGTAGATGTTATATTTTTAATGTTTAGATATTTGCACAAGTCATTTATAATTGAATTCTTATATTCTGTTCCCATGTCCGTAATGAACGTCTTCATTGGACCGTACTTCAGAATAAAAGATTCAAAAATTGCTTTAGCTACAGTGTTCGCGCTCTTATTTGGAACTGGTATGGCTACTAAATATTTAGTTAAATCACATATTAGAGTAACTGCGTATTCATTGCCATTTTCTGATTTAGGTAATGGACCAATAGTGTCCACTATCACCCTGTCAAAAGCATTTATAGGGGTTTCGGTTATTGTTAAAGGGGTCTTGGTATGCTTAGTTGTTTTTGCTTTTTGGCATTTCTGACATTTGCGTATGTACTCAGTAATATCTTGAGTCATACCTTTCCAAAAATAATGTCTTCGGACCTTGGCCAAGGTTTTTGTAATGCCTGTATGACCTCCTTGAAATGGATCGTCATGGAATGTAGACAATATAGCTTCTTTTTCATTTTTATTTTTTATAAGGGTCACCGGGTTGAGTAGCGCTACTCTTAATGTTTTCAATATTTTATTGCCGATATTTTTAAAATTATCAATTGAAACTTGTTCAAAGATATTTTCCCACGGTGCCATTTTGAGTTGGCTGACTTCATGTATACCGGCCTGCATTTCAAGCCTTTGGAAAAACTGACCTAAGTCAAGAGTTCCATTGGTATATAAATCGCTAACATCATATCTTGCAATAACTTTTTTACCATGCTTGAAGAAACATAGCATATTTTTAATTAGCAAGGTCACTACTTTACGTACTTCATCATTGTTTATGACTTCATATACGTTCGGCTTAGAAGCTTTTTCTGTAGAATGCGTAGGCAATTCTATTTCTTTGTTTTCCGCGCGGAATTTCTGTCTACTTTGATATCTAGTAGTGACTTTATTTATATTTCCGGTTATATTTTGTAGATCTTTGATGGTTATTCTTGATAACGCATCAGCTACATAGTTATCTTTTCCCTTCAAGTATTCGACAGTAAAGTCATATTCTTCTAACTCTAGCCTCATACGTGTCAGTTTAGAACTCGGATTAGTCATTGAAAATAGATATACTAATGGTCTGTGATCTGTTTTTATTGTAAAATGTTTACCATAAATGTATGGTCGAAAATGTATTATAGCCCAGTGTATTGCAGCTAACTCCTGCTCAGTTGTGCTTTTATTGCTTTCTCCTTTAGTAAACGCTCTTGATGCGTATGCAATTGGAAGTTGGAGTCCGTTATGATTTTGAGTTAAAACCGCTCCGCACGCTTGCTTACTTGCATCAGTGATTATACAAAATTCTTTGCTAAAATCTGGATATTGCAATAAAGTCGGTTCCATAAGTTTTCTTTTTAAGTATTGGAATGCGTTTTGGCATTCATCTGTCCATTCAAAGGGAACATTCTTTTTACATAATCTTGTTATGTGCCGCGAATAGTCGGCGAAATTCTTTATGAAACGTCTATAATAATTGCAAAAAGCTATGAAACGTCTAGCGCTGTCTGCATTATGCGGTGTTGGGTAATTCCTAATGACGTCATATTTCTTGTCGTCTGGGAGTATTCCTTTATCTGTGCATTTATGACCGAGAAAAGTCACTTCGTGCATAAAGAATGAGCATTTTTCTGGATGTAACTTTAGGTTGTATTTCCTACATTTCTCAAAGACATCTGTTAGGTTTTTGAGCATATGTTTTTCGGAGCAACCTATAACTATTAAGTCATCCATATAAAGGAATGCTTGTGAAGGTTCTAGTCCAGAGAATGCAATAGTCATCATTCTCTGAAATGAATTAGGCGCTATCTTTAATCCGAAAGGTAATCGTGTGAAACGATACGAGCCATTGTTCGTTGAAAATGACGTTATATTTCTTGAACTTTTTTCAAGTTCAATTTGATGAAATCCTGACATTAAGTCAAGACATGAAAAATATTTTGCTCGTCCTAATTGATCCAATATATCATCTATTCTTGGGAGTGGAAATTTATCAGAAAGTAGTTTTTTGTTTATTTGACGATAGTCAATCACTAATCGCCACTTCTTTTCTTTTGAACCTGGAGATGGTTTCTTAGGGACAAGTAATAATGGGCTATTATACTCAGATACAGATGGTTCTACTATTCCGTCGGTGATCAATTTTCCGACTTGCTTCTGTATTTCGTTCAACTGACTGTGTGGGCTTCTATAATTTTTAATATACACTGGCTCATCATCTTTTAATCTCAGTTTTTGTTTATAAAAATTATTAGTACTTATTGGTACGGTTTCTAAGCCAAATATATCATTATATTGGGTACATAATTTTGTAAGCTGTGAATTGAATTGTGGAGGAAAGTTTTTTGAAAGTTGAGATAGGACAGACTTTTCTCTGTTTTCTTGATTGATTTGGACTACTTCGTAGTCCGAAAGTGATTCATAAGCTAAATCATTTGTGCTGATTACTTGATTTTTATTTGTTGTATTAAGTAGTCTTATGAAAGCGTTTTTTGATGTTGCTATGGTGTTTGCTATGTAAATGCCATGCTTAATTTCTTGATTTGGAATCAATACACTGTCTTCCTTTGAATTTAATTGAATTTTCCTAATAACCTGGGATCTTGCTGGCAGAAGTATTGAATTGTTGCCAGAACTGTATGTTATTGGAACATAAATTGGAAATTTTAAGTTATTAGGTCTAATAATAAGCCAATCTTCTGAAGGCTTGAAGTCTAATTGACAGTTGTATTTTTTTATAAAATCGATTCCTAGTATGCCATCGCAAGGGATAGCGAATTGTAAATCTACGATGTGAAAATCATGCTGGATTATGTACTTAGTGGTCTGTATCTCAATAGAAGTCAACCCTTTTGATTTGGTAACTTCTTGACTTATTCCTTTTATATCTATAATGTAGTTTTCTTGTATGTCTTGAAAGACATCAGAATTTTCTTTAACTATTGAAATGTCTGCACCTGTGTCTACTAGAAAGACAAGTTCTTTTCCTGTAGCCACATGAATAAATGTAACAAATATGTTTTGACTGAGATTAATAGTGTGAACTGTTGCATCTTTTACTGTTGAGTAGTTGAAGGGCTTTGTGAGTTTCCCGATGTGTTTTGGGCTACTCTGACACTATTGGTGTCATTATTATTATTTCTGTTTTGATTTCTATAGCCTCTTGAGTTTCCTCTATATTGGCCACGTCCATTATTATTATTATTATTATTATTATTGGTATTATTTTCGTTGTTGTAATTGTTGTTACGACCACGAAAGTTACCTCTATTATTTCCATAATTTCCACGTCCGCGGTTTCCGCCACGTTGTGGATAATTTTTGAAATATAGTACTGAATTTTGCTGTCCGGTGGCTTCTGTACAACTGTTTACGAATTTGGACACAGCCTCATTCATTGTAGAGAAAGTACCAGCTTCCATGATAAGTTTTACCTTCTCATTTGTGCAGTTCTTAGCCATTGCTTTTACTGCGTGCTGGGTAGAATAACTTCTGGCTAACTCTAAAGTTAACCCGTCAGTTATATATGCATTTTCCAAGGCTTTTGTCATCTGCTCAATCTCTGCTATATATTGATTGGCAGTTTTATGGCGTTGCTGTAGGTTCATAACTTTTGCTGATATTACTGCTACAGTTTCGCCCTTGACGTTGTTTTGTAGTCTGGAAATGACTTCAGCTATTGTAGTCTCATTTCCGATTAAATTTCTGGCAACACCCTTTAGCTTTGTTTTTATCATTGACACAGCTAATTGTTCGTGTTCGCCTTTTATAGAGTCTACAATATTTAACGCATCTAGAAAACTTGTTAAGTTTTCGGCTTTACCATCGAAAACTGGTATAAGCTTGGATGTCGTGTTTATGAAATCAATATTTGACTGAGCCATGGTTATGTTTGTGTTTACTTTAGTCTCTATAATATTGGGACTATCGGAATCTATTGAATTTCCCAAATCTGTTATTAAAACGGCAGGGATGGTAAGATTATTTAAATCTTGCTCTTCTATTTTTTTGACTTGTTCCAGCCAGTTCTTCCGAATCTGCTGGGTCACTGTCGATTGCTTCTATTGACCCTGTTCTAAAAGTGAGGGTCGTATTAAGAATATTGGGTACTGATATATCTAAATCAAATTTTTGTTTGATTAGTATTAAATTGGATCTAAGCCTGATCAAAAGTTTTGATACTTGAGACCAGTGTTCTTGATTCAATTTTGCTCTTTGGCCGTGTATTAGTATACGTGCTTCATTAAAGCCGTTTACTAATATTTCTACATGCTTTTTAACCGTATTGATTTGAATAGGCCTATTTTGAGCAAGTGACTTGTATGATCTTTCAAAATCAGTTTTTATCTTATTCAGTTCCCCATATATTTGGTTCCATTCCATATTTTTTTAACTGCTTTTCCGTTGGCATTTTTTGTATATATATATATTTGCAATTTAGTTTTTTTTTTCGTTTTATTCAATTCATTTTCTTGATACTAAAAAATGTTTTTATTGTTTTAATAATTGTTGTTGTTGGCGCTTTTTTTTTTGTATATTTTAAATTTTGTCCAGGTCATTTGCCTGACTCATATATTTCTTTTTTAAGCACTTGTTGTGCAGTTTATAAATTTTGTAAAAACAATTAGCGCACATTATTACAACAATAATTATTAACAGTATCTTTACTAAGTCTAGATCGATATTGTTAGGTTCTACCTTATTTATTACGTTAGCAGTGGAATCCACTGTCTTAACGTCTACTAATCCCATTTTGGGTGTACTACTTATGCAAATTCTTATGGTTTCATATAGATTTCTTTTTGTATATTTCAAATTTTCATTATATTTACTTATACTATTATTCATAGAGTTTAATCGCAATTAGTTAAATTTTTGATTACATGTATTTTCCTACCTAATTGTGTATGGTTTTCAGGCCATACTCTAATCGGGCAACTTTAACGTCGCTCAATTTTACAATTGTATTTAATATGTATGAAAAAAAAATATGCATCGTAGTGCATTCAAAAAAATTATGCAACGCAGTGCATTAAAAAAAATTTTTTTGCGCTCTTGGCAGCGCTGTCGGTTCTCTTGACTTGGTGCCTTTCCCTTCGTTGCTACAAGCGGCGGTTTGCCTCTCGTAGTTAGCCTATGTTGTTGGAGGGGCACCGGTGCTGGCCGCACAGGTGTACTCACAATGTACTGAGTAAAGTGGTCCCTCGCAGTCGGCAGGACAGGTCTTCCTTCGTGTTGGCAAATTTATCTTTTGGGGTGGAGCTTTTTTAGTACTTGGTTTTGCAATATTATTTATCGCATGGTAGGTGTATGTGTGAGCGGTTTTGGTTTTGCGGTTTGTCAAATCTTCTTTGATTTGTTCGACCTCTGCGTGTACTTTGACTGATTTATCCCAAGATAAATCAGTGCTTGTATTAAGTAGTTTTAACAGTTGGGCTTTTCTCGCTCTCAACCGTTTCACGACTCCGCTCCGCTTTGCACACATATCACTCTACTCACTGCGTTTGTTTTTTAATTCCGTATTGCATGGGGGGTTTTTTTTTTTTTTTTCGTTTTCCAGTGTAGCTCGCTGTATCCCGCGGTGATTTTTGTTGTTGGGTTGCCTTTTTTTATACGTGTCCTGTCACGGTCGCCATGTAAGATGTTGCCAATGGAAGACACTTTTATTTTGTAGTTATTTTAAGGAGAGCGACTGTTCTGATCGCTACTCCGGTCTTTATTCAACTGATCTTTAATTATTCTATCCTAAGGCTGCATACCTCTGTCAGGCACGACAGAGCAGCCGTTTTATGTATATCTTATAAGTTAAGTTACTTTATGTATTGGAGAATGTTATGCATACACATATGTATATAAGCGATCAGCATGGAAATCATGCTGAGTCGGCTTTAAAACGGTCAGCGCTAAACGGTGCGTATTATGTTACCGTTGCACTTGAAATTGTGCAGGGCAATTCACGCTGCCGCTGAGTGACAAGGTTAATGCCTTTTCGTTTGTTGATATTCCGACAATGTGTTATGACATGCGTCTGACAAAGTGTCGCCGCTCAATATGTATGTAATATGTTAGGTACGTAACATATATGTGCATACACTACACTATATCGGCCAGTTTTCATATCGTCATCCTTAGAGATTACTAGAAATCCAAATTTGTCCACCCAACAATTTCGTGATATTTCCATAAATGTTTCATAGTCCATATCGCTATTTACATGATCTCGATATATGTGTCGCATGTTTAAATCGTCTTGTTTAAACATTATAAAAAAATTTGCATAATCACGTATTAAATGTTTCGGTATATGTGTATACGTTTGACAAAGATAAAAAGAATCAATATTCTTATGACGACCCATACAAAAAGCGTTTCGGATATTATCCTGTTTTTCACATGCCCCATCATCAAATATCATAATGGAATTATTTTTAGCTTCCTGTGGTGTTAAAACTGTGTCATTTGCAGAGAATGTGTAGTATCCCATTCCTTGTATTGGTTTGATAAGTTTTTCCAAATACTCATATTTCGGTTGATATAAACTCTTTGAAAATACATAAATATTTTCAAATTTTATTCCATTTGGACTCTCTATGAGGCTAAGCATCACATTGGTTTTTCCACAATTTGATGGACCAACGATTAAAGCTCTAATTGTGTTGGGTAGCAAGGTACTGTGAATAGGCTGTTGATTCTCCTCCCCATGCCCACCGCCCTCAATGTTTCTCACTAAGATGCTTTTCTTTTGTGGTAATAAACGCATGTTAATGAGAGAAGTACTTCATTCAATGAGGAACGTTGGTGGATTGAGGTCGTTATAAAATGATGAAAGATTTTTATAATATAAACACTCGTAAATCAAATGTCAAACAGGGTGGTGGTCTTGTAAACAATATAATAAACGCTCTTCCCGTTGAAGTGCATTTACCTGGGTACAATTACTGTGGACCAGGTACAAAGCTAGAGAAACGTTTAGCACGCGGTGATCGTGGAATCAATGCTTTGTATGAAGCTTGTAGGGAACACGACATAGCATATTCAAAAAGTAAGGATTTGAGTGAGCGTCATAAAGTTGACTCTGTTTTAATTGATAGGGCCTGGGATCGTGTAAAAGCATCGAATAGCAGTTTTGGTGAGAGAGCAGCAGCGTACTTTGTAACGAACATGATGAAGGTAAAGAAAAAATTTGGTATGGGATCAAAACAGAAAAAGACGAAGAAAGTAGTAAAAACGTCTCTTGCTTCAATAATCAAAAAGGCGACCAAGGAATTGAAAAAAAAATAAACCGCTTGACATATTTCATGCAATAAAAGTTGCACGCGAAGCAGTATCTAACTCAATGGGTTGTAGGAAAAAGGTTGTAATTCCACGGGTTATAAATGTGCCCAAGGTAGGTGGCTTCTTGCCACTTGTATCAATTTTAACAGCACTTAGCGCTGTGGGCAGTTTAGCGTCAGGTAGCGCAGCAATAGTAAAGTCTATTAACAATGCAAAGTTAGCAAAACAGCAACTAGAGGAGAACAAGAGATATTGTAACGACGTTTTTCCAGCCGGGGTCTGCGTCTCAGTCTACTAGTTACAGACATATTTATTTCTGGAAACATTACTGGTCAATGCGCGAAGTCCTAGCAAAAGTTCGGCAACCAAAATACTACAAAAACTCGTGCAGGCTAGAGTGACCACAAGGAAATGGAGAGAGAGAGTTCCCGAAGCCCGATGCACTCCCGCTGTCCACTCCTTGGACCACTAGTTTCGGAGAGTGGCTACCAGGTACTCGGTAGCGATGACGCTCAAAGGATAAACGGGCACATGAGAGAGGGTAAAACCCGTCTTCTCGGATGCGAAATTTCCCTTTGGAGGTCATCGAAGCCGAGGGGTGGTGGCGATCGGCTCGACTTCGGTTATACTGGGCGGCAGACTCATAAGTGAGAGAGTGAAACTCGTCAGCACTTGTGGAATGTCATCCCAGGATGACCGAAGTTGATAACTCCTTCTTGGCGTCCGGGCTCAGAAGAATCGTCAGAGGTGGAGGGGTAAGACCCGCTGACACCTCGTCGTGAGACTCTGAACCCGCGCCAAGCCGACCTTAACCTCACTCCGCTAGCCCTGCCCGTTTCCCCCCTTAACCGCCCAACAATAAAACAGATTTACTAAGACATTTCATTTATTGGCGTGCGCCCAAACGCCCGCTCCACGGTCGCGGCTGCGCTGTCGCTGCTGCGGCACGGGCGCGGCTATGCTGTTGTTGCTGTGGCACTAGTGTAGCTGCACTGTTGCTGCTGCGGCACTGGCGTAGCTGCACCGTTGTTGCGGCAGCACTGGCGTGGCTGTGCTGTTGTTGCTGTGGCCGTGGCACGCCAGCGGTGACACTGGCGTAGCTGTGCGTTTGCTGCGGCGGCACTGACGTTGCTGCACTGGTGTTGTGGCGACACTGGTAGGGCTGCGGCAGCACTCGTGTAGCTGCGCTGTTGTTGCGGCACGGGCGCGGCTGCGCTGTCACTGCTGCGGCACGGCGCGGCTGCGCTGTTGCTGCGGCGGCACTGGCGTGGCTGTGCTGTTGTTGCTGTGGCCGTGGCACGGCTGAGGTGACACTGGCATAGCTGCGCTGTTGTTGTGGCACGGGCGCGGCTGCGCTGTCGCTGCTGCTGTTGTTGCTGTGGCCGTGGCACGGCTGAGGTGACACTGGCGTAGCTGTGTGTTTGCTGCGGCACGCGCGCGGCTGCGATGTTGCTGCGGCGGCACTGGCGCGGTTGCGCTGTTGCTACGGCTGCACGGGCGTGGCTGTGCTGTTGCTGCGGCGGCACTGTCACGACGGCACTGTTGTTGCGGCGGCACTGGCACGGCTGTGTTGTTGCTACGGCACTGGCGTGGCTGCGCTGTTGCTGCGGCGGCACTGGCGTGGCGCTACTGTTGCTGCTACGGCACTGGCGTGGCGCTTCTCTTGTTGCGGCGGCACACAATTGTTGCGGCGCACTGGCGCGCCTGCACTGTTGTTTTTCTGCGGCACTAGCGCGGCTGCGCAGTTGTTGCTCTCGGTTCGGGTGTCGGTGCATTTCTGTCTCCTTGTCCCTCGATGTCCGTTTCGGTGTCGGTGTCGTCTCTCTTGGTTATTCTTCCTTTTTTTTTCCTTTCCAATTCGATTCCGCCTGTCTTCCCACGTGCTCGTCCAATTTTCACCTTCTCGTTTTTCTTGTCTTGTGCCCCTTTTCTTCGATAATGATCGTGCTCAACGATAATTCATCGTTTCCATTCAATATATACCAGCACCAGCAGTAGCTGGTATATATCGAGTGCGGATAACTATTGTTGATCAACGTGACCTCGGCTAGTATATTTACTCGATAAATAAATTATCGGCGGGTAGCCGATAATTCACTAGTTTTGGCCTTTGCTTCTCTTCTTCTCTCCTCTGGGTTTTGTTTTGGTTCGCGCGCTGTGGGTTCTTTGTGTGCAGCAAAATAATGCTGCATCACAACATAATAAAAAAATGGAAACTGTTTCGTTGAGTGATACAAAAAAGGGTATGGTATATCATTTAATAAAAATAATCGAAAACAAAATCGCAACCAAAAAAATTACTAAGCGAGCTACCCAAAAGGGCATTATCTAACTTTGATATCATGCGGTTTGCCTTTAAAAATATTCAACATTTTCGTGGTGTTTATATGAAAGATGAATTACCAAAAATTCCACTATATCGTGAGTATGGAATAATAAATTTAGCAGACTCGTCATCAAAAGGAACGCATTGGGTAGCTTATTTTAAGAGAGGTTCTGATTCATATTACTTTGACAGTTTTGGGAACTTACAACCACCATTAGAAGTAATTAAATATTTGGGAGAAAGCATTAAGTATAATTATCAACGTTTGCAACAATTCGGTACAGTTAACTGTGGACATTTTTGTCTATAATTTTTGTTGCAATCCAACTCATTGCACTTAAGATGGGTAGAATGTGTTTATGATATGTGGTTTTTTTTTTTTTTTTTTTTTTGGTGTTGCACCCCGGCAGGAAAATCTTTAAAAGATGTCATCTACTCCTGTAGATGGGTATGTGCGATTCTTACGCACTAAAAACCTCCGTGTGCTCTTCTGTCCTTTATAACCTCACCGGGAGTGGCAATTAAGGTATTACGTCGGTGAACAGGATGGCGTGCTCCAATGCACACTATCGTCAGGATGTCTCGCCATTTACGGCAAGCCGCAATTATTAGAGGTGGTATTTATTTGGCCGCCACCTCTCGGACCTCGCTCATCAGTTATTGACTGACAGGTCTATTAACTACTTCGTCTGCTCGAACATGCTTCATAATCTTGACAATGAGGGTCTGTCCCGTCCTCCAGAAATCCGCGTCTGCCATCATAGCAGCGAGAAGCCCCCTTGGACTCAACGGCGACCCCACAAGTCTACAGATTTGCTCCCTCTCGGTAGCAAATCTTGGGCAGTGAAGCAGCACGTGCTCAGCCGTCTCCTCGTTGTTTATGCAGTAGATGCAATAGGGGGTATCCACATGTTTGAATCTTTCCAGATACTCTCGGAAGCAGCCATGTCCCGTTAGAAACTGAGTTAAGTGATAGTCCAGCTCCTTATGTTGGCACTCAATCCAGGTAGCGATTTTTGGGATTAACTCAAAGGTGCATCGCCCCTTTCTTGATGTTTGCCATCTAGTCTGCCACTGCTCCAGTTGGCGCTCGTACGCCGTCGTCCGGTTGACGCCTTCTCTCGTTTGAGTTAGGGCTTTGATCTCGAGGTCTACTGGGAGCATACCTGCGAGAACCAAGCCCGCATCCTCTGATATGGTCCTAAAGCCTCTAATAAGCCTTAGGGCCATGGTTCTATAGGCTGCCCGAGCCTTTTTGAGGTGTGAAAGCTTCGTCGTTACTCTGCTCCATATTGGTGCGGCATACAGTAGGGTTGCCTTTGCAACTGAGACCAGTAGTCTCCTTGCTGGCATCCTCGGACCACCTACGTTCGGCATTAGTCTACCTAGGACGGTGGTCGTCATGGCGGCTTTCCTACTGGCATATTGCACATGGTCGCTGAAATTGAGTCTATGGTCAATCATGACTCCCAGGTATTTCAGTGACCTAGCTGATTCGAGCTGTACTCCATCTACCGTTATCTGGAGCGACTCTACCGCCTTTCTGCTGCTTAGTAGCATGACCTCTGTCTTATGAGCTGATATTTCCAGCCCGACGCTCTTTCACGTGATTTGCAGTGCAGGCAATGTTTTGTTTACTGCTGTGATCGCCACATCGTCCGCGAAGCAGTGCAGCTCAGCGTTCCTTGGCCTCCTTACGTTTAGGATACCATTGTACATGATGTTCCACAGGGCCAAGCACAGATCCTTGTGGAACACCTGAGGAAACTTGGTACTTTTTGGGGCTTCGCTCGTTTCGTACCAAAGTACTCTCTCTCGGAAGTAGCTCCCAACAATATCCTTGAGGTATGCAGGAATACCCATGCTATTCATGGCGCTGAGGATACTGGTCCACTTAGCCGAGTTAAAGGCGTTCTTCACATCAAGAGTGACTATCGCACAGTATTCCTTCCTTCCCCCTAGCCATATCTCTCCGTCTAGCGCGTTTTGGGCAATGGTCCGGACCTCAGCCAGAGCGTCAATTGTACTCTTTCCCTTTCGGAACCCATACTGTTGGTGCGATAGCCCACTGGGTCCCTCAGTGAACGCTTCCAGCCGGCAGTACAGAATGCGCTCGAACAGCTTTCCCACTATGTCTAGTAGCTTGCCCGCCGGAGTTTTCAGTTTTTTATAAACTATCTTATAGGCCGACCCCCAGGGGTTCTCGTCAATACTGTCGAGCAGGTCCTTGAACGCTCCAGCCTTTGCAGTCGCGATCGCTCTCTGTAGTGCCGCCCGAGCTGCTCTACGGCAGTTCACTAGCTGACAGTGGTCATCGCGTCCTCTCGCCCGCTGTGCTCTTCTTCTTGCTGTGAGACACTCCGTTCTCATTAGCCTCAAGGACTCACTCCACCAGAAGGCTGGTGGTTTGTTCCTGTTTGTCTTTTTTCGCTGCATTATAGCGTCGCACGTCGTTTCTAGTAGTCTAGTCAGGTTCATGGCCATAGTCTCAGCTTGGCCTTCTGGGTTCTCCAGCCCATCTATCATATACGTCAACATGTCCTTGTCGAGTTTCCTTGTGTCCCACGCTCGTCCTAGTTCCTTTCTTCGAATCCTGGGTGTCGCACTCGTCATTTTGATGTTCGTAAGGATCAGCGCATGGTCACTTAGCGTCACATTCTCCAAAACTTCCCACGTTGCGCCTATTGCTAGAGCCCTGCTAGCGAAAGTGACGTCAATATGCGATGATCCTCTGTCATTGTCGAAGGTCGGTTTATTTCCGTCGTTAAGTAGCACTAGGTCGAGTAGGCCCATTGCGTTGACCAGAGCTCTTCCTCGACGATTGGATGCTCTACTTCCCCATTCAGTGGCCCAGGCATTAAAGTCCCCCGCTATCACAACCGGGCTACGTCCTCTCGCGTGGTACACCAACGTGTCCAGCATCGCTTCGAATTGTTCAGGACTGTCGCTTGGGGAAGCGTACCAGCTGTAGAGATGGACCCCTCTCAGTCTGGCGTAGGCGAAGCCACGTAGGGGAGGGGTTCTGAAGTTCTTGGACATGGGTTCCAGTGCAGCATTTGATTGCAGCCTTGCCCAGTCCGTCCAAGATCATGTTCGTGTTCCCACCGTGGATGTTGGGTTCGCTCAATAGCAGAATGTCGATCTTGCGTTCCACTTCGGTCTGCCGCAGTAGGCTCTGGGCAGCCGCACAGTGGTTAACGTTTAGTTGGCCAATCCTAATGTAACCTTGCATGTTGCTGGCTCTGTCCTTCTGTTTGAGTTTTGGCCTTCCGATAGGTAGGACATGTGTGTGTGTGTGTGTGTGTGTGTGTGTATGTGTGTTCCTTGTAAGAACGCACATGTCTGGACTGTGTGTCCCGTTACAGAACCACTTGAAAATCGGTTGGCCTTTGTGAACCTCACTCGAGAAATGGTCGAGAATATGCTCCTTTGTTCATCGTTGGAGGATATAAAATCAACCGGCTCCTCGAAGGAAAATATCAATCAGTGACCAGCAACAGCAGCATCAGCAGCATCAGCAGCATCAACAGCATCAGCAGCATAAGCAGTATCAGCAGCAACAACAACATCAAACCATCACAGCACCATCACAGCAACAACAAGATCAAACCATCACACCACCATCACAGCAACAACAACAACAATATGGAATGCAACAACTTTGATAACATCAACAACTTTAACATTTTGTGGAGGTTGATAGACAACCTACCATTGACGATGCTAACGGAGGAAGATTCAACCGAATCTCAGGTGACGGAGGAGGAGGAGTTCATAGACACAAGTGTCTTCAACCTCCTCGACCCGTTGTCATGTGACAATATGATAACCCAAGAGGACTTAGATGCCCTCTTGAAAGACATTGAGAAGAACCCAGATATGCGTGGGTTTTATAATAAGAAATAAATTTTAAATAAAATTATAAATATATATATATATATATATTTATACAAACAAAGCAAAATTTTTTAATTGGGGAGGTGTTTTAGCTTTTATTTCAGCTTTTATTTCAGCTTTAATTTTAGCTTTTATTTTCAACTTTTATTTTCAGCTATTTTATTTTTAAAATTTATATTTTTTAAAATAATATAAATATATTTTAATCAAAATATTAAAATAAAAAAAAATTTTAAAACAAATTAAAATAAAAAAAAATTTTAAAACAAATTAAAATTGTTTAATTGAGGAGGTGTTTTGCATTAATCTTGGATTTTTAGAACTTTGGCTTTATTTTCAGCTTTTATTTCAGCTTTTTTTAGCTTTTATTTTCTGCATTTTTTATTTTAAAAATAAACATTTTTTTAATTTATTTAATATTTTTATTTTAAAATTTGTGTTTGCTTAAATATATATATATATATATTTAAGCAAACACAAATTTTAAAATCAAAATATTTTGTTCAGGCCACACAGCCATCTTCCGGCTAGGCGCGCATCCCTGGCGTGCGTGCTCTCCACCACGCCTCTCAATCCACCACTATGGTGAAGAGAGGCCGTGTAGATTAAGCTAGGCTTAAGATGAAATAAAAATGTGAATTGAGATCAGTTGAAAATATACAAGTGCAGTGAATAGAAGTCAGCGTTTCTTTTGATTCCAAAAGCAGATAACGGCGGCCCACAACAACAACAACAACAACCTCAACCACGACGGTCGCGGCAAAGAAGACTTTGACGGCCCCTTACATTAACATTGGTCCTTCGAGCATGATATTTTCCAATTAACCGCTCGCCCCCTACGTTTTGCCAGATAAGTACAGCCCGTTCCACCTTAATACTTAATAACACTTGTGTGGAGTCCGCAAAAAAAAAAAAAATATATATATTTTCGATTAAAAGAGCATCCCAAGTGTTTTCTCTCCGTTATTGCTTAGTGCAGAGTACTCTGCACAGCCTCCTACATACGTTCATTTGTCACTTGTTACGTTTCAGGCCTTGTCCGCCAAAATTCTTAATATTTGCAGTGCAAATATACTTACATACATATGTATGTATGTACATATTGCTAGCATACTGTAACAGTGTTACAGCTCCAAATTAATTACATATATACGCGTGCCTGCATACTGTAACTGGGTTACAGTTCAGAACTACATATATACATACATACAATTGTCTGGGTACGGTATCGTCTCATTCCTTCCAAAAACTTACCTAGCTGTATGCGCACTCACACATACCCTACATTGGCTACTAACAATAACTCTAATAATATATCAATTGTTGTATTCCGTCTACTCCCGTATATACACTCGCTCCGTTGGGGCCGTTATTCTGACAAACATATATACACAGACATACACGGCAATAAGTACATGCACATATGTATGTACATATGTACATACATATTATCCAAATTGCTGTTGAGTGGTGGGCGATCCAGCAGTGCAGTTTCGGCAGCATCATCTACATACATACATATACTGTCGTCAACTTTCCGCTATTAGACACACTGGTCCACACTCATTGAGCATTGCACTTATTGTCTTGCCTACAGCAGAATTTACTCTTCAGTTCTGCTACTCGGCACACTGGGACAAGACATAACACACTGTTATAATTATTATTATTATTGTTTCTCCTACAGCAACATTTTAATAAAACTAAAGATAAATATATATAAAAAAAAATAAACCCCCTGTTTTCTGGACAGTAGTATTCTAGTATATATTTTCATTCCACAGCAAAAATACTAAAAAGAAAAAAAAATATTGTTTTTCTCCCTTTTTAACGTTTTCACTCATACTACACAATAATCTGACAAACATTAAATACAAGAACACCATTAATCGCTTGGTATTTTTTTTTGGTATTTTCTGCCAGTTTTTTTATTTTTTATTTTATTTATTATTTTTTTTTTATTATTTGTTGCTACAGTCCAATCCTTGTAATCCTGTTCATCCCCAGGATTGGGGAACAGGAAACACCTTTCGGTGTTGGTATTTTTTTGGTATTTTTTTGTTAATAGCCAAATACGCTTCCGCGGTACTTTAATTCCAAGTACCACTTCACATTCAAATTTGCCCTGCGGTATATTTTTTGGTATATTTGTGGTATATTTTTGGTATATTTTTTAAAAAATTCTAATACGCTTCCTCTGTGCTTCAATTCCAAGTATCACTTTACAAAATTCGTGCTGTGGTATTTTTTTGGTATTTTCGGTTTTACTTCGGCTCTGTGAGAGCCTAGCATGCCAATCGGAAGCGACAAAGAGAAAAACATCTCCTTGTTAACCCTTCTCAAGCCAAGGCAGGGTCTCCAACCAATTCACTCTCTCGTGAAGCGCTCCTGCGACTGTAAAAAAGACAGCATCGCCGCTTCCCTCGGCAACCACCAGCCGCAAGTCACCATTAATTCAGCTGAGTAGTCCTAAACGGACAAGAGCAGTAGGTCAACAGATCATCAAAACTATACAGATGGCTCTGCAAGAATTCCTCGCCGTTTCCGACAAGCTGTGTCAACTTGAGACGAGAATCCAGTCTGCTCCTGACACATCGCTTTTCACACTTAAAGTGCGACTCGATCAAGTTTGCTCGCTGTGGGCAAAGGTCGAGTCCGAGTGTGAACGATGCACTAAGGCTCTTTGTCAAGGTGAAGCTAACTTCCAGGACAAAGAGGTAATGCAAGCCAAATATGACACTTGCTACTCAGTCTATGAACGCTGTGCAGCTCGTCTCAACGAACAAATTGAGCGAGCCAGTCCAGCAGCTGCAGCTCCTCAGCAGGCTATGGCCAACATCCCATTTGGAGGGTGTCGGTTGCCTCCGTGTGACACCGAAGTGTTCCACGGCGATTACTTACGGTGGCCGACCTTTCCAAGACTGACTCCTGTTGAGAAATTGTTTCATCTCAACGCTAAAACCGATGGCGATGCGAAAGCAATTGTTGCAAAGTCTCCTCTTACCAATGATGGTTTCGCATCTGACTGGGCGGCTTTAAGCGAGAGATTTGAAAACAAGAGGCTCCTAGTCAATAGTCAGTTGAAAATCCTTTTCAGCCTGTCCGAAATCCAGTCCGAGTCTGGAGGTGCTCTTAAAGAGTTGCAAAGCACCATCCAAGGCTGCCTAACAGCTCTAGAGCACTCGAATATTTCGACCGACAATTGGGATTGCCTATTGATTTTCTTGTGCTCTTCCAAATTGCCGCGTTTGACGTTGGCACTGTGGGAGCAGTCGCTCGCCAACAAGTCCGAGATTCCGCTTTGGTGCGAAATGAATCTCTTCCTTAGCGAAAGGTACCGTACTTTAGAGGCCATCGAAGATGTGAAGCCAGCTTCTCAAGCTGGAATCTCTGCGAGACCATCTGCGGTCAAGAGTCATCCGACCACTCAAAAGAAAGTCCACTCTTTCGAAGCAAAAGTGGCTCCGAAGGGTAGGACCTGTGATCTATGCTCCAAGGAGAATCACCCTATACGGTTGTGTCCCCGTTTCTTACAGATGTTAGTTCCCGAAAGGTCGAACTACATCAAGCAGAACAAGTAAGAAAGCTACAGTCGAGAGTGCTCGACCGTATGATACCCGCAACCCATTTCGAGAGAAAACAAAAAATTTAAATGATATATTAACAAAAAATATACCAAATATACTAAAATTAGTTTTTTGTATATATTTGAAAATAGCGGGTAAAAATCACAACACCGTTTTGGTCACACTGTCAACTAAACAAACAAAGCGCGGGCAGCTGCAAGTGAATTTTGCATAGAAAATTGATTCTTTAATAACTTCGTTGTTTTTCATTCGATCTCAACCAAATTCACAGGAATCATTGAGAATATAAATATTATTATGCATATCAAAATTCAATGCTCTAGGTCTATTATTACGGCTTTTATAGACTTTTGGGGGCGGAAAGGGGCGTGGCATCCAACTTTTGAAATAAACTTGACCTGCGTAGGACCTATAGGAGTACTGTCCCCAAATTTGGTAGCTCTAGCTTTTATAGTCTCTGAGATCCAGGTGTTCATACAGACGGACAGACGGACAGACGGACATGGCTATATCGTCTCGGCTGTTGACACTGATCAAGAATATATATACTTTGTGGGGTCGGAGATGCCTCCTTCTGCCTGTTACATACATTTTCTGTTGGCACTAAGTTATAATACCCTTCTACCCTATGGGTAGCGGGTATAAAAAGTTGTGCCTCAATTGCTTTGCAAGGGGGCACCAGCATCGCGAGTGACCTAGCACTCATAGCTGCTACACCTGCAAGGCGCGTCACAATACGCTGCTTCATCGCAGTGACGCCATTTCGACAGCTGCCAGTCCCAACTCGCAGTTTCCAATACAGTCCACTCCATCTCTGCAACAATCGAACGTACAGAATTTCTTCGCCACTAACACTCAAGGTGTGTTGTTAGGCACGGCGATGATCAACATAGCGCATTTGGGGATTAACTATCCTGCCCGTGCGTTGATCGATTCTGGTTCCGAAGCAACGTTCATTTCCAAACGTCTGTTTGACAGAATCAAGTTGCCATTCAAAAATGTCCAAGCGGAAGTATCGGGTTTGAACCAGGCCGTCTCAGCACAGACACGTAAATTGTGTCATTCCTACATAGCGCCGATGAGTCGGCCGAGGATGCAGATTGAGACTTCCGCATATGTGTTACCAAAGTTAGCTGGTAACCTTCCGTCCTGCTCTATTGGCGATTGTGTCCTGCAAGATCTGCCAAACATTCAGTTAGAAAATCCATCATTTTCAAAGAGCTCCCAGATCGACGTGCTGATCGGAGCGGATGTCCTTCCGTCGATCTTGCTGAATGGCGTTAAATCTCACATTTGTGGGACGCTAATTGGGCAGGAGACAATTTTCGGCTGGATCCTAACCGGCCCTGTTCCGGCCAGTGCGAGAAAATCCATTGCGTCTTTCACTACACGCTTAGCACAAAAAGAAGTTCTAGCACTGGATGAACTGCTCACAAGGTTCTGGGAGGTGGAGGATCTTCCGTCAAGAGTGCCGGACGAAGCCGACAGTATTTGTGAGCAGAATTTTGTGCAATCTACCATCAGACAAGAAGACGGTAGATACACGGTCACACTTCCATTCCGAAATCCCAATAGCATTCAATTGGGTCATTTAAGGTCAATTGCTTTAGAGCAGTATCTCAAGAATGAGATCCGCTTACGTCGTACGCCAGAGCTAAAGAACGAGTACGATTCCATTATCCAAGAATACTTGGACTTAGGCCACATGAGGCTAGTATCACCCCATGCTCCGGGCAAAAACTTCTACTTGCCACACCATGCAGTCATTAAACCTGACAGCACGACGACAAAAGGTTCGTGTTGTCTTTAATGCTTCCTGCAAATCCACGAATGGACTCAGTCTCAACGACGTCCTTCATCCTGGTCCGATCCTACAGTCTGACCTGACCATTCAGATCTTAAAATGGCGTCTTTTCCAATATGTCTTTTGTAACGAACCGTCACAATGCCGGGATAGCCAGCTACTGTCCAGGGTTCGAAAAACAAGAATATTTATGTTTGGTCAGATGGACCGTCGGACGTCGAGGGATTTGCGAGACAGACGCGGTCGTCTCGGCGGGAATTGGAAGGCTCTTCTTGGACTATGTAGTATGACGTTGTCGTCGTAACCGCACAGTAGCAAGATCGGCAGATTTAGCGTAGTCGCTAGTGGAACTAGGAAATAGGGTTACACCCGCTGAAAAGATCCCGTCCCAGAAACACGCGTGCGTGATTTCGAAATTATTCGTTTTCTTTTATTTAGGAATGTCTTAAAATTAGTTGTCTACGTTTAACTCTAGAAGGTGGGCGCAAGTGCGTAGTTGCACTGCCCGAGGTTGCAACGGGGTATCGCAAGCAAGAGGGGGGGGAGTGGTCGCGGCTCGCTGTCTTCGTTTGTGTGTATGTGTGGGCATATACACTCAAACTACAAAGCGTACACTGGCCGGCGCAGCTGCGTGGTCGCAATACTAGACTCGGTGCAGGCACTTCGTGGGCGCGAGGGGAGGGGTGGTCGCGATTCTCTGCTGTGTTCGTGTATGTGTGTGGGCACATATACACAAACCTTGCGTGTGAGCAGAAACTACGCAGCTGCGTAATCGCGCTGCTAGAGTCCGTGCGGCACTTCGTGGGCGCGAGGGGAGGGAGTGGCTCGCGGCTCTTTACGTCTGCTTGTGTAAGTGTGTAGTCACGCTAACACAAGTTTAGCAAATGCGTACAGACTCTGCGCAAGCGTGTTGTCACACTGCCAAGAACTGTCACGGCACTTTGCAGACGAGGGAGGGCAACGCGCAACTCGCAAAACGTTGGTTATGTGTGTGTGTAGTCACACGACACACGCCCGGCACGTGCAACGATCTACGCGAGTATGTAGTCACACTGCTAGATTGCTGCGCCGACACCGTTGTAGGCGAGGGGGGGGAAAAGCAGAGTTCGCACTGTGAATTCACTCGCGTAAACAAAGAAGAGCGCTCGTAATTGCGCTGATCTAATATTGTTTTATTTAACACTGTTTGGCTAATGGGGGGTGGTAAAAGTACTAATTGTACTTGCTGACATACCTGCAATACGTTTTGCTGTCCGATGTACTTGGGTAGTTGCGGGTGTGTACTTGCGTGTGTACTTGCGTGTGTGTACTTGCGTGTGTGTGTGGTCTGTATCCGTTGATCGTTTACCAGAGAGTGAGAGCCTGTCTACCGGCATCTCGTTAAGTAGGTCAGTTTTTTTCCACTTAACATAGCCCTGTTAAGCTCACTTGGGTCTGCTAGCGTTAAGCTCCTGCTGACTCAAGTGAGCTGTTAACTGCGTGAACGATTAAGGACCGTATCAATTTACGATGTTTCAGTATTTTCTTAGTTTATTGGTATCGATTATTTTGTGTGGCCAGATTTTTGGGCCGTCACACCCCCCTTTCCTCCCGGGCGGATGTGGACCCGGACTCGGCCTGCTCGGGAACGGTGGATCTGGTAGACCGTGTCCAACCAGACGTGGGTGAAACGGGCGCGGGTGTTGCGGCCCTCGGTCTGGCGAACCTCCTCGATGAGCCCTCGCGGTAGTTGGTGTCCCGGCGTTTCCACGGCCCAGGTTGCTGGTGCCTCCACCAATTCGCTCTCGTGGGCGACAACCTCCACCAGATCGAGGTCATCTTCCCCGACCTCTGTTGGCAATTCTGGGGCCAGGAGGCCCCAGAGCTCAGACAATGACTCCGGGGTGTTATCGAGGTCGTCTCCTGCGTCCTCTCCGGTCGGTTGTCCTGCTTCCCCCGACACCTCGGCCTGAAGCACGTCTCTGTCCGCGGCTGGGTCTGGGGTTGGGGTTTCGGCTATGGTGGTCGCGTATTGACGCCGAAATCTTGGGCCCTCCGTCTCGTCCTCCGACGCAGACTCCCAGAACGGCCCTGTCTGGACCGTTGGGAAGTCTTGGGGTGTCTCCTCGACCCTGGCTACGGCGCATAACACTGGGCTGGCTGGTCGGGTCCATTGGTGTGGGGTGGTCCACGCGCTGGTGTTGCGTATGGCAGGGCCGACATAGTTCCACGTCGGTGGGATGCCAAAGTATGTGGCGATTGTTTCGCCCGGGGGGACGATGACGTCCACCGTCGTGCGCTCGACTCTTGTTAGTCGCATACCCCACGGCCGGATGGCTGGCTCATAGGAGACCGCCTGCGCCACGCCCTCCACGAAGAAGGATTCGTCTCCCTCGCTGTCGGACGTGGGAGCAGCTTCCCAATGAACCAACTCGTCTCCGTCCTTGGGAATGGCATGGTATACGCCATGACCCTGGCGTGGGTCTCGACGTCTGACGTTTGGTCGGGGCGACCACGCCCCCTGGGGCTGGTCCGATAGGGACGTCGTCCTCTTCGTCCTCGTCGTCCTCTTCGTCCTCTTCGTGATAACTCGTCGGCGAGTAGTGAGTTCCCTCACCCGACTCTGGCCCGCACGAGTATTGCCACTCATACCCGGTCGGGGTATGGTGTCTAACATCTCGTGGCTCTGGCACGAAGGAATTGCCATTCGGCCTCCGATGGCGTGTTACTCGGGTCCTGTGCCCTGCGCACGTGGGCATCCCACTCGGCGTCCTCCGGCCGAACGGCGGAGTAGTGTGGAGCATCGGGGTGGAAGTAGGTGGGGGACCGTGCTCCGCGGCCTGACCATTCCTCCTGCTCAGGGGTGGTGGCCATCCTCCTCACTCCATCCCTGGGGGGTGTGGGGGTGTTGTCGCCGGCGTTGTCGCGCGGTGGGGTGTCACCCGTCAGATCTATGGGATCCATATTATTTTGAGCTGCGGAATAGTCGAGAGAGAGAAACGCCTGGGTTAGCTAATGTCACGGATGATACTGGAGTGTTTTAGTTCGGGGCGTTCGCGATGGAGGTGTTAGTGGCTACGTAAGTTTTAGTCTTGTTCACATTCTTCTTGACTTTCACCATCGACCTCCTCTTCCCGATCTAGGAACTCCTTCAGATCGGCAATATTGGCGACTCGCCGTTGGAGGGTCGTGGTGTGTTGCAGCCGTACAATGTTCGGAGATATGAACTTCTTTACGAGGTAAGGCCCGTCGAACTTCGGAGCGAGTTTCGCGGCGAATCCTTCCGCGGCGTTGGAGAGGTGATGTTGACGCAACAAGACCTTCATTCCAAGAGCGGGCCGCCACTGTCTGCGGCGCAGGTTGTAGTGTCGGCTTTGGTCGTGGCTAGCTTGGTCTAGGTTTCCTCGGACGAGCGTGAATATTTCGCGGAGTCGTTTGGCCTTGGCGTCGGGATCTTCGGGGTTCGGGTGAAGTTCGGGAGACATTTCCTCGTATAGTCCTCCTGGGAGTCGGGGTTCCCTACCCTGTACCAAGAAGGCTGGGCTATATCCTGTTGACTCGGACGTGCTGGAGTTCACGGCCAACGTGATCTCTGGAAGTAGGGTATCCCAGGTGTTTTGTTGGCCGTCGACGAGTTGGGCGATCATGGTCTTCACCGTCCTGTTGGCTCGTTCCGTCGGGTTCTCGTGCGGAGCATATGGGGCAGTGTGTTGTATCTCCACACCGGCGGTTTTCAGAAACGCCTTGAAAGCCCTGCTGGTGAACTGGGTTCCATTGTCGCACACAAACAGCTTTGGGACCCCGAAGTGGGCGAGGATACGCTCCCGGAACGCCCGTTGCAGTCCCGCCGCTGTTGCGCGTCGTAAGGGGACCAATTCCACCCACTTCGAGAATAGGTCGAAGAACACGAGTAACATGGTGTTACCCTGTTTCGAGCGTGGGAGTGGTCCCACGAAATCGGCGCACACTGTTGCGAACGGCTCTTCGGCGGCTCGAGTGTGCATGTGTCCTGCCGGCTTTTGCTGTGACGTCTTGTATTTCTGGCAGCTCAGACAGTGTCGAATGTGTCGTTTTACGTCGCGGTGCATCCCTGGCCAGTAGTATCGCTGTGCGACTCGCAAGATGGTCTTCCGTACACCGAGATGCCCTGCAGACGGCTGGTCGTGGCACTCCTGGAGTACTCGCAGCCGCATCTCTCGGGGTACGCACAACTTCCAGGTCACATCGTCGAAATCGTCGGCTCGATGCACGGTATAGTTGGCCCTCCCTTACTGTGTAATCCGGGTATCGCTGTGGTTCATCGCTTACCTGTTGGATCCGTCGAGACAACCAAGGACACGAGCGTGGCTCCTCCTTTAGTCGGTCCAGACGGGTGACGGGTTGTCGAGACAAGGCATCGGCGACTACGTTCTGTTTCCCGGGACGATACCTCACGTCGTATTGGAATAGTTGCAACTCCAACGCCCAACGTGCTACTCGGCCATGTGGTGACTCCAGTGAATTCAGCCACTTAAGGGCCAGATGGTCGGTGATAACCTCGAACCGGTATCCTTCCAGGTAGCAGCGTAGTTTTCTGATGGCCCAAATCACTGCCAGACACTCCTTCTCGGTAGCTGAATAGTTTTCCTCTGCCTTGTTCAGTCGTCGACTGACGTAGGAGATTTCACGCTCCTGGCCGTCGATTTCCTGGGTTAACACGGCGCCGATTCCCACGTTGCTTGCATCCGTCTGTAGCACAAACTTGGCGTGGAAGTCTGGGCACGCTAGGACGGGTGCGGTAGTGAGGAGGACCTTCAACTGGTCGAACGCGACCTGTTGCTCCAGGGCCCACACCCACTTTCGGCCTTTCTTGAGGAGTTGAGACATCGGTTGTACCACGGTGGCAAAGTTGGGTACGAACCTTCTATACCACGAGGCCATTCCAATGCACTGTCTCAATTCCTTAAGACTCGTTGGCGGAGGTAGGTCACGGACGGCGGCTACCTTACCTGGGTCGGTATGAATCCCTTCCTCGCTAATGACATGACCCAGGTAATGGATTCGTCGCTGGAAGAAGGCACACTTCTCGTGGTTAATCCTGAGGTTTGCTCGGCGGAGTCGGTCCAAAACTTCCCGCAGATTTTTAGCGTGGTCTTCCAAGGAGTTCCCGACGACTACTATATCGTCGAAGTATGCGAACGCATGTGGCTCCATATCCACCCCTATGACCGCGTCCAGGGCTCGTTGGAACGTCCCCGGAGCCGAGTGGAGTCCAAAGGGCATCACCTTCCACTGGTAGAGTCCGCGTCCTGGTACCGTAAACGCAGTCGCTTCCCGACTGCTTGGTGCCATGGGGATCTGCCAGTAGCCATTCTTTAAGTCCAGCGTTGAAATGAACTTGGCGTGCCGGAGGCGTTCCAGGATATATGTGATCCGGGGAAGAGGATATGCATCGGGGATTGATCGTTCATTGAGTTGTCGGTAGTCCACACACATACGCCATTGGCCGTTCTTCTTCCGAACCAACACAATAGGGGCGCTATGAGGACTATGCGATGGCTCAATTAGGCCATCCTGCAGCAGTTGGTCGACCTGCTCGTCGATGATGCGTCGCATGGCCGGATTTTTGGGGAAGTAACGCTGTTTGATCGGCCTCTCGTCCCGAAGCGTTATATGGTGTTCCGCGATCGTTGTTACTCCGGTCATCTGGGAGAACTTTGGAATTTCTTCTTCCAGAAATTCCTGAATGGCTGGGGCGATCTCCGGTGGCCATGCGTCTGTGCTCGATGGGGTCGGATCCAGCTCGTCTTCCTGGTCTGGGAGCGAAGTCTGTAGATCCGGGGTGAGGGTGACATCGTAGGTACTGGGGCCTTCCATCTTAGAGCCCGAGTTCATCGTAGGATCCAGGGCTCGAGCGAGAGATGTACGGAGTCTCGGTGCTGGGGTTGGGATGATGGGAGTATCCCGGGTGATGATCGTCCTTGGTGCTGGCGTGGGTGGAACATGATTCGCCGATATTGGTTCCAACCGGGAGGCCTGGTGGGGTACCGAGATGAGCTGTGGAGCTTGTGCACTCCGAAGTCTGAGTTGTGCGGTACCACAACTGATGTTGGTTTCCATCGCGCACAGGAAATCTATCCCGAGTATCACAGGCTCGAGGTCATTGGGGAGAACCAGAAGGGGCATTCGTACTTGTCGGTCCGCCAGACGAATGCGTGCTACCAATGTCCTCGTGACCTCGCGGACAGAGCCGTCGGCCAAGCGGATCTTGGCACCTCGCTGATGGGTGTTCCGGGACGTAGCGAGTTGGTTTGCCAGGTCCTCGCTGATAAAGCTCCGTGTGGCTCCGGTGTCCAGAGTTCCCTCTACCGGTATCCGCTCGACGTGGATCCTGGCCATGATCCGTCCACCGGTCACGGACAAAACCGGGACTACTGGCGGGACTGGTTGAATGGCGTCCTGGGCTCCTCCCGTCGGGGCTGAGGACGCTGGTCGTTTCCCGTCATGTTCCTGCGACAACAATTCACTGTACGGACGTCTCTTTTTCCACAGTCCCAACAGAAAAGGACTTGTGGATTTTGGCACGCCGCCTGCACATGTCCTGACTGACCACATCGTCGACACACGCGTTGCACGTCTTGGATCGCGGGTTGTCCAGACGGCGCAGTTCGAGGGCGGGGTTGCGTCAGTTCCGTGGGTAAGGGGTCGGGGTCGCCTCGGAAGGGATTATGCCATGCGGGTGTGGTTGGTGCAGGTGCCACAGTTCGGCGTACAGCTGGCCGTGGAGGTGCTACCACGGTAGTCGTTGCCAGGTTTGTCAACGAACTGGCCTGTATACTTTCGAACTCGGTGGCTAGCCGAATCAATTGGTTCAAGCTAGTCACCTCATGCCGACGAGCGTAGTATTTGTATTCGGGCCGGGAGTTGTCGTAAATCCGCTCCAGCTCTTGCGCCACGCTGTAGTCAGCATGATGCATGAGGAAGCGGATTTCGGTCACATACTCCTTAAACGACTCGTGGTCGAGTTGTTTTCGGTCCCGAATACTGTCCTCGAGGCGTTCGAAGTATCGCGGCGGGAGGAAATATGATAGGAATTCCCTGCGGAATTCCGACCATGTGGCTGTACCGAGTCCGCTGGTGCGGAACCAACGCGCGGCACTGTCGATTAAGCCTTCGGCCATACTCCGAGGTAACGCGTTCAACCCAATGCCGTAGGCTTGGGCTCGCTCCTCCAGCGCTTCAATAAAAGCCAGGGGATCACCTTGACCGTCGAACTGGATCCCCCATTTCCTAATCCGGTCAAGTGTGACCCCGCATGGCCTGGAGCTAGGGATATCGTCGAACTCGGGGTAGGCATGCCTACTATTAGTCGGACCTGTCTGTGTGGGATGACTAGGGGCCGCATGTCTGGTTGTGGGCTCGTCTGTCTTGAACACCACCGGCGATGGAGCGGTCAAGAACTTGCGAGCCTGTTCTGACGTCGAGGCTTGGACCTCGGGCTGTGGAGTACGTGGCCGCGTGAACTGTACTTCTAATTCGGCCAGACGAGCCCACGCGTTTTTGTCTAACCGGGCCTTAGACACGAGCAACGCCCTTCGACCGAGAATTTGAACTCTTCGGCGAAAGCCTCGAGTTCATCTCGTCGCCGGGAATAAATCCATTTGATGCCAACGCCAGGGTTGGTCATCCCCTGTGAACACTCTTCGCTGTCGCTGTCCAGATGGCTTGTCATTGCGTTCGTGAGTCTGTCCCGTTAGTGGTGCTTTAATCCACTCGAACTTTGCGTTCCACCTCTAATCTGACTAGGTCCCTGCTCGGGCGCCACTTGTAACGAACCGTCACAATGCCGGGATAGCCAGCTACTGTCCAGGGTTCGAAAAACAAGAATATTTATGTTTGGTCAGATGGACCGTCAGACGTCGAGGGATTTGCGAGACAGACGCGGTCGTCTCGGCGGGAATTGGAAGGCTGTATGTGTGGGCATATACACTCAAACTACAAAGCGTACACTGGCCGGCGCAGCTGCGTGGTCGCAATACTCGACTCGGTGCAGGCACTTTGTAGACACGAGGGGAGGGGGTGGTCGCGATTCTCTACTTGTGTTTGTGTATGTGTGTGGTCACATATACACAAACCTTGCGTGCGCGCAGAAACTACGCAGCTGCGTAATCGCAGTGCTAGAGTCCGTGCGGCACTTCGCGGGCGCGAGGGGAGGGGTGGACGCGATTCTCTGCTGTGTTCGTGTATGTGTGTGGGCACATATACACAAACCTTGCGTGTGCGCAGAAACTACGCAGCTGCGTAATCGCGCTGCTAGAGTCCGTGCGGCACTTCGTGGGCGCGAGGGGAGGGAGTGGCTCGCGGCTCTTTACGTCTGCTTGTGTAAGTGTGTAGTCACACTAACACAAGTTTAGCAAATGCGTACAGACTCTGCGCAAGCGTGTTGTCACACTGCCAAGAACTGTCACGGCAATTTGCAGACGAGGGAGGGCAACGCGCAACTCGCAAAACGTTGGTTATGTGTGTGTGTAGTCACACGACACACGCCCGGCACGTGCAACGATCTACGCGAGTATGTAGTCACACTGCTAGATTGCTGCGCCGACACCGTTGTAGGCGAGGGGGGGGAAAAGCAGAGTTCGCACTGTGAATTCACTCGCGTAAACAAAGAAGAGCGCTCGTAATTGCGCTGATCTAATATGGTTTTATTTAACACTGTTTGGCTAATGGGGGGTGGTAAAAGTACTAATTGTACTTGCTGACATACCTGCAATACGTTTTGCTGTCCGATGTACTTGGGTACTTGCGGGTGTGTACTTGCGTGTGTACTTGCGTGTGTGTACTTGCGTGTGTGTGTGGTCTGTATCCGTTGATCGTTTACCAGAGAGTGAGAGCCTGTCTACCGGCATCTCGTTAAGTAGGTCAGTTTTTTTTCCACTTAACATAGCCCTGTTAAGCTCACTTGGGTCTGCTAGCGTTAAGCTCCTGCTGACTCAAGTGAGCTGTTAACTGCGTGAACGATTAAGGACCGTATCTATTTACGATGTTTCAGTATTTTCTTAGTTTATTGGTATCGATTATTTTGTGTGGCCAGATTTTTGGGCCGTCACACTTTAATGCCGACATCACCAAGATGTACCGGCAAATCCTGGTTCACCCAAAGGACACTCCGTTCCAAAGAATTCTATTCCGTGACCCTAAAGGTGACATCTGTGACTACGAGCTCAGCACTGTCACATTTGGAGTCAATTGCGCGCCATTTCTAGCACTTCGAGTCCTACAGCAATTAGCTGGAGATGTGAGCACCCGATTTCCATTAGCTAGCAATATCATCGCGCGCTATATGTACGTGGATGATGTGCTAGCCGGGGCTCACACGAAGAAGGAAGCGATTAAGGCCATTCACGAATTACAGCAGGCTCTTTCCTCAGGCAGGTTTTCCATTGCGAAAATGGACTGCCAACAACAAAGACATCCTTAGTGATATTCCTAAAATTCATCTCTTAGAGACGACTTCCTGGAAATTGAGGAAGCGAGCGTTGCCAAGACGCTGGGCGTTCGGTGGCACGCGGCCGCTGATGAGTTCTTCTTCGTTCCATCTAACATTCCGGTGTCATCAAGCCTTTCCAAACGTGAAGTGCTGTCCCAAATCGCACGTTTGTTTGACCCGGCAGGATGGATAGCGCCTTTCGTGATCCGCGCCAAGATCTTCATGCAAAAGCTGTGGCTCCAAGATCTATCGTGGGATGAGCAGTTGCCTGACCCCCTCCTCAACACGTGGCAAGAGTTCCTGAAAGACTACACACTGCTCGAAAAGATTCAAGTTCCACGATGGGTTCACTTCCACCCAAACGTCAAGACCCAATTCCACGGGTTCTGTGACGCATCGCAGCAAGCGTATGGTGCTGCTCTCTACGTCCGCGTCGAAGTGGATGACAAAGTGTGGGTCAGTCTACTGACAGCCAAGACGCGAGTGGCACCGGTCAAAACGGTGTCACTGCCTCGACTTGAGCTTTGCGGCGCAATCTTACTGGCCGAGCTCTCGTCCGCCGTCATCTCACATCTCCCAACCAGTGACGCAGATTTGTATTACTGGACCGACTCCACCATTGTGTTGGCATGGCTAAGTCATCCAGTTTGCAAATGGACGACGTTTGTGGCGAATCGGGTTGCAAAGATTACGCACTCCCCAGGATCGGCTAGCAGATGGTCACATGTCCGATCTGAAGACAATCCCGCGGACCTGGCTAGTCGAGGCGTAACCTCCCAAGAGCTGATCGACAGCTCTATGTAGTGGCATGGTCCCGAGTGGTTAAAGTTCTCGGCAGACCAGTGGCCAGTTCCTCCCTGCGACATCCCCGAAGTCATTCCTGAACAACGGGTAGTCAAGTGTCACATGGCACAGGCACCCGCTTGTGACCTCCTCGAACGCTTCTCCAAGTTCGATAGAGCGCTTCGTGTGGTAGCCTACATACGACGTTTCATACAACGGTGTCGTCAGCCAGGCACGAGTCTTCCGCTCGAGCTAAGCTGCGCCGAACTGGCGGAGGCTCAAACGCTTCTCGTCCTACAGACCCAACGGCAAGAATATGCGAAAGAATATGGCTACCTGCTGGAGAAGAAACCGATTCCAAGGTCCAGCAGTATACTCAACCTGAACCCATTTCTTGATCAGAAGGGCGTTATCCGCTCTTATGGCCGGGTGAATGCATCCGAATCCTTGACTTATGACGAACGTCATCCTATTATACATCCATACAGTTTTCGTTTCTCTCGTCTTCTTATCCACTTCACTCACTCCATTTCCTTACATGGAGGCAATCAGTTAATGATCCGATTGATCAGAGCGAAGTATTGGATTCCAAAGCTGAAGACCCTAGCCAAATCAGTTGTAAACTCTTGCAAAAGTCTGCATCGTGCACCGCAAGAAACTTCAAACACAACTAATGGGCACTCTCCCGACTGAAAGAGCAAGCTTTTCCAACGCCTTCCATCATACAGGTGTAGACTTTGCTGGTCCGTTCGAAGTAAAGAACTACACCGGGCGGGCTTGTCTCATTACGATGGGATATGTGTGTGTTTTCGTTTGTTTCAGTACGAAGGCCATACATCTGGAACCCACTTCCGAACTCACGGCAGACAAGTTCCTTGCAACGTTTTCGCGTTTTATAGCAAGAAGAGGGTGTCCTAGCCACATGTATTCCGACAACGGCAAAACTTTTGTGGGTGCTTCCAGAACCCTCACCCGAGATTTTCTAGAGTCAATTAGGAGTCTCGTCTCGCACAAATTTAGCCACTGTGCGTTAACTTGGCATTTTAATCCACCAGGAGCGCCACATATGGGTGGGCTCTGGGAAGCAGGAGTGAAGAGTTTCAAGACTCTATTCTTCAAAGCGACCTCTACTACAAGGTACACATTCGAAGAACTGGCTACGCTCTTGAGCAGAGTCGAATCGTGTCTGAATTCCAGACCGATCTCACCAATGTCAGAAGATCCAACCGACCTGCTGGCATTGACTCCTGGCCATTTCATCATTGGCAGACCGCTTCTTTCCGTTAATGAGCCAACTATCCTAGAACCTGCCACATCGATTATCAATCGTTGGCAAAAGATCAAGGCTCTGAGTCAGCAATTCTGTACCCGCTGGAAAGAAGAATATCTAAAAGAGCTTCATAAGCGTAACAAGTGGCAAGTCCCAAACGTTAACCTACAAATCGGCGATATGGTTATTGTCAAGGAAGAGACGATGCCTGTCAACGAATGACGCCTTGGACGTGTTTTACGTGCCTATCCAGGGGATGACGATCGAGTCCGAGTGGTCGACGTCCAGACGTCACACGGTGTCATCAAGCGCCCAGTAGTAAAGTTATTACTACTTCCTATCGGTCTTTCCAATCCCGTCTGTTCCTAGACGTACAGTATCTAGTTGTCCAGTCCTCCAATCTGTGTTTCATGTCATGGCGTGTCATATGGACGTTATTAACCGGTAGTTTCCATTTCCGACTAGTTTCGTTCCAGATCTACATTCCCTCCTGATCACCATGGCACCAAGCAACGCACGTGCGCTGGAAAGCAGACGTTCGCGAGGAACTCAATCCTTCCGCTGCCGAGTCTGCCGGGGTATCCACCCCCTGAAATGTTGTTCACGTTTCCTGCGCCTGAGTGCTGAGAAGCGTCTGCGTGCAGTACTTGTAAACAAGTACTGTGCAAACTGCTTGGCGCATCAGCACTCAGGGCAGTCCTGCGCCAGCGGCGACCGGTGTCGCGTGTGCCAACAGGCCCACCATACTCTGCTCCATATGCACGAGCCAGTGCGCAGGCGTTCAGCGACAAAACGTCGCCATCGAGCACCGGTGCGTGCCCCGTCCGCATCATCCGATGCCTCCGCGCAGGACGTCCACCCAACTCCACTACGGCAATCGGCTGCTTCATTGCATTGCATTGGCTGCCCTCTTCCAGAACAGGAGCACCAACTTGCTCCCAACGGCGACTGTGCAAATTAGGGGCACGGAGAAATCCTTTCAGACGAGGGCGCACATTGATCCCGGAGCCCCTCTTAGTGCCATTGACGCCTCATTTGCAGCCGCCATGCAAGTGCCGTCTATCACGGTGGGTGAAGGAAGGGTAGGCTGTGAGAGCGTGGGTCCGGTCGCCGGAACAGGACCATGGTTTGAGGTCCTGCTGCAAATTAAAGATGAGCTCAGGCTCTCAACGCCAATCCGGGCGGTTGACTCGAGCGTACGCGAACATTATGCGGACATCGACTTAGCCGATGGGTCGTTCGACCGACCATCGGCTATCTCGCTGGTGCTTGGAGCCGACGCCTACGCCCACATTATTAAGGAGGGTATCATAATCAACCAGCGTGGGCTACCAGTGGCACAACGTACCATTTTTGGGTGGACCCTCTCCGGTTCATGTGCTTTATAAGCACTAACGCTTCCCCCTCCCACTAGCTCCTTGCCCTTTCAGGCAAAGGGGGGGAGAATGTTCAGGCCACACAGCCATCTTCCGGCTAGGCGCGCATCCCTGGCGTGCGTGCTCTACACCACGCCTCTCAATCCACCACTATGGTAAAGAGAGGCCGTGTAGGTTAAGCTAGGCTTAAGATGAAATTAAAATGTGAATTGAGACCAGTTGAAAATATACAAGTGCAGTGAATAGAAGTCCGCGTTTCTTTTGATTCCAAAAGCAGATAACGGCGGCCCACAACAACAACAACAACAACCTCAACCACGACGGTCGCGGCAAAGAAGACTTTGACGGCCCCCCAAAATTAACATATATATAAAAATATCAATTTTAAAGTTTTATTTCCATACATTTCATTTTCAGCTTTTTATTTACAGGATATAACTGGTCTAAAAACAGCTATTACAAACAGACCTGTTCTGTTCAAACAGCTATTACCAACAGACCTGTTCTGTTCAAACAGCTATTACCAACACACCTGTTCTGTTCAAACAGCTATTACCAACACACCTGTTCTGTTCAAACAGCTAATGGTATCAGACCTGGTTTACAAAAACAGCTAATGGTATCAGACCTGGTTTACAAAAACAGCTAATGGTATCAGACCTGGTCGGTTCAAACAGCTAATGGTATCAGACCTTGTTTACAAAAACAGCTAATGGTATCAGACCTCGTTAACAAAAACAGCCATTGATATCAGAACTGGTTAACACAAACATCTAATATAAATTGGCAAGAGATCAGTTTTAGATACAGTTTGTATACAATCCAACTCGATATGTGAAGGGTGGATCCTGTGTGTATTTGTGAGCGTGTGTGTGTGTGTGTTTTCTTTGAAGACTCAATGGGACATATTCCTTTGAAAGATCCCCATGTTCCCCACACCACAATCGGTGGTGTATGTCGCTAGTGGGTATAAAATCAACCAGCTCCTCGAAGGAAAATATCATTCAGTGAGCAGCAACAGTCTCGACAGCATCAGCAATCAGCGTCCACGACCTCAGCAACCAGCAACCAACACCCACAGCACCATCAAAAATGTCCATCAACGAGAACACCGCATACAACATGATTGATCTCACGGAAATGGAATCCCAGCAAACATTTATGAACACAACCGAGAGGACTTTGATGACCTTTTGAAAATCAATGATAATCTCTTAAAGATCAATGAAGATCTTTTAAAGGCCAATGAGGACCGAGTGAAGAGCGCCTTCAACTCGCTTAAAGTGAAAAGTAAACTTCACTTAAAGAAGCTGCTCGTCAACACACCATACAATATCATGAAAGCGAAAAAGGTTAAAGGAAAATTTGGCACCAACGTGATGGTTGAGCTTGAGAACCATTTCGTTTTCCTCCCTCCTCGGTTTAATGCGATTGAAGAGAGCATCCTGGAGCTGGTTAAGGAAAAAATATATATACTTACCAGAAGAGAAGACGACAACATAGACTTTGATATTAGAACAAATTTATAAATTGTATATTACAAATTGTTTTTAATAAGATAAAGTATAAATCAAAAAAATTTTGTTTTTTAATTTAAATTATTACAGCTATATATGCTTATGATTCGTCAAGAAGTTCACAGTCCATTCACAACCACTTGAGTGAAATAACCGTTTCAGTTCTAACAGCTTGAGTGAATTTAAAGTACAATGAATCAAAATATTTTAGCTCAATTAACCAAAAGTCGAAAAGCTCTAAAAAAAAAATGTTCTGAACTAAAACAACTCAAAACTCAGAATACTGATGGTTTGGAGGAAACATTCAAACCCATAACAGAACATTTACATGAACTTGTTAATGACACTAAAAAGTTACAGAATATGTTACCCACAGACTATAAAAATGTTAAAACTGAAATGAGACCTAAACAAAACATTAGTGGAGATAACACACTACATGCGAAAAAGATGAAGATCAAGAAACTAAAAACTAAATATGATGATGACAGTGATGATAATGATGATGATGATGATAATCAATTCTATTCTCAGTCAGCAATAGAGGATACATCATTTGTACTCCCGAATCTAGATGAGCCCCATACATCAAGAGCGATATTGAGTCAAGTGTACCCTCATACATCATCCTCATTAACACATCCAGCTGTACATCATAATGAGAGCTCAAATCATCTTTTGGATGTGACATTTGGACCATACAAAAATGCAACCGGTCAATTAATGATTGGAAGTAACTACATAAATGTATCTGTCAATAAAATTGAATTTGAAGATGGTAAAAACTGGGAACTGACAAATGGTTTATATTCTTTAATATTCCATCGTCAACCACAAAAAATTAGTCAAAATGACTTGAAAATATACAGAGAAATTTTGATAAAAAGTAATGTATTTCGAAGAGTCTTTCATCCAAGTGGACAGTTGAAAGGAACAAGAGCACATAAATATACGAAAATTATAAAACCACTTTTAGCGAAAACACCTACTGCCGAGTCTACACCCAAACGCTCTAAAGCAAGTGTATCTGGGTCTGGATTTATGACCCTTAATATGAATAAACCCAATTATGTGTACTGGGATGATCCAAATGAGTTGGTTGAACGACTGCAGCTCTTAATAGCCTCTCAATCAGATGGAAATACTAATCACTATTACTAATACTAATTAAATTACATCAATAATTCAAGAATTAAGAGAGGCTCAGATTATACGCTAAGTTATTTACACTATATATATGACATGTAAATATTCAAGAGAGTTTATAATCATCATGTCTGTGGACAAGTTTGGACACTACATACATGAGAAGCAGAACCCTAATCATTTAATACGAGATGAGAAAACTTTATCAGGACACTACATCGATGCAGATGGGAACTTTAATATTCAACGAAAACGTATAAAAAATGGTGTCGTACCAAAAGAGAACACTGACATTGTCATCAAAAAATATGTGGATAAGGTTATAAACGAGTCGAGTGATTCTCTAATGTCAACGATTTCACAACATCAAGATGCTATTTATCGATCAATAAATTTTAAAGCTGCAGAACTTGATGAAAGAATATTGAGACTTGAGGAACTTACGTCAAGCATTTATGAAAAAATTAAATATGGTTATCGGCTCAAGTAAATTTCTCTTATTCTGATTACAAACCATCTAAATATGAGCAGACGAGGTATTGTAAACAAATTATATGCTTCCTCGCGGAAACATTTTCTACGGCGTAGAGTCATCACAAAGGGAATAAATGATTTATGGCAAGTCGACTTGGTTGAAATGGGAAAGTACGCAAAATCAAATAATGGTTATCGATACTTGCTAACAGTAATAGACACATTCTCAAAATTTGCCTGGGGTGAAGCAATAAAGTCGAAACATGCGAAGGACGTTACTCTGGCAATGGAGAAAATATTTAAATCAGGACGAGGAGTACCCAAGAATCTACAATCAGACGATGGTAAAGAGTTCTTTAACACTCAATTTACAGCTCTGATCAAACAATATGAAATCAATCACTATTCAACATATAGTAGTCTAAAGGCCTCAATTGTTGAGAGATTCAACAGGTATTTAAAAGAACTCATGTGGCGAGAATTCAGTTTCAATGGAACATACAAATGGATTGATATGTATAAAAAATTAATTGACATATACAACAATAGAGTACACAGAACCATAAAAATTGCACCCATCAATGTAAACAGTGAGAATGAAAAACTCATCTTGAAAACTGCATACAATAATATTAAAATGTTTGCTGGTAGTAAACTAAAGATAGGGGACTATGTACGCATCAGAAAATATAAACATGTATTTGAAAAGGGATATACCCCAAATTGGACATCTGAAATATTCAGAATAACTAAAGTACAAAATACTTACCCACCAACATACTTAATACAAGACTGGAATGGGAAACCAATCAAAGGTGGTTTCTATATGGAAGAACTGAAAAAAACAACTTTTCCCAATACTTACCTGGTTGAAAAAGTGCTGAAAAGGAAAGGGAATAGAGCTCTTGTCCGCTGGCTGGGTTTCCCCAAAACCGAAGACAGCTGGATTAATAAAACTGAAATTTTGTAATCTTTAAGTAAAACATTTTGTTCTTTTCATTTTCAATCTATATCATTTTTTAAGTTTATTAAAATTAAATTACTATTATCTAAATATCTTTGTTTTGTTTAAATAAACTATCACATTATAAATTTAAAATAGTTTTGGTTATTTTTAGTGTACTAATTTCATGCCCTCTAGATCTAAACATGTACATGCTATCACGTGCTTGCTTTCCTGTGTACAAACAATTTTTATACCCCTCAAATGTGACCTTCTCCAGACAACTGCGCTTTACTCCTTTATTTTTTTTACGCATATTTCGTTAGCAGTACCAGAATTTTCACACCTATATGCATACATTTTTGAACGTAACCCAACAAACTCACTCATTGGTTTACCATGCATCTCATCTTTAAAGAAACCTAAACGCTTGTTGCACTGTTTAAAATTGTATAATGTAGCCAATTTGAATACTCAGATGTATCAAATTTCAATTCGACATCATCACGAATTTCTTCATAGAAGTCGTTCGTTTTTATAGAGTATATAAACGAATCGGTGTCCATATAATTTAATTTAAGTGCTTTGTTAAATTTAGGTTTCATATAATCATAATGAAAATCATACATTTTGAATTTAGATAATTCCAACACTGCAAAGCCTAAATATATTGGCTTATCACAAATGTTGTGTAATCTTTTCATCTGAATTGCAAACATAGTCTCATTAAACTTTGTTGCACTATGAAAATTTGACCTGAATATCAAGTCTCTGGCACAGAATTTAGGGCGCCCACCTTGTGGAGAATTCCATTCTGTAACAATCCGAATGTCTACCCTCTTTTCGCTGTTTTCCATGGTTTTACCATAGACAGCATTATTTAACAATTTGAAATAATCTTTTTCAAAATTATTTGTGGCCCTAGTCCTATGCTCAGTGTTTATGTCAATATACTTTTTAAGCCAGGCCTTCTGCTTAAACTCTAAGACGGTGTGAATCTTTTTTATCCTCAACCCATGCTTAATACACTGCTGTAGAGTTTTGTAGTGTATTACATACTTCTCCTTATCGCCGAGATCAGCTATTAGCTTGGGAATTTTTGATGAATTTGATGGTAATTTATTGGACGGGCAGAAGGGCAAATCATTCTGCATATCGTGGAGGGAGTATGGATATTCCAAGTCAACCTCAAGAATATATCCATACTCACTGTTATCAGATATATTATCAATGTCAAATGATTGCACTTCTGCCCGCTCTAACCATTTGAATTCACCATAAGGCAGAGGTTCAGACATGGCCCAACCATAAAGGTTATGCGCATCCACATACATTAAATATTCCGATTCTCTTGTAGAATCAAAATCTTTAAGGTATTTGTGGTTTGCTTTGGTATGTCTATGACTACATTGAACTAATCCACCTCGAATTCCACACTGAATATGTCTTATCATATCAATATCTGTGAGTAACTCAAGGCGGATCTCTGTTGTTTTCAACATCGCATCCCATGACAACCCTGGAGTCATGTAATAGTGAGCAGGATCGAGTTGATGAATGCTTAAACAAATTTCCCTAAAGTTTTCGAAAACGTCTGTTAACAATAAAACATCAGTTTTCAAATATAACTACAAGTAGTCTTTAAGAGTTTGACACTTGAAGTTATTCCACACTGAGCATGCATGATTGTAGTCTACCTCAGAACATTCTGACTCTGTCAAATTGCTGTAGAACTCACTACTTGGTGGGAGACAAGTTTCTTCCAACTTTTGAGCTGAATCTAAATATTCATAAGGGAATACTCCTTTCCTACGAAGTAGGGCAAAATCGGATTTTTCTGGGTATTGTATTTTGAGAACATTACAATTGTTCTCACTTAAATTTCCTGCAAGTGTGCTTAGACTAGAGGGCATAAATCTTAAAGAGTCCAAAAATCTAATTTCTAGGGTATCGTCTTCTACTGGCACAAATTTTGAAATACTAATATATAATTCCTTGTTCAAAGGAATTACTTTAATATCCCCCTTAATCTCCCCGAACTCTTTCACATACAAATGTGCATCATATTTTGACAAATTGTGAAAGAACACGGAGATAAAATTTCCTTTCCTATGGTTGAGGTTGCACGAGTTATGTGCTGCACCTCGGTATGTGCCAGTAAAATGACAGTGGTCTCTCACTCTGTCATTACCCAAACTACCCTTGCAAATATGACAATTAATGGCCTCATCGAAATTATATGAATCCTGTGCACTCATTTGGATGGGTACCACATTCTTCATGTGGCTCTGATATAAATCGGACAAATCGGATGTTAGACTTTCAATGAAAGTGCGGCTTACATCCCCGCCCGTTCTTAAAACAAACTTATCTAGTGCTGTATCAAATGCACAGTTTATATAGTATGCAAATGCTACAGGCACATGCTTATTAATTATTTGGGAATTATCACTTACATCTATATTAGAAGGATCCAGTATGCATTCAAAATCTGCATACACGGTGAATGGAATCTTCAGCTGCCGGTGGTGATTTTTAAAGAAGACCTCTGTCTGGTGGGGCTAAGGTGGCTCCGTGACAGTTCGACTGCATATTTCTGCATGTCGACTAGCCCTCTCTTCACTCGTCGAATATCGCAAGCATTGGTTGCAGAACCAACGCTTTGGCTGCTCCCTACCCAATTGTGATGAGAGCAGACTGAAATTATAAAGAATTCGATATATGTTATTTAAATATTATTTTTATTTTATTACTTGTACTTACGCAGATATATTTTTTATCCACACATAGTGACCGTGTACATTTCCATTTGGTCCATCCAATAGTAGTAGGTTTATGTGTGATTTCCCTTCAAATCCAGCACAATAAAGTGGTCCAAACACTTTGTTTGCTTCCTCATCATATCCAAACACATTTATGCTGATGTGTGGGTTCCGTCTTGTGAACTCATTCATTTTGCTAAGTTCCATTGGAAACGATAGTCCTCTGAAGTCCACCTTGTAGTTGTTGTCCACTTGAGTTATTTGTGAAGCTATATTGATATTGTAGCTGGAGCATCGCTGTGCATTTCTAATTGGCTTAAGGGCTGATATTATTGCCCACTTGAAGCAGAACACATCATTGTTCTGCACGTTGATAAGAGCTAGTTTGTGTTCAAGCTTCAACGGAATTTTAAAATGTTGTGATCCTCTAATGGGATCACATTGAAGCATGTTTAACTCCACTCTGATGAGACGAGTCATCGTCCATCCAGTATCCTTTTCCTGGAACTCACTCATCTTAGTTTTCATTGCATCTGCGTGCATTTCATAGAGTTCCATGAAATTGGAATACATCGAAACCAGTGATATTTTGCTCTGGAACGATTTCACCTCTATTTGAGAATCATGCTCTTTCAGCAGCATGTACTCAGCAAACAACTTGAAATTAACTTTTGATGTTGTATGTGAGCTCATTACCCTTTCTAAATGAGGAATCAGTGCTACTCCAGCTTCATTAAGGAATTCATCCGGAATCCTTACAGCAGCTCCCTCATTAATAAACATATATTGAAGGATACGTCCCTTGTATCCATCAACAATTTGCTTCACCTGTCCATCCACCGGTCGGATTGCATTATATTTATGCAACTCGGTGCGAACATGGTGGTGCCATTGCATATTTGCAGGTAAATACTGCTGGCATTGGTGACAAAACACTCCATTGATGTTGTTGAAGTTGCTGATGTTGTTTGAATTCATGATGTTGGTGTTGTTGTTGTTGATGACGTTGCTGATGTGCGTGTTGTTGGTGTTGTTGTTGATGATGTTGTTGATAATCTTCTTGATGATGTTGTCGTTGGTTTTGTTGTTGATGTTGTTGTTGATGATGATGTTGTTGTTGTTGTTGTTGATGTTGTTGTTGTTGATGTCGTTGTTTGTTTTACACAAAATTTTTACACAAAATATTTTCAAATTTTTAAATTTGTTTAAACAATTTTCAAATTTTGGGAAACTAGTACGGTTTGCTTCGAATGACGAGTTAGAAGTGATTTCTAAAAACTATCAGCATACATCTGATCTTTTCAAAAATTGTTTTCTCTCTTCCATGGTCAAGTGGACCAGCATCACAATTTAACATACATAGCATTTTGTTTATTTATTATTTTTCGAGTCATGTGACCTTTCAATGTTGGGCGCTTATACACATTCCGACGATCGTGGACTTATCTTCCCTCTCGCTCACTTAATTTTCCTTGCGTCCCTGTTGCGATATATGACACCAACATTACTATATGTTTATCGTCCTCTCCTCTTTTAGAGTTCTGACTGTCGCTATCGATCACAAGGCAAATTCAAGAAAAACCGTTATTTGACTAGGGATTGGGATTGGGATATGTAAACGAAAATTGTTCACACGATCGCAGGTTGCCAGCTGCGCTCGCGCAAGCCCAGATCTGTCAACACATTCAATCGATTCCGGCTGTTGCAGCTGTCGAAGGTCACCGATCGCCGGTCGCCGGTCGCCGCACCAGTTTTCGGTGTCATATGTCCTCATACACTTGACTTATCCTAAAATCAAACAAGATCCAACACTCCAATCCCCACAACCTATCACACCACACTCACCCCCCAATAGTCTAATTTATTTGTTTATTTATTTACCTAACCCTTTGATCACCACGATCCCTAAACACCCACACTACTTTTTGACCCTCATCAAAACTCTTAATTACCACTTGACATATTTTTTGACAGCTAAACCCATAAATTATCATCTTAATTACCCCATTAATGTCACTTGTGCTCACACTCAGGTAAACATACTACGTACAAGAGAATATTAAAAACAACAATCGTGCTACTTACGATCGTAATGCGACTCAATACAATGTGCGTTCAAAGCCCGTCTCCTTTAAAGAAGGTCAAGAGGTATTTATACAAAACTTTGATTTGAGCAATTTCTCTAACAACTTTAATAAGAAATTGGGTCCCCAATTTACCAAGTGTAGAATAAGGAAAAAAGTGGGTAGCTCCTATTACGCATAAGAAAACTTACAAGGCAAAGAAATAGGCACATACCATGCTAAAGATTTGCGCAGCTAATTCCCTCTAATCGTGCCTCGTAGTCTTGTTTGATTATGCACATATAATAAAACAAAGAAAATAAGTAGTATGTTAACATGATTACCAGCACGTTGACATTAATGGGGTAATTAAGATGATAATTTATGGGTTTTAGCTCTCAAAAAAGAGTTAAGAGTTTTGATGAGGGTCAAAAAGTAGTGTGGGTGTTTAGGGATCGTGGTGATCAAAGGGGTTGGTAAAGAAACAAACAAATAAATTAGACTATTGGGGGTGAGTGTGGTGTGTTAGGTTGTGGGGATTGGAATGTTGGAACTTGTTTGATTTTAGGGTAAGTCAAGTGTACGAGGACATATGACACCGAAATCTGGTGCGGCGACCGGCAATCGGCCTTCGACAGCAGCAACAGCCGGAATCGATTGAATGTGTTGACAGATCTGGATGGGCGAACGCAGCTGGCAACAGGGTTGGTTATTTTCGCCACCAGCACGCATTCGAATGCAACAGGCACGGGTCGGACCATTAACACGTGCAGTCGTTCGAACGCAACAGGCATCACACCGAAAAACGGGGGGGCGGGCCTTTAACACTTGCAGTCGTTCGAACGTAACATACAGCTCATCTTAAAACTGGGGACGGTGACCTCGAATAAGATGACACCACCTGCGATCGTATGAACAAGTTTCGTTTACATATCCCAATCCCAATCCCCAGTAAAATAACAGTATTTCTTGAATTTGCCTTGTGATCGATAGCGACAGTCAGCACTCTAAAAGAGGAGAGGAGGATAAACATATTGTAATGTTGGTGTCATATATCGCAACAGGGACGCAAGGAAAATTAAGTGAGCGAGAGGGAAGATAAGTCCACGATCGTCGGAATGTGTATATTCGTCATTCGAAGCAAACCGTCCTATTGATCCAAGATATGAACATTTTTTAAACAAATTTTAAAATTGTAAAAATATTTTGTGTCAAACCAACAACGACATCAATAGCAACATCAACAACAACAACATCATAAATAAAACCATCAAGAACAACACCAACAGCAACATCATCAACAACATCATCAACAACATCATCAACAACATCATCAACAACATCATCAACAACAATACCAACAACACCCACATCATCAGTAACATCATCAACAACAACAACAACATCATGAATTCAAACAAAATTAGGAACTTCAACAACACCAACAACATCAATGGAGTGTTTTGTCACCCATGCCAACAGTATTTGCCTGCAAATATGCAATGGTACCTCCATGTTCGCACCGAGTTTCATAAATATAATGCAATCCGACCGGTGGATGGACAGGTGAAGCAAATTATTGATGGATACAAGGGACGTATCCTTCAATATATGTTTATTAATGAGGGAGCTGCTGTAAGGATTCCGGATGAATTCCTTAATGAAGCTGGAGTAGCACTGATTCTTCATTTAAAAAAGGTAATGATCAAAAGTTAATTTCGAGTTGTTTGCTGAGTACATGCTGCTGAAAGAGCATGATTCTCAAATAGAGGTGAAATCGTTCCAGAGCAAAATGTCACTGGTTTCGATGTATTCCAATTTCATGGAACTCTATGAAATGCACGCAGATGCAATGAAAGCATAGATGAGTGAGTTCCAGGAAAAGGATAGTCCATTAGAGGATAGCAACATTTTAAAATTCCGTTGAAGATTCAACACAAACAAGCTCTCATCAACATACAGAACAATGATGTGTTCTGCTTCAAGTGGGCAATAATATCAGCCCTTAAGCCAAAGAGAAATGGACAGCGATGCTATAGCTATAATATCAACATAGCTTCACAAATTATTCAAGTGGACAACAACCTCAAGGTGGACTTCAGAGGATTGTCGTTTCCAATGGAGCTTACCAAGATAAATGAGTTCACAAGACGGAACCCGCACATCAGTATAAATGTGTTTGGTTATGATGAGGAAGCAAATAGGGTGTTTGGAGCACTTTATTGTGCTGGATTCAAAGGGAAATCACACATCAACCTACTACTATTGGATGGACCAAATGCAAGTGGATATAAGTGGATATATGTGGATAAAAAATATATCTGCGTAGGTACAAGTAATAAAATAAAAATAATATTAAAATAACATATATCGAATTCTGTATAATTTCAGTCTGCTCTCATCACAATTGGGTAGGGAGCATCCAAAGCGTTGGTTCTGCAACCAATGCTTGCGATATTCGACAAGTGTAGAGAGGACCAGTCGACAGAGACGGCAGAAATATGCAGTCGAACTGTCTCGGAGTCACCTAAGCCCCACCAGACAGAGGTTTTTTTCAAAAACCACCACCGACAGATGAAGATTCCATTATGCGGATTTTGAAAGCACACTGGATCCCTCTAGGATAGATAGTGATAGAGATGAGAGTGATAGTTCCCAAATTATTTATAAGCATGTGCATGTAGCATTTGCATACTATATAAAGTGTGCATTTGATACAGCACTAGATTAGTTTGTTTTAAGAACGGGCGGGGATGTAAGCCGCACTTTCATGATTTGTGATATCTCTTCTCTGACGAGTGGTATGTGAAGGTCCCTGTGAATGTTTTCATTCCGAACGTACCACGATGCCCCGGTGATGGTTCTGATAATTTTTGATTGAGTCCGTTGCATTATATCTACGCTGCTGTAACTGGCAATCTTCCACAACTGAGAGCCGTACATCCAGATTGGTTTCAAAACGGTGTTGTATAGAAGTATCTTATAGTCCAAGCTAAGGGGCTATTGATAAGCCAGTGGAGGCTGTTGGCTTTGAGCTTTAAATGTGTTCTTTTGGCTTCAATGTGGCTGCGCCAAGTAAGTCGTCTATCGAGGTGTACGCCAAAATATGTTACTTCATTTGCTATCGGAACCACTGTGTTGTTTAGAATAAGTGGAGGGCACTCTTGCATGTTAAGTGTGAACGTTACGAGTTTGCATTTTTGTTCGTAAACTTTGATTTGCCAGTCGGATAGCCATATCTCCACTGTCACCAGGTGAATAGCAAGTTGCGCCGTTGCTTGCTTGGAGCATCTCGAGCGGCTTAGGATCGCTGTGTCGTCAGCAAAAGTGGATGTGGTTAGTTGCCTGCTCGTTGGGATGTCCGCAGTGTAGATAAGGTAAAGTGTTGGTCCAAATACACTGCCTTGAGGAACTCCGGCTTTAGTGATATATTCATCGGACATGGCAGAATTACATCTTACTGAGAATTTCCTGTTGTAAAGATATGACTTCAAAAGTTTGTGAGTGTTGGTTGGGAGCATTTCTGTAATTTTGTGCATTAAACCATCTAACCATACTCTGTCGAAGGCTTGTGATACGTCCAGGAATATCGCAGTGCAGTACTCCCTTTGTTCAAATGCATTTCGGATTTCTGATGTTATGCGGTTGATTTGCTCAATGGTTCCTTGTTATTCTCGAAAACCGAATTGATGAGTCGGGATTTTATTGTGTGTTCTGAGATATGGGGTAATGTGTGCCAAGAAGCAGTTTTCAAAGAGTTATGACAGACACGTTAGTAAACTAATTGGTCTATATGATGAGGCAATTGTGCGGTCTTTGCCAGGTTTTGGTATCATTATAATGATCGACTTTTTCCATCTCTCTGGAAAGTGTCCATGTCTCGTTATTGCATTGAAGAGTTGGCAAATAGTTTGAACAGCACAGAAAGGAAGCTCAATAATAATTTTTTGTGATACTAGGTCGCATCCTGGAGATTTTTTTTGGGTTGAGTTGTTCGTTTATGATTTTGAGTAACTCTTGTGGCCTAAATACAATGATGTATTGGGCTGAAATACATTTTGAAGATGCTCTGCAAATCTGTCGGCTCTTTCTCCGTCGCTGCGAGTCCATTTGCCTGTGGATGTCCTTATTGGCATTGCAGATTCGATTGGTGCCCAGAGTGATGAGTGTGCTCTCCAAAGTGGGAATGTGGAGCTCATTGTGGATAACTGCTCTATGTAATGTTTTTGGGACCTTTCTTCTTCATGACGTAATGCAGCTGAGAGCATCCGTGTAGCGTCTTTTAACCTTTGATTTGCGGGTGGTGATCTGTTGGATTGCCATTCTCGCCGTGAGCAAGCACATTTGGAGTCACAAGTCGAGATCCCCAGTGCGTATGCTTGGCATTAAAGTCTCCTGCTGCTATAAATTATTGGCTCAGTGAGTTGAAATAGTCCGTAAATTGGGATTCGGATATTGTAAACCGAGGAGGATGGTCCATGTCCTTTCCCGTCTGGGTGATTCGTGTTGTAGAAGAAGTAGCCTCGAATTTGGAAATTATATTTATTTGTAAGATGAGTTTCTGCAAGTAGCATTACATCAATATGGTTATTATTAAGAAATTGAGTTAACTCGAGTTTGCGCTGTGATACGCCGTTAGCGTTCCACAGTGATATACGGAGTGGAGCCATTGATTACTTAGTCTGTTTTTGAGCAACAAGTAGCTCAATCAAAACGTTCTGGTTTCGCATAAGATCTTGCATAGTTGTCTGCATGAATGACATGAACTTCATCATACTTTGTTGAAGATTACAAAACATTGTTTCAATTTTGTTCGTAGACCGTACTTCTGGTTGATGAGGGGAAACTGATGATCGTGGCTTGGTGGGAGCGGTACTTTTAAGACCCAATTTTATAGCAGTTGCAAAGCTTGCGGGTTTGTCGGAGAACGCAATATTGGCTAAAGATTTAACAGCTGTAGGGTGATGTAAACATCACGCGTAGATTTCATAGGTGGTGTATGTGAGCGAGCAGTGGTCACTCTTTGGTGTGTACGACTTTTCAGTACCTTGTAGACTAGACAGCCCCTGTAGTTAGCCGTATGGTTGCCTCCGCAGTTGCCACACTTTTTGATGCTGGGATCCTCTTTATTTTTTGGTCATTTGTGGGAGTCATGAATGTCTCCACAAACAACGCATACTGGACGAAGCGTGCAATAAGACCATATTCCTGACAATTATTACACTGCACCGGACCATTTCTTTTATGCGGCTCTTCTACCGTAATTCTGCGGTGTAGTAGGAACTGGAGAGTGAAAATAGGATGTACTTCATTTTTTTTCAGAGGCTTGGATTTGGTTTCGGGTTCAAGTTCTACCTTGAAAAGAGGTTGAGGCTTTCTTTCTCTATTCAAAATAATAGTAACATTTTTTAACGTTAAAACCTTTCTCCTTCAGTGCCCTTGTAACTTTAGCTGGTGTTACTTCCGGCTCAATACCTTTAAGTACTACTTGCTGGCCTTCACTGCTTTTTAATTGGTACGTGTAGAAGTTTTTATTATTGTCGTTTAGATACTTCGACAAAATTCTGTAGTTTACTTCCGAGTTAGTCTGAACTTTTGTTTCGTGAATATTTCCCTTTGTTAATGGAATTATGTGGAAATTGTCTGGTCCTATTTGATTCAGCATCGAGTTTGCGAGAGCATTCGAACTTTTCTCTCGAATGTAAATAAGCCGCCGCCGATTTACATTTTGTTGTCCCCTACGATGTCTTCAGGAGGTATATCATCGGATTTATCTGCCAAAATAGCAAATCTGTTTGCTTCTATGGGCTTCTCTACTGTAGATTGGTTTGAGGTGCCTCGAGCTATTTTAGCAGAATTACCACGTCTAGAGTTTTGCGGGCTAAGCTTACGTTTTATTTGTATGTAGCGATCCATACCAGTCTGTACGGCCGAGCGTTGTTTTGAAGAGAGCGCGCTGGTGCTGCATTATTTGCTTGCACAGCAGATTCCGTAGTTACAGTAGATGGAATTGCGCGAGCAGTCGATACCATTGTAGTTGTTGTAATGGTTGCCGTTACAGTTGCTAATGATGTCACTGTACTGGTGACCGTGGCTAAGCAGGTTGGCATGAGGGAAGGGTACGGGGTTTTATCGAACAATAGCGCTGGAGAGAGAGCAAGAGCAAGAGCGCGCTCTACCTTGCGATGTTGGATTGAGTTAATTACTCGGGCTTGGGGTTATATATCGCGGTTGGTTAGTTTTTGTTGGGTTTGCGGTCGCGATGTCTTGCATTGACACGATTGAATGGTATGCGATGTTACGTTGTAAAGAGAGCCGGCGCTCGTCTTGCTGACGTTGGAGCACCGTATGAGTATCGCATTCACTCATAGCTTAATGTTTTAGATTTTCTTCTTGTTGTTTACACAAAAAGTACGAAATTCATCGCACTAAGCGTCTTTTCCCCCACTGTGTATTGTTGATTAGAGCTTGCACTGCACTATGCTTTTTATACCCGCTACCCATAGGGTAGAAGGGTATTATAACTTAGTGCCAACAGAAAATGTATGTAACAGGCAGAAGGAGGCATCTCCGACCGAATAAAGTATATATATTCTTGATCAGCGTCAACAGCCGAGACGATATTGCCATTACCGTCTGTCCGTCTGTCTGTCTGTATGAACACCTGGATCTCAGAGACTATAAGACATAGAGACCTTTTGCATAAAGGTTCCTGCGTTCCTTACGCAGATCAAGTTTATTTCATATATTAGATGCCACGCCCCCTTCGCCCACAATACAGTTACTTCACATGTGAAATTTATAACTCCTTTGAATATATTCATATGATATACTTTCAACATGTTAAACATTTATTTTGAGACACACTTGTATTGAGTACAACCTTCCAATATAGCATGGTCTTGCACTTGTAATGGCCCCATATAAAATAAAACAAATACAAGAATATTAATTATTACACGAAACAGAGAAAAATGATCAATTCGGCCGTTGCAATTTGAATTCAAATTGTTACGCGCTTAATGACCGCGAGCGACTCTGTGTGTAAGTCGCATATTACAACCCTGTAATGTGACAGGTATATTCACCACACGCAAGCGCTTTGAAGGTTGGCTGAACTTCTGCATCCAGCTTAGATCTTCTTTTTCTGCACAATAGCCAAGCGCATCAGATGTAGGCGCTCCCACAAGACCCCCAAAGAGTTATAAAAAACTCAAAGTTTAAAAGTCAATCTAAGAGAGGGAAGAATAATCTCTACATATCTCAGCGATCCTGCAGAGATTGGAGATATATAAAAGCAAAATAATTTATGCTTTTTCGTGCCGTGCCGGTAAGGCGTGCCCTGTTGATAGGGTCAACATTTCAACTTTAGCCAGTCTCAGGAAAAAAAAAAAAATATCAATTGAGGCAGCGGAACATCGAAGGAAAGTTGGAAAAACCAAAATTTTCTACGGCAGTGGGGAAATTTTCATCATGCAGCTGGAGGCAGATAATGTGCAAATTGAAACATCGTCAAAATTGCATTTATGAAAAGTATTAGAAAGACAGTTAAAATAATTGCAAATTGCGAAAAAACCAAAACCAAAAGCCAAATCTAAAGCTATTCGAGTTGTAAAAGAACAGAACAAAAACAAAGATAAAAGTTTTAAGCATAGGTGGTGACAATATAAAGAAGAAATATAAAAATGAAATTGTACACTGGACAAACTTAATTATGTTTTTGTGCCCGATAAAATATTTGCTTATTGAACTTTAATTATTAATTAAAATTAAATCACAGGTGTAAAAGAAAAGAAATACAACAAAAACAATAATATCCCAATACACCTATATATATAAAAAAAAGGGTACAGTAAAATTGTTGTCCACAAATGAAAGTGCCACCAAAACAATTAGAACCATTGTTAATATAGAATCAAAAGTTAACCACAATAAAAAAATAAATTACTGTATCAAAACCACATCATAGAGAAGGCCTTCATCGAGGATTAAGTGGGTGAGTAAAAAAAAATTCGCGTCGAGTCTGCTTCCACAACTTGGTAGGCCAGTGTAACTGCCGTTAACGTTGTCAGGAGCTCGCGCGGACTTGCTATGTTTTGTGTTATCAATTGTTTTGTTTTGTTTTGAGCACTTTCGTGAATACAAGTTTATGAATAATAATATAAAAACAAATAATAGAACTCTGTTTAAGTGATCAAGTGATCTTCGAATTAAAATGTTATAGAACATTGCTGTTTTCTTCAGGCACGAAAGCAAAGTTAAAGTTGTCCAATATAACAATATGAATAGAATGAAATTGTAAATAAGAAATGAAATCCAAATTTATCAGATATACCAAGTTGTACACCACAAAGTAAAAGAAGATAATCAGTGTTTAAAACCAAATGCAGAATTGATGCACTTTAAAAAAAAATATATATATAATAGCACACACAGTATTATACAAGAATGCAAAGTAAAATAATGAATACAAATTTGAAAATATGTTAGTGATGAAATCTTATACTTAGAAATTTATTTGTTAAGCTATTCTATAATTTTCAACATGGATTATGTTGCTCTTTTTTTTTTGTTGTGTATTTAATTAAAATTTTTGAAATGGAAATGAATCGTTAACTTATTGTTATTTTTCTGTTGACATGGGAGCATAAGTAATGCATAAATAGGACGTTACGTTTGGGGTCTTCGACTAAAACTATTTGAAGACTATGGCAGGGAGGGTAATGAAAAAAGGGGAGTGACGATCAACACCTTAGTTCTCCCCCTTTGGCTTCACTACCCGTTTGTTACTTTCATTTTGTTGTCTTTCTGTTTTCTCTTTAGTTGATTGCGTAACTTTTCTTTTTTTTCCAGAATTTTTTTTTTTTGTTGTTGTGGCATTAAGGCTTTGGTGCTCATGGTCTCATGGTTTAGTTTCAGCAGGGACTCTATAATATAACATTTAGCATTAGAACAGCAGCACCAGCAACAACCCCCCCCACATCCCGCTAGAGCTAGGAATTAATGGGTCCCGCTCCGCTGGTATGTTGCTGCTCGAAAGGCCTGAGCAAATACCCTGTATTTGCTAAAGTCAAAAGAAAATCAGGCAACCATGATGCTACAAGTTTTTGGCGCCCAACCATGGGGCAAGTGCTATTAAAGTATTAATTTACGGATACTAGCATTCGGCCCTGATTAATAAAAGATGTATTAAGCTAAAAAGAATTTAAAGAAGCTACTGGAGAGCGACTCATTGTAGCATCTGCTGATTGATGTCGACCGTAGCAAGATTTTAAATTTCTTTAAACATTCGAGGAATCATGTAGCAAGAAGCTGGTGACCAAACATCATCAAAAGTAGTATTTCTTAAGATTCAGAGAACTAAAGTGGAATTATGTACTGTTTGATTCCCTGTATGTCTAAAGGAAACTATTGGTCAAATACGTCTGATATTAATTATTTACCTCTTTGTCTTCGATTGAAATTTTTTTTATAGTGCTTACATAGTTATGCAGAAGGAATTTAAGTTTTATTTAACATCTTTGGAATTCGAGTAGTTGATTATTTGATTACCTCGACCAGGATAAACGATGAAAAGATTATTCAGTTTGTTAGCGTTGAAAATTATAAGAACTTTTTCATGAGCAGGTTTGTTTATGTGAACATGAATTAAAATTATCTGATGAGGTATTTTACTGAGTAGTATGTTTACCTGAGTGTGAGCACAAGTGACATTAATGGGGTAATTAAGATGATAATTTATGGGTTTAGCTGTCAAAAAATATGTCAAGTGGTAATTAAGAGTTTTGATGAGGGTCAAAAAGTAGTGTGGGTGTTTAGGGATCGTGGTGATCAAAGGGTTAGGTAAATAAATAAACAAATAAATTAGACTATTGGGGGGTGAGTGTGGTGTGATAGGTTGTGGGGATTGGAGTGTTGGATCTTGTTTGATTTTAGGATAAGTCAAGTGTATGAGGACATATGACACCGAAAACTGGTGCGGCGACCGGCGACCGGCGATCGGTGACCTTCGACAGCTGCAACAGCCGGAATCGATTGAATGTGTTGACAGATCTGGGTTGCGCGAGCACAGCTGGCAACAGGGTTAGTGATTTTCGCCACCAGCATGCATTCGAACGCAACAGGCAGGGGGCGGGCCTTTGACACGTGCAGTCGTTCGAACGCAACAGGCATCACACCGAAAAACGGGGGGCGGGCCTTTGACACGTGCAGTCGTTCGAACGCAACATGCAGCTCATCGAAAAACTGGGGACGGTGACCTCGAATAAGTTGACACCACCTGCGATCGTGTGAACAATTTTCGTTTACATATCCCAATCCCAATCCCCAGTAAAATAACGGTTTTTCTTGAATTTGCCTTGTGATCGATAGCGACAGTCAGAACTCTAAAAGAGGAGAGGACGATAAACATATTGTAATGTTGGTGTCATATATCGCAACAGGGACGCAAGGAAAATTAAGTGAGCGAGAGGGAAGATAAGTCCACGATCGTCGGAATGTGTATAAGCGCCCAACATTGGAAGGTCACATGAGTCGAATAATAATAAATAAACAAAATGACATGTATGTTAAATTGCGATGCTGGTCCACTTCACCACGAAAGAGTGAAAACAATTCAGAAAAGATCAGATGTATGCTAATAGTTTTTAGAAATCACTTCTAGTTCGTCATTCGAAGCAAACCGTCCTATTGATCCAAGTTATGAACATTTTTTAAACAAATTTTAAAATTGTAAAAATATTTTGTGTCAAACCAACAACGACATCAATAGCAACATCAACAACAACAACATCATAAACAAAACCATCAAGAACAACACCAACAGCAACATCATCAACAACATCATCAACAACATCATCAACAACATCATCAACAACATCATCAACAACATCATCAACAACATCATCAAAAACATCATCAACAACAATACCAACAACACCCACATCATCAGTAACATCAGCAACAACAACAACAACATCATGAATTCAAACAACATTAGCAACTTCAACAACACCAACAACCCACATCAATGGAGTGTTTTGTCACCCATGCCAACAGTATTTGCCTGCAAATATGCAATGGTACCACCATGTTCGCACCGAGTTTCATAAATATAATGCAATCCGACCGGTGGATGGACAGGTGAAGCAAATTGTTGATGGATACAAGGGACGTATCCTTCAATATATGTTTATTAATGAGGGAGCTGCTGTAAGGATTCCGGATGAATTCCTTAATGAAGCTGGAGTAGCACTGATTCCTCATTTAAAAAAGGTAATGACACATACAACATCAAAAGTTAATTTCGAGTTGTTTGCTGAGTACATGCTGCTGAAAGAGCATGATTCTCAAATAGAGGTGAAATCGTTCCAGAGCAAAATGTCACTGGTTTCGATGTATTCCAATTTCATGGAACTCTATGAAATGCACGCAGATGCAATGAAAGCATAGATGAGTGAGTTCCAGGAAAAGGATAGTCCAGTAACATCTCAATGTGATCCCATTAGAGGATCGCAACATTTTAAAATTCCGTTGAAGATTCAACACAAACGAGCTCTCATCAACGTGCAGAACAATGATGTGTTCTGCTTCAAGTGGGCAATAATATCAGCCCTTAAGCCAATTAGAAATGCACAGCGATGCTCCAGCTACAATATAAACATAGCTTCACAAATAATTCAAGTGGACAACAACTACAAGGTGGACTTCAGAGGACTATCGTTTCCAATGGAACTTAGTAAAATGAATGAGTTCACAAGACGGAACCCACACATCAGCATAAATGTGTTTGGATATGATGAGGAAGCAAACAAAGTGTTTGGACCACTTTATTGTGCTGGATTTGAAGGGAAATCACACATCAACCTACTACTATTGGATGGACCAAATGGAAATGTTCACGGTCACTATGTGTGGATAAAAAATATATCTGCGTAAGTACAAGTAATAAAATAAAAATAATATTTAAATAACATATATCGAATTCTTTATAATTTCAGTCTGCTCTCATCACAATTGGGTAGGGAGCAGCCAAAGCGTTGGTTCTGCAACCAATGCTTGCGATATTCGACGAGTGAAGAGAGGGCCAGTCGACATGGAGAAATATGCAGTCGAACTGTCACGGAGCCACCTAAGCCCCACCAGACAGAGGTCTTCTTTAAAAATCACCACCGGCAGCTGAAGATTCCATTCACCGTGTATGCAGATTTTGAATGCATACTGGATTCTTCTAATATAGATGTAAGTGATAATTCCCAAATAATTAATAAGCATGTGCCTTTAGCATTTGCATACTATATAAAGTGTGCATTTGATACAGTACTAGATAAGTTTGTTTTAAGAACGGGCGGGGATGTAAGCCGCACTTTCATTTAAAGTCTAACATCCGATTTGTCCGAATTATATCAGAGCCACATGAAGAATGTGGTACCCATCCAAATGAGTGCACAGGATTCATATAATTTCGATGAGGCCATTAATTGTCATATTTGCAAGGGTAGTTTGGGTAATGACAGAGTGAGAGATCACTGTCATTTTACTGGCACATACCGAGGTGCAGCACATAATTCGTGCAACCTCAACCATAGGAAAGGAAATTTTATCCCCGTGTTCTTTCACAATTTGTCAAAATATGATGCACATTTGTTTGTGAAAGAGCTCGGGGAGATTAAGGGGGATATTAAAGTAATTCCTTTGAACAAGGAATTATATATTAGTATTTCAAAATTTGTGCCAGTAGAAGACGATACCCTAGAAATTAGATTTTTGGACTCTTTAAGATTTATGCCCTCTAGTCTAAGCACACTTGCAGGAAATTTAAGTGAGAACAATTGTAATGTTCTCAAAACACAATACCCAGAAAAATCCGATTTTGCCCTACTTCGTAGGAAAGGAGTATTCCCTTATGAATATTTAGATTCAGCTCAAAAGTTGGAAGAAACTTGTCTCCCACCAAGGAGTGAGTTCTACAGCAATTTGACAGAGTCAGAATGTTCTGAGGCAGACTACAATTACGCATGCTCAGTGTGGAATAACTTCAAGTGTCAAACTCTTAAAGACTACTTGGAGTTATATTTGAAAACTGATGTTTTATTGTTAACAGACGTTTTCGAAAACTTTAAGCATTCATCAACTCGATCCTGCTCACTATTACACAACTCCAGGGTTGTCATGGGATGCGATGTTGAAAACAACAGAGATCCGCCTTGAGTTACTCACAGATATTGATATGATAAAACATATTCAGTGTGGAATTCGAGGTAGATAAGTTCAATGTAGTCATAGACACACCAAAGCAAACCACAAATACCTTAAAGATTTTGATTCTACAAGAGAATCGGAATATTTAATGTATGTGGATGCAAATAACCTTTATGGTTGGACCATGTCTGAACCTCTGCCTTACGGTGAATTCAAATGGTTAGAGCGGGCAGAAGTGCAATCATTTGAGATTGATAATATATCTGATAACAGTGAGTATGGATATATTCTTGAGGTTGACTTGGAATATCCATACTCACTCCACGATATGCACAATGATTTGCCCTTCTGCCCGTCCAATAAATTACCGTCAAAATTATCAAAAATTCCCAAGCTAATAGCTGATCTCCGCGATAAGAAGAAGTATGTAATACACTACAAAACTCTACAGCAGTGTATTAAGAATGGGTTGAGGATAAAAAAGATTCACACCGTCTTAGAGTTTAAACAGAAGGCCTGGCTTAAAAAGTATATTGACATAAACACTGAGCATAGGACAAGGGCAACAAATAATTTTGAAAAAGATTTTTTCAAAATGTTAAATAATGCTGTCTATGGTACAACCTTGAAAAACAGCGAAAAGAGGGTAGACATTCGGATTGTTACAGAATGGAATTCTCCAGACGTAGGTCCACAAGGTGGGCGCCCTAGATTGTGTGCCAGAGACTTGATATCCTTTCCTTTTATGTTTGCAATTCAGATGAAAAGATTACACAACATTTGTGATAAGCCAATATATTTAGGCTTTGCGGTGTTGGAATTATCTAAATTCAAAATGTATGATTTTCATTATGATTATATGCAACCTAAATTTAACAAAGCACTTAAATTAAATTATATGGACACCGATTCGTTTATATACTCTATAAAAACGAACGACTTCTATGAAGAAATTCGTGATGATGTCGAATTGAAATTTGATACATCTGAGTATTCAAGTGAATTGGCTACATTATACAATTTTAAACAGTGCAACAAGAAGCGTTTAGGATTCTTTAAAGATGAGATGCATGGTAAACCAATGAGTGAGTTTGTTGGGTTACGTTCAAAAATGTATGCATATAGGTGTGAAAATTCTGGTACTGCTAGGGAAATATGCGTAAAAAAGAATAAAGGAGTAAAGCGCAGTTGTCTGGAGAAGGTCACATTTGACGTATACAAAACAAAACAAATTAAAAAAATACATTTCCTAAGCACAGTCCAGTGTTTGGCGCAGCCAAATATGTGCATTGGAGGAGAACTCACAAAGCACTCAAAGTAAAGTGAGGAAGGTAAATGCTTTAAAAAGAAAAGTTGAAATAAATGAAAGTGCGGTAGACATCCAAGAGGCTCAAATGATAATGCATTTTATGCTATTAGATGGCATTAAAAAAATAAAACGATAGTTTTAAGTTTATAATGTGATAGTTTTTTTTAATCAAAACAAATGTATACTTATAAGATATTTAGATAATAGTAATTTAATTTTAATTAACTTAAAAAATGATGTTAAATAAATAAATGATATAGATTGAAAAAGAAAAGAAAAAATGTTTTACTTAAAGATTACAAAATTTCAGTTTTATGAATCCAGCTGTCTTCGGTTTTGGGGAAACCCAGCCAGCGGACCAGAGCTCTATTCCCTTTCCTTTTCAGCACTTTTTCAACCAGGTAAGTATTGGGAAAAGTTGTTTTTTTCAGTTCTTCTTTATAGAAACCACCTTTGATTGGATTCCCATTCCAGTCTTGTAGTAAGTATGTTGTTGGGTAAGTATTTTGTACTTTAGTTATTCTGAATATTTCAGTTGTCCAATTTGGGGTATGCGTACATAGTGCCCTATCTTTAGTTTACTACCAGCAAACATTTTAATATTATTGTATGCAGTTTTCAAGATGAGTTTTTCATTCTCACTGTTTACATTGATGGGTGCAATTTTTATGGTTCTATGTACTCTATTGTTGTATATGTCAATTAATTTTTTATACACATCAACCCATTTGTATGTTCCATTGAAACTGAATTCTCGCCACATGAGTTCTTTTAAAGACCTGTTGAATCTCTCAACAATTGACGCCTTTAGACTACTATATGTTGAATAGTGATTGATTTCATATTGTTTGATCAGAGCTGTAAATTGAGTGTTAAAGAACTCTTTACCATCGTCTGATTGTAGATTCTTGGGTACTCCTCGTCCTGATTTAAATATTTTCTCCATTGCCTGAGCAACGTCCTTCGCATGTTTCGACTTTATTGCTTCACCCCAGGCAAATTTTGAGAATGTGTCTATTACTGTTAGCAAGTATCGATAACCATTATTTGATTTTGCGTACTTTCCCATTTCAACCAAGTCGACTTGCCATAAATCATTTATTCCCTTTGTGATGACTCTACGCCGTAGAAAATGTTTCCGCGAGGAAGCATGTAATTCGTTTACAATACCTCGTCTGCTCATATTTAGATGGTTTGTAATCAGAATAAGAAAAATTTACTTGAGCCGATAACCATATTTAATTTTTTCATAAATGCTTGACGTAAGTTCCTCAAGTCTCAATATTCTTTCATCAAGTTCTGCAGTTTTAAAATTTATTGATCGATAAACAGCATGTTGATGTTGTGAAATCGTTGACATTAGAGAATCACTCGACTCGTTCATAACCTTATCCACATATTCTTTGATGACAATGTCAGTGTTCTCTTTTGGTATGACACCATTTTTTATACGTTTTCGCTGAATATTAAAGTTCCCATCTGCTTCGATGTAGTGTCCCGATAAAGTTTTCTCATCTCGTATTAAATGATTAGGGTTCTGCTTCTCATGTATGTAGTGTCCAAACTTGTCAACAGACATGATGATTATAAACTCTCTTGAATATTTACATGTCATATAGATAAGGTAAATAACTTAGCATATAATCTGAGCCTCTCTCAATTCTTCAATTATTGATGTAATTTCATTAGTGTGATTAGTATTTCCAGCTGATTGAGAGGCTATTAATAGCTGCAGTCGTTCAACCAACTCATTTGGATCATCCCAGTATACATAATTGGGTTTATTCATATTAAGGGTCATAAATCCAGACCCAGATACACTTGCTTTAGAGCGTTTGGGTGTAGACTCGGCAGTAGGTGTTTTCGCTAAAAGTGGTTTTATAATTTTCGTATATTTATGTGCTCTTGTTCCTTTCAACTGTCCACTTGGATGAAAGTTTCTTCGATATACATTAGTTTTTATCAAAATTTCTCTGTATATTTTCAAGTCATTTTGACTGTAATTTTGTGGTTGACAATGGAATATTAAAGAATATAAACCATTTGTCAGTTCCCAGTTTATACCATCTTCAAATTCAATTTTATTGCCAGATACATTTATGTAGTTACTTCCCATCATTAATTGACCGGTTGCATTTTTGTATGGTCCAAATGTCACATCCAAAAGATGATTTGAGCTCTCATCATGATGTACAGCTGGATGTGTTAATGAGGATGATGTATCATCATCATCTTGATTCGGGAGTACAAATGATGTATCCTCTATTGCTGACTGAGAATAGAATTGATTGTCATCATCATCATCATCATTATCATCACTGTCATCATCATATTTAGTTTTTATTTTTTTCTTATTGATCTTCATTTTTTCACATGTAGTGTGTTATCTCCACTAACGTTTCGTTTAGGTGTCATTTCAGTTTTAACATTTTTATAGTCTGTGGGTAACATATTCTGTAATTTTTTAGTGTCATTAACAAGTTCACGTAAAGGTTCTGTTATGGGTTTAAATGTTTCCTCCAAACCATCAGTATTCTGACTTTTGAGTTGTTTTAGTTCAGATTTTTTAGAGCTTTTCGAATTTTGGTTAATTGAGCTAAAATATTTTGATTCATTGTAATGCACTCAAGCTCTTAGAACTGAAACGGTTATTTCACTCTAGTGGTTGTGAAAGGACTGTGAACTAATTGACAATTCATAAGCATATATAGCTGTAATAATTTTAATTAAAAAACAAAATTTTTTTGATTTATACTTCATATACATTTCATTAAAAAAAATTCTAATATACAAATTATAAATTTGTTCTAAGATCAAAGTCTATGTTGTCATCTTCTCTTCTGGTAAGTATATATTTATTTTCCTTGACCAGCTCCAGGATGCTCTCTTCAATCGCATTAAACCGAGAAGGGAGGAAAACGAAATAGTTCTCCAGCTCCTATTTTCCTTTACCTTTTTCGCTTTCATGATATGGTATGGTGTGTTGATGCTTAAAGTGAAGTTTACTCTTCACTTTAAGCGAGTTGAAGGCGCCCTTCACTCGGTCCTCATTGGCCTTTAAAAGATCTTCATTGATCTTTAAGAGATTATTATTGATTTTCAAAAGGTCATCAAAGTCCTCTCGGTTGTGTTCATAAAATGTTTGCTGGGATTCCATTTCCGTGAGATCAATCATGTCGGATGCGGTGTTCTCGTTGATGGACATTTTTGATGGTGCTGTGGGTGTTGGTTGCTGGTTGCTGAGGTCGTGGACGCTGATTGCTGATGCTGTCGAGACTGTTGGTGCTCACTGAATGATATTTTCCTTCGAGGAGCTGGTTGATTTTATACCCACTAGCGACATACACCACCGATTGTGGTGTGGGGAACATGGGGATCTTTCAAAGGAATATGTCCCATGGAGTCTTCAAAGAAAACACACACACACACACACACACACACACACACACACGCTCACAGGGGGCGGGTGATGCCAGTATGGCAAAGCTGCTGATCGTCTTTAACACGGCAAAGTCCAGCGCGATCCATACTTGGCTAAACTCAAGCAGCTCATCGCCTCCACGCGGCGTCCCTGGGAACAGCCCCTTTGTTACCCAACAGGGGGGCTGGCTAAGATGAGAAGGCGGCCTGCCGGTGAGAAACCGTCGAATGGCTTATTAAAAATCCAGTATGCGTCTTTACCCAGACTGGGCGGCATACTGGTTAGCGTCTGACCCATAGTGGGCGGCTAGTTTGTAGGGTAGCTACACCATCTCATTAGAGGGAGTGCCCCTGGCAGAAGGGTTAAAATGCACCGGTTATAATTAACCAAATGGAAGGTCATAGTGGAGTTAAAATTACGGTGCAGGGTGTCGGAATCCCAGTACCGGCGGTTGAGAGGGGTGAGCAAGCGGGCCCCCGGCCGTCGATATCCAGCGACCGCAATGCTAAAGAGGTGGCATACTTGGCCTCGCTAGCATCTAATGTTACAAGTAATGTTACCACCGATCACATCAGCGTGCCGATTCCAAAGGCAGGAAGCAAGACCCCTCCGGGCTCGCCTCTGCGCCCATTGGACTTAACGACAGCATGGCACAATTCGGACCTCAGCGAGATCTTGTCCGAAATGCATAGTAGAATTAACCTACTTGTGGCAGCTTTCGAGACTCAGCGACACGTCACCAAGGGGTCCAAAGATGCAATATCAGAGCTGGCTGCGCTCAACAATAGAGCGATGGATCTCCACATGGGTAGACCAAAAGATGTTCCTGCCACGAACGTCGCTACCCAACCAGTGGCATCCTCTAAAAAGAAGATCCCCTCAGTCGCTAAGGACAAAAAGACGCCAAAAGCGACATCATTAAGGAGGGAGCATGATACCGTGAAGGCTGGGGCCAATGCGCCCAAAGTTTCAACCTACGCAGAGGCTACTAAAGCACCCAGCCGCAATGCTAAAGCGGAAAAAAGAGTAAAACCCAAACAGCTACGCAAGAAACCCGAGGCAGTGATAATCCAAAAAACTGCCGACACCTCGTACGTAGACATATTGCGTCAACTAAAAGGGGACCCTGGGCTGGGCGAAATAGGCAAGCACGTCCGTAAAATCAGGAGGACGCAGAAAGGTGACCTACTCCTGGAACTGGACGGTAAATCCGAGGGTGGAGTGAGCAAAATCCGCGAAGGCATTGCAAACTCCCTCAACAACATCGCCACGGTACGCTCAGGCATGCAAAGAACTGCACTGAAATGCAGTGGCATGGACGAGGCAACGACCACTGAGGACCTTCTCCAATGTTTAAAGTCCCAATACCCGAAGATCTCAAGTCCGAGTGTGAAAGGACTAAGAAGGATGCGAGACGGGACCCAAATAGCTACGGTACTGTTAGATGTCAACGATGCCATAACAGTACTAAAAAAGGGTACTATTACCGTGGGCTGGTCAAGGTGTCGCATCACCCAAGACACTAGGCCTATACGATGCTTTAAATGCTTGAATTACGGCCACCAAGCAAGCAACTGTAGAGGAGTTGATCGATCTGACTGCTGTCTACGGTGCGGGGCCAGAGGGCATAAGGCCAAGGGATGCACAGAAAAGCCGCAATGCTTGATTTTCGGCGAAGGGAAGGACCGCAACCATGCTACCGGCGGCTTTGCCTGTCCTACCTATCGGAAGGCCAAAACTCAAACAGAAGGACAGAGCCAGCAACATGCAAGATTACATTAGGATTGGCCAACTAAACGTTAACCACTGTGCGGCTGCCCAGAGCCTACTGCGGCAGACCGAAGTGGAACGCAAGATCGACATTCTGCTATTGAGCGAACCCTACATCCACGCTGGGAACACGGACATGATCTTGGACGGACTGGGCAAGGCTGCAATCAAATGCTGCACCGGAACCCATGTCCAAGAACTTCAGACCCCTCCCCTACGTGGCTTCGCCTACGCCAGACTGAGAGGGGTCCATCTCTACAGCTGGTACGCTTCCCCAAGCGACAGTCCTGAACAATTCGAAGCGATGCTGGACACGTTGGTGTACCACGCGAGAGGACGTAGCCCGGTTGTGATAGCGGGGGACTTTAATGCCTGGGCCACTGAATGGGGAAGTAGAGCATCCAATCGTCGAGGAAGAGCTCTGGTCAACGCAATGGGCCTACTCGACCTAGTGCTACTTAACGACGGAAATAAACCGACCTTCGACAATGACAGAGGATCATCGCATATTGACGTCACTTTCGCTAGCAGGGCTCTAGCAATAGGCGCAACGTGGGAAGTTTTGGAGGAGGTGACGCTAAGTGACCATGCGCTGATCCTTACGAACATCAAAATGACGAGTGCGACACCCAGGATTCGAAGAAAGGAACTAGGACGAGCGTGGGACACGAGGAAACTCGACAAGGACATGTTGACGTATATGATAGATGGGCTGGAGAACCCAGCAGGCCAAGCTGAGACTATGGCCATGAACCTGACTAGACTACTAGAAACGACGTGCGACGCTATAATGCCGCGAAAAAAGACAAATAGGAACAAACCACCAGCCTTCTGGCGGAGTGAGTCCTTGAGACTAATGAGAACGGAGTGTCTCACAGCAAGAAGAAGAGCACAGCGGGCGAGAGGACGCGATGACCACTGGCAGCTAGTGAACTGCCATAGAACAACTCGGGCGGCACTACAGAGAGCGATCGCGACTGCAAAGGCTGGAGCGTTCAAGGACCTGCTCGACAGTATTGACGAGAACCCCTGGGGCTCGGCCTATAAGATAGTTTATAAAAAACTGAAAACTCCGGCGGGCAAGCTACAAATTGAGCCCGGCGTAATGGCCAGTATTGTAGAGGAACTGTTCCCAAGGGAAACTACTCTATGGCAACCTGCGGAACCTACCTTTGGCGTGCCTTTTCCAAGGATCACCCCAGAGGAAATAGTGCAAGCCGCACAAAGAATAAAGCCTAGCAAAGCTCCGGGATTGGACGGAATACCAGGCACTGTCGTTAAAGCCGTAGCTGTGGCAAAGCCCGAATTGTTTAGCAGTACATTTCAACAGTGCCTTACTGAAGGGCTTTTTCCCAAAACATGGAAAAACCAACGGCTTATACTCATCCCAAAGGGTAAAGGTAACACGTACACTGCCAGTGCATACCGTCCCCTATGTCTACTAGGCATAGTGGGAAAGCTGTTCGAGCGCATTCTGTACTGCCGGTTGGAAGCGTTCACTGAGGGACCCAGTGGGCTATCGCACCAACAGTATGGGTTCCGAAAGGGAAAGAGTACAATTGACGCTTTGGCTGAGGTCCGGACCATTGCCCAAAACGCGCTAGGCGGAGAGAGATGGCTAGGGGGAAGGAAGGAATACTGTGCGATAGTCACTCTTGATGTGAAGAACGCCTTTAACTCGGCTAAGTGGACCAGTATCCTTAGCGCCATGAATAGCATGGGTATTCCTGCATACCTCAAGGATATTGTTGGGAGCTACTTCCGAGAGAGAGTACTTTGTTACGAAACGAGCGAAGCCCCCAAAAAGTACCAAGTTTCCTCAGGTGTTCCACGAGGATCTGTGCTTGGCCCAATCCTGTGGAACATCATGTACAATGGTATCCTAAACGTAAGGAGGCCAAGGAACGCTGAGCTGCACTGCTTCGCGGACGATGTGGCGATCACAGCAGTAAACAAAACATTGCCTGCACTGCAAATCACGTGCAACGAAACTATTCGGGCTGCCACTAGGTGGCTGGAGAGTATCGGGCTGGAAATTGCAGCTCATAAGACAGAGGTCGTGCTACTAAGCAGCAGAAAGGCGGTAGAGACGCTCCAGATAACGGTCGATGGAGTACAGCTCGAATCAGCTAGGTCACTGAAATACCTGGGAGTCATGATTGACCATAGACTCCGTTTCAGCGACCATGTGCAATATGCCAGTAGGAAAGCCGCCATGACGACCACCGTCCTAGGTAGATTAATGCCGAACGTAGGTGGTCCGAGGATGACAGCAAGGAGACTACTGGTCTCAGTTGCAAAGGCAACCCTACTGTATGCCGCACCAATATGGAGCAGAGTAACGACGAAACCTTCACACCTCAAAGAGGCTCGGGCAGCCTATAGAACCATGGCCCTAAGGCTTATTAGAGGCTTTAGGACCATATCGGAGGATGCGGGCTTGGTTCTCGCAGGTATGCTTCCAGTAGACCTCGAAATCAAAGCCCTATCTCAAACGAGAGAAGGCGCCAACCGGACGACGGCGTACGAGCGCCAACTGGAGGAGTGGCAGACTAGATGGCAAACATCAAGAAAGGGGCGATGGACCTTTGAGTTAATCCCAAACATCGCTACCTGGATTGAGTGCCAACATAAGGAGCTGGACTATCACTTAACTCAGTTCCTAACGGGACATGGCTGCTTCCGAGAGTATCTGGAAAGATTCAAACATGTGGATACCCCTATTGCATCTACTGCATAAACAACGAGGAGACGGCTGAGCACGTGCTCCTCCACTGCCCAAGATTTGCAACCGAGAGGGAGCAAATCTGTAGACTGGTGGGGTCGCCCTTGAGTCCAAGGGGGCTTCTCGCTGCTATGATGGCAGACGCGGATTCCTGGAGGACGGGACAGACACTCATTGTGAAGATTATGAAGCAAGTTCGAGCAGGCGAAGTAACCAATAGACCTTCAGTCAATAACTGATGAACGAGGTCCGAGAGGTGGCGGTCAAATAAATACCACCTCTAATAATTGCGGCTTGTCGTAAATGGCGAGACATCCTGACGTTAGTGTGCATTGGAGCACACCATCCTGCTCACCGACGTAATACCTTAATTGGCAGTCCCGGTGAGCTTATAAAGGACAGAAGAGCGCACGGAGGTTTTTAGTGCGTAAGAATCGCACATACCCATCTAGAGGATTAGATGGCATTTTTTGAAGATTTTTCTGCCGGGGTGCAAAACCAAAAAAAAAAAAAAAAAAAAAAAACACGCTCACAAATACACACAGGATCCACCCTTCACATATCGAGTTGGATTGTATACAAACTGTATCTAAAACTGATCTCTTGCCAATTTATATTAGATGTTTGTGTTAACCAGGTCTGATATCAATGGCTGTTTTTGTTAACCAGGTCTGATACCATTAGCTGTTTTTGTAAACCAGGTCTGATACCATTAGCTGTTTGAACCGACCAGGTCTGATACCATTAGCTGTTTGAACAGAACAGGTGTGTTGGTAATAGCTGTTTGAACAGAACAGGTGTGTTGGTAATAGCTGTTTGAACAGAACAGGTCTGTTGGTAATAGCTGTTTGAACAGAACAGGTCTGTTTGTAATAACTGTTTTTAGACCAGTTATATCCTGTAAATAAAAAGCTGAAAATGAAATGTATGAAATAAAACTTTTAAATTGATATTTTTATATATATTTTTATTTTAAAATTTATGTATGCTTCAGTTTATATATATATATCTTAATATATATAAATCTCGTGTCACAATGTTTGTCCTCAATGGACTCCTAAACCACTTAACCGATTATATTAAAATTCGCACATTATGTGCAGTTCGATCTAACTTGAGAGATAGGATAGTTTAAATTAAAAAAAATAGATAAAAATAAAAAAAAAAAAAAAAACAAAAACTTTAGCCACAGCAACGCGTGGCCGGGTCAGCTAGTATATATATATATATATATTTTATTTTAAAAATAAACATTTTTTAAATTTATTTTTAAAATAAAAAATGCTGAAAATAAAAGCCCACGCATATCTGGGTCCTCCTCAATGTCTTTCAATAGGGCATCTAAGTCCTCTTGGGTTATCATACTGTCACATGACAACGGGTCGAGGAGGTTGAAGACACTTGTGTCTATGAACTCCTCCTCCTCCGTCACCTGAGATTCGGTAGAATCTTCCTCCGTTACCATCGTCAATGGTAAGTTGTCTATCAACCTCCACAAAATGTTAAAGTTGTTGATGTTATCAAAATTGTTGCATTCCATATTGTTGTTGTTGTTGCTGTGATGGTGCTGTGATGGTTTGATCTTGTTGTTGCTGTGATGGTGCTGTGATGGTTTGATGTTGTTGTTGGTGCTGATACTGCTGATGCTGTTGATGCTGCTGATGCTGTTGATGCTGTTGATGCTGCTGATGCTGCTGTTGCTGGTCACTGAATGATATTTTCCTTCGAGGAGCCGGTTGATTTTATATCCTCCAACGATGAACAAAGGAGCATATTCTCGAGCATTTCTCGAGTGAGGTTCACAAAGGCCAACCGATTTTCAAGTGGTTCTGTAACGGGACACACAGTCCAGACATGTGCGTTCTTACAAGGAACACACATACACACACACACACACACACACACACCCACACACACACATATCATAAACACATTCCACCCATCTTTAGTGCAATGAGTTGGATTGCAACAAAAATTGTAGACACAAATGTCCACAGTTAACTGTACCGAATTGTTGCAAACGTTGATAATTATACTTAATGCTTTCTCCCAAATATTTAATTACTTCTAATGGTGGTTGTAAGTTCCCAAAACTGTCAAAGTAATATGAATCAGAACCTCTCTTAAAATAAGCTACCCAATGCGTTCCTTTTGATGACGAGTCTGCTAAATTTATTATTCCACACTCACGATATAGTGGGATTTTTGGTAATTCATCTTTCATATAAACACCCCGAAAATGTTGAATATTTTTAAAGGCAAACCGCATGATATCAAAGTTAGATAATGCCCTTTTGGGTAGCTCGCTTAGTAGTTTTTTTGGTTGCGATTTTGTTTTCGTTTATTTTTATTAAATGATATACCATACCCTTTTTTGTATGGTTGTAAATACAATCCCTCACCCAACGAAACAGTTTCCATTTTTTTATTATGTCTCTTGTTCTCCTCTAGTTGCTGTTTTGCTATCTTTGCATTGTTAATAGACTTTACTATTGCTGCGCTACCTGACGCTAAACTGCCCACAGCGCTAAGTACTGTTAAAATTGGTACAAGTGGCAAGAAGCCACCTACCTTGGGCACATTTATAACCCGTGGAATTACAACATTTTTCCTACAACCCATTGAGTTAGATACTGCTTTTCGTGCAACTTTTATTGCATGAAATATGTCAAGCGGTTTATTTTTGTTCAATTCCTTGGTCGCCTTTTTGATTATTGAAGCAAGAGACGTTTTTACTACTTTCTTCGTCTTTTTCTGTTTTGATCCCATACCAAATTTTTTCTTTACCTTCATCATGTTCGTTACAAAGTACGCTGCTGCTCTCTCACCAAAACTGCTATTCGATGCTTTTACACGATCCCAGGCCCTATCAATTAAAACAGAGTCAGCTTTATGACGCTCACTCAAGTCCTTACTTTTTGAATATGCTATGTCGTGTTCCCTACAAGCTTCATCCAAAGCGTTGATTCCACGATCACCGCGTGCTAAACGTTTCTCTAGCTTTGTACCTGGTCCACAGTAATTGTACCCAGGTAAATGCACTTCAACGGGTAGAGCGTTTATTATATTGTTTACAAGACCACCACCCTGTTTGACATTTGATTTACGAGTGTTTATATTATAAAAATGTTTCATCATTTTATAACGACCTCAATCCACCAACGTTCCTCATTGAATGAAGTACTTCTCTCATTAACATGCGTTTATTACCACAAAAGAAAAGCATCTTAGTGAGAAACATTGAGGGCGGTGGGCATGGGGAGGAGAATCAACAGCCTCGTCACAGTACCTTGCTACCCAACACAATTAGAGCTTTAATTGTTGGTCCATCAAATTGTGGGAAAACCAATGTGATGCTTAGCCTCATAGAGAGTCCAAATGGAGTAAAATTTGAAAATATTTATGTATTTTCAAAGAGTTTATATCAACCGAAATATGAGTATTTGGAAAAACTTATCAAACCAATACAAGGAATGGGATACTACACATTCATCCCCCGTTCTATGATACCAATGACGTCATGTTATTTTCCAATAAGCAAAGGTCAATTAAATTCGATTCCCCGTTGTTTCGGCCGATTGCCTCATTGCCAGATAGCCAAGGATGGTTCAATGCCTGCTGGCATGTGTAACGATCCTCCACGCAGACGGACAACAATTTCATTATCAAATGCTTGGCGGATTCACTAATGTCATCCCAATACAGTTGTAACACCACAGGAAGCTAAAAATAATTCCATTATGATATTTGATGATGTGGCATGTGAAAAACAGGATAATATCCGAAACTATTTTTGTATGGGTCGTCATAAGAATATTGATTCTTTTTATCTTTGCCAAACGTATACACATATACCGAAACATTTAATACGTGATAATGCAAATTTTATTATAATGTTTAAACAAGACGATTTAAACATGCGACACATATATCGAGATCATGTAAATAGCGATATGGACTATGAAACATTTATGGAAATATCACGAAATTGTTGGGTGGATAAATTTGGATTTCTAGTAATCTCTAAGGATGACGATATGAAAACTGGCCGATATAGAAAAGGATTTGATCAATTCATTATACTTTAATTAAAATGGATATAAGTATAATGAGGTGACGGTGAAAAGACAGTCTACAGTCAGGCTTCAAAATGACTACATCTTTAACATTTACATTGAACGGGAACACATCAGTTATAACTGAAAATTTTTTCCCGCAAATTGAACTAACACACAATTATGAATGTGCTCTCATTGACTTTTATACATACAATTCTATACCAAACGTTGATAAAGGAAACAATTTATTTCACATTGGGGATTAAGTCATAGAAATACCAGTGGGCTCGTATGAACTCGATGACATCACAAAATATATTTTGAATGAGCTAAAAGTGTATGGTCTTCATGATACCCTAAAAATTCAAAGTAATAACAACACACTCCAAGTGCAAGTTTGCACTAGAAATGAAGCGGTATTTTTTGATCGTGAACGAACTATTGGACAGCTATTTGGATTTAATAAACGTATTTTAAGAGCACACAAGTCTGAAATTTACATCTCAGATAATCCAGTAAATATTTTAAAAATAAATACAATTCGGTTGGAATGTAACATTATTAGTGGGTCATATGTGGGTAATAGATCAAATCATGTGCTTCATGAATTTGGAATTAATGTCCCACCAGGATATAAAATGAACATTACACCACGAAATCTGATTTATTTACCTGTCAACAGCAGAGAAATAAGCACACTCGAAGTACGGATAACTGATCAGAAGGGAGATTTAGTCAACTTGCGTGGTGAAACTGTATCAATTCGTCTACACTTGCGGCCTACAGAATGATTATTTATAATAAAAAGCCAGCACATCACTCCATACCCCCCATTAGTAAATGTAAAGCTGACGTGAAAGCATCATCATCATCATCAACATCATCATCATCATCATCATCATCATCAATATTTAAAAAAAGCATCAAATCAACGATCAGCACTATCCTTAAAAAATAAATTAATTTTAAAATCATTAGGATTTAATATTCAATAAAGTTCCAAAATCAAACTTTCAAATGAATGAGATTTTTTATGTGCAAGATAAGCCCCTCAATGATGAGAGTATCACTAAAAAAGAATATCACTCTTATTACCCATATCAACAAAACTTCAAGACAAACGATGAAGTTCGCATTACAATACAGAACCAAGATTTGTATGTGCTGCCGTGTGAAAGTTTTCTCCACTTTGAAGGAACACTTGAGAAAATTACTGATGCGAATACAGGGGCAAGCAGCACGTCTAATGTTAACGGTCTGCTCAAAAATAATTGTATGGCCTATTTTCTGGATGAAATAAGATACGAATTGAATGGGTGTGAGCTGGATAGGACACGGTTCACTGGAATAACATCGACTCTCAAGAACTTTCTCTCTGTGGGACAACAGGAAGATCTACTTTATCGCAATGCTGGGTGGAACGGTGGTGATAACATCTCTTCTGGAGGACATTTCAGCTATTCTGTACCACTAAAAATGTTGATGGGATTTGGAGAAGACTACAAAAAAGTCATATTAAATTGTAAACATGAACTTATTCTCTTACTAGCTAAAAATACAGATGATATGTATGTTAAAACAGTTGGCGATCATACACATAAAATTAACATACATAGTATTAGTTGGAAAGTACCCCACATTGTCCCAAGCGATAGTACCAAAATTAAAATGTTTAATGTAGTAAAAAGTGGTGCTAGCTTACCACTAGCATTCCGCAGTTGGGATTGTTACATTAATCCTACACTTGTGCAGGGGACACATCATGTATGGAATGTTAAATTGGCTGCAAATAGAGAACGTCCGCGGTATGCCATCATTGCATTTACATTGAATGGAAATCTAATTACAAACAATTTAAGAAATGCAAAAGTATATTTAAATTCTGAAGTCTATCCCTATGAGGATTTGAATATTAAATACAGTGAAAATCGGTTTTGCTGTGTTGTATGATATGTATGCGAGATTTCAAGAGAGCTATTACAACCGAGAGACTCGTGCACTTCTATCACCAGCGGAATTCTTGTCTAAGGCTCCTATTGTTGTTGTAGATCTCTCATATCAGAATGAATCAGTCAAATCAGGGCCAATTGACGTAAAAATTTCTACCGAACTAACTGCAGCAAGTGAGATGAATACCAAAGTATATTGCCTTCTCATTCATGATCGTATAGTTGAATACACTCCATTAACTGGATTAGTTCAACGTGTCGTCTAACTTCTTGGTAAATCATTTTCTCATTCAAATTTCAAATTTTCTCATTCAAAAATCAAGACAAATAGACGTCCACGGAACCCAAAATCAAAATACAAATTTAAAACATGTATTCCACCGATAACAAAAACAATACTACAACGAACATTACAATCAAACAACTTATAATCAGAATAAGTAATTTCATCAAAATGTTTAAAGAACGAATTTTCCCTGAACACTTGGAATACTTGGAGGAATCATTGGCATTTTTTAATAATAGACTAACTGATACCATGGTGGTTTCCAATCTTCATGGGCGGCATTTCACATCTTGTTGTTGGGCTAAAGACGATGTGTATTCTGGAGTCAACACATGTGCTTGTCATTTCTTTTCTGTTCGTTCATATAAAACTCAAAAAATAATGAAAATGTATGTAAATTTAGAGCATCGCTTCTAAATATTGTAGTTGAATAAAAAATAAAAATAAAATTGCAAGAAAACATAAACAAATTTTTTTATTTTATTAGGGATATGACAAATCATAAGAAATTGTCATATCCAAACGAAATTGTACACACAAAAATTGTATACACTACTTGAGAAATACAAAAATGTTTACAATAGAATAACTGATAGCACGCTGGTTTCCAATCTTCATGAGCGGCGTTTCGCATATGGTTGATGGGTTAAAGACAATATGTATACTAGAGTTGACACATCTGCTTGTCATTTATTTTCTGTACATTCATACAAATCTCAAAAATTATGAAAATAAATGTAACTTTAGAGCATTGCTGTTTAACATTGTACTTGAAAAATTACTCTAAATGTACACACAAAAATTGTATACACTACTTGAGAAATACAAAATATTTACAATAGAATAACTGATACCATGGTGGTTTCCAATCTTCATGAGCGGCATTTCACATCTTGTTGATGGGCTAAATACGATGTGTATACTGGAGTCGACAAATCTGCTTGTCATTTATTTTCTGTGCATTCATACAAATCTCAAAATTATGAAAAATAAATGTAACTTTAGAGCATTGCTGTTTAGCATTGTACTTGAAAATAAAATTACTCTAAATATACACACAAAATTTGTATACACTACTTGAGAAAATAAAAATGATAATAAATATTTCAAGAAAAACCGTTATTTTACTGGGGATTGGGATTGGGATATGTAAACGAAAATTGTTCACACGATCGCAGGTGGTGTCAACTTATTCGAGGTCACCGTCCCCAGTTATTCGATGAGCTGCATGTTGCGTTCGAACGACTGCACGTGTCAAAGGCCCGCCCCCCCGTTTTACGGTGTGATGCCTTTTGCTTTCGAACGACTGCACGTGTCAAAGGCCCGCCCCCTGCCTGTTGCGTTCGAATGCATGCTGGTGGCGAAAATCACCAACCCTGTTGCCAGCTGCGCTCGCGCAACCCAGATCTGTCAACACATTCAATCGATTCCGGCTGTTGCAGCTATCGAAGGTCACCGATCGCCGGTCGCCGGTCGCCGGTCGCCGCACCAGTTTTCGGTGTCATATGTCCTCATACACTTGACTTATCCTAAAATCAAACAAGATCCAACACTCCAATCCCCACAACTTATCACACCACACTCACCCCCCAATAGTCTAATTTATTTGTTTATTTATTTACCTAACCCTTTGATCACCACGATCCCTAAACACCCACACTACTTTTTGACCCTCATAAAAACTCTTAATTACCACTTGACATATTTTTTGACAGCTAAACCCATAAATTATCATCTTAATTACCCCATTAATGTCACTTGTGCTCACACTCAGGTAAACATACTACTTTACTGGAATACAATGTCGATGCAACTGTGTCACATTGTCCGTAAAAGTCCTTTCAGTTGAGGATGAACATTTATGCCAGCTTAAAATAAACCTTTAGTAGTTTAAATAGCCCAATCGTATAATTGTATAACAATAAGCAGTGAAAGCCAAAATATTTATATTTACATATGTCTCCCAGTAGAAAGTCAACAGAAAAAAAAAAAAAAAAAAAATTATACAATAATAAAGCATGCGGTTAGAACGTAGCTTTGAGTCAAATAAGACTCAAAAGCAGGGTAATCCTGCAGCAAATATTTGCATTATTTGCGGCGAAGTAATGCTAAATACACAACCTTGTGCTGTTACAAAATGTAATCATGTGTTCCATAAAAGTTGTTTGGAAACTAGAATTCAAGTACATAAGGAGTGTCCCAGCTGCTTAGCAGCAGTACAAGTAAAAGAGTGGAGGGTAGTCGTTGGCAACCATTCACCAAACGCCAAAAAGGAAGCACCAAGTACATCGCAAAGAGTTGTAGCAACTGGATTTCGTCCAGTCACTCGCTCATTGGCACAACAATTAGAGGATGTTAATCCACAGGCAGGAGAAGATGCCGCCTTAAATACTTTAAATGTTTCAACCCAAGAGATTATGTCTCATTTGAACAATTGTCCTCCGGCTGGTAGTACTCCCTCTAATGCGAGAGTCCAGTCAAGGTTACACACCCATGCGCCTGCTAGAAGAGGTCGCCCGGCAAGCCGCGAAGACAGAATCCTCCTCAAGCAGCAGCAAATATTCAAATAGACATAGAATCTCTTTTTCGCGAAACTGTTACTCGCGTTTTATCCTCGTTGTCAGGATCGGGAAGTCTAGGTGCTCCACATGGCCACTTAGTAGACCGAGAAACTCCGAGTTCTCCTCAAAGTGGCAGATCCACAAATGGTACGCATAATTTAGGACCACATAAAATCGCAGACATCCTTCAAAAATGGGGTGTAAGATTTGACGGAAGCCCCGAAGGCTTATCAGTTGAAGAATTTCTGTACAGGGTGCAAAGTTTAACTAGAGAACATTTTGACGGGGACTTAGAAATCATAAGCCGCAATATTCACCAGCTGTTAGCAGGCAAGGCAAATAGTTGGTTCTGGAGGTACCACAAGAGTGTCCAAAGCTTTACCTGGCGCGAATTTTGTGTAGCATTTAGAAGTCAATATCGTGAAAGCAGATCAGTGACTCAATTACGCGAACAGATCCGTTCCCGTAAACAAAAGCCTGGTGAATCATTCGACACGTATTACGAAAGTGTTTTTAAACTAATGGATAGATTATCCGTCAGTTTTGCAGAAGATGAATTTGTTGAGATGATTCAAGGAAACTTGCAAATCGAAATGAAAGAAAGGCTTCTGTTCGAAGACATCTCTTCCATTTCAGAGCTGCGTCGCTTAGTGCATAAGCGCGAAAATTTTCTTCGGGAAGCAGGTAGATTTCGCCAGTCCCAAGTGAAGCCTGGCGCTTATCGAGTATACGCTTCAGATGAAGAGCAAGAGCAAGTATACGCTTTAGAAAGACCAATAGAACAAGCGTCTCAATCTGAAGTATATCATAATTTTAAGCCCTATCACGAAAGAGTGAAAAATTATTTTTTAGCTAGAGATAGAATATTTGGTGGACAATGTGAAAAAAGTCTCCGAAATATTATTTTTTCGTTTCGTTTATAGAGTTCTCAGAACTTGGACTGCTCGATACCGGAGCAAATATAAGTTGTATCGGATCGTCTTTAGCAGAAATGGATTTTTCGAAATTTCCACATTTCAAGCCAATTCTGTCGCAAGTCCACAGCTGATGGCAAATTCACCAGGTATCTGGAATTCAACTAGTGAAAATAAGTACAAGGACATAGAAAAATTTATTGAGCTTTACATTATTCCCTCTATTGCTCAAAGATTAATATTAGGCATAGATTTCTGGCGGAATTTGAATTAGCACCGGGAATCATCAGTTCAATTTTAACGGAGGATCAAGAAGATAATAACGAAGATATGTATCCATTATCCATTCAAGAAAGGCAGCAACTTGAGTCTGTGAAGGAATTATTTCCAAATTTTGAGAAACAAGGAAACAAATTGATATTGGTGATAGTAAGCCTGTCAAGCAGCGTTACTATCCAGTAAGCCCTGCGGTTGAAAAGCTAATGTTTGCAGAAGTCGATCGCATGCTAACTCTCGGGGTTATCGAGCCATCGCAAAGTGCTTGGAGCTCTCCAATGCGCATGGTGGTTTAGCCCAATAAAGAACGGTTATGTCTAGACGCTCGGAAGCTAAATTAAGCTACACGAAAAGACGCATATCCATTGCAAAGCATTGAAGGCATTTTCGCTCGTCTCCCGAAAGCAAATTTAATTTCCAAGTTAGATCTGAAAGATGCATATTGGCAGATAAAGCTCACTGCGGAAGCGAAACCTTTGACTACATTTACAGTCCCAGGCCGAGCATTATACCAGTTTACGGTCATGCCTTTTGGGCTCTGTAATGCTCCATCCACAATGTCGCGTTTAATGGATGATTTAATTCCTCCAGACTTACGTCATTGCGTTTTCGGCTATCTGGACGATCTTGTTATTGTTTCAGAAGATTTTTCTTCTCATCTTGCGGTTTTAGTTCGTCTAGCAGACCAATTCAGGCGAGCAAATCTTACTTTGAACATTGCAAAAAGTCACTTTTGTGTCACTAAGGTAAATTATTTAGGATACGTGATTAGTAGCACTGGTGTAGCCACTGATCCTGAAAAAATTTCTTGCGTGCTATCTTGGCCCACACCTAAGAACTTAAAACAAGTTCGAGGTTTCCTCGGGGTTTGTGGTTGGTACAGAAGATTTATAAAAGATTTCGCAGAAATTACGTGTCCCATTACTGAAGTGCTGAAAACAAAAAAAAATTTTATTTGATCATCAGAAGCTCAGAAAGCAATGGAAAAATTAAAAACATTGCTAACTACTGCTCCTGTTCGGCAAAATGCAGATTTCTCACGAAAATTCTTTTTGCATTGCGATGCTAGCGATTACGGCATTGGCGCGGTATTAGTGCAAATGTCAGATACAGGAGAAGAAAGACCACTGGCATTTATGTCAAAAAAATTATCTAAAGCGCAAAGGAACTACAGCGTGACGGAACGCGAGTGCCTTGCCGTAATTTTAGCTATTGAAAAGTTCGGGTGTTACCTAGAATTACAGCCCTTTGAAGTAGTGACCGATCATTCAAGTCTTCTGTGGTTGATGCGGCAGCAGAATGTATCCGGTGGATTAGCCCGTTGGATACTTCGTCTGCAAGCCTTTAAGTTCACTATTTCTCATCGAAAAGGAAAAGATCATGTTCTTCCAGATGCGTTGTCGAGAATTTGTGAAGAAGAAATGTATAGCGTCGACTGGATAGGTCCCGAAATTGACTTAGAGCCCTCAGCATTCCTTGAGAAAGAATATGTAGAGCTCAAAGAATTAGTTGAAGCAAATACCGAGAAATTCCCGGATATGAAAACTGCCGACAAATATGTCTACATTCGCACCGAGCATCCGTCAGGAAATGCAGTCCAGGATTTGGATGTATGGAAGCTATGGGTGCCGGAGCCATTACGGTTAGCAGCGATTCGCCAAGCTCATGATTGTGTAATTGCTTCTCACGGCGGAATGCAGAAGACCATTGAACGATTGCGAAGACACCTATACTGGCCAGGTCTATCCAAGCAAGTTTTGGAGTATGTTCGTGATTGCGATATTTGTAAAGAAACAAAAGCTCCAAATAGTACTCTACGACCTCCCATGGGGCAACAAAGCATATCCTGCAGACCATTTCAGAAATTGTATATAGATATACTAGGTCCTTATCCACGAAGTAAAAAAGGTCATATTGGACTATTAATTGTTCTTGACCATTTCAGTCGATACCATTGGCTATGTCCACTAAAAAATTCACAACCGCAGCCGTTGTAGAATTTCTTGGACAAAGAATTTTTGCAGAATTTGGAATTCCTGAGACTATTGTCAGCGACAATGGATCTCAATTCAAATCCAATGAATTTAAAGCCTTTTTGACGAAGTTTGGAATAAATCAAACTTTCACAGCTTTATATTCTCCTCAAAGCAATGCTGCAGAAAGAGTCAATCGGTCCTTGCTTGCCGCTGTTCGTTCTTATCTAAGAGCCGATCAGACTGAATGGGATACTAACTTGACAAGTATTTCTTCGGCTCTACGATCAGCTTTGCATCAAGCGATAGGATGTTCGCCGTATAAGGCTTTGTTTGGTTTTAATATGATCAACCATGGCAGTGATTACAAGTTACTAAAGCAATTATCGCTTTTAGAAGAATCACCACTGTTAACGCCTCGGGATCAGCTACAACTATTACGAGAAGATATTAAAAACAATAGTCGTGCTGCTTACGAGCGTAATGCGACTCAATACAATTTGCGTTCAAAGCCCGTCTCCTGTAAAGAAGGTCAAGAGGTATTTAAACGAAACTTTTATTTAAGCAATTTCTCCAACAACTTTAATATGAAATTGGGTCCCCAGTTTACCACGTGTAGAATAAAGAAGAAAGTGGGTACCGCATATTACATATTAGAAAATTACAAGGCAAAGAAACAGGCACATACCATGCGAAAGATTTGCGCAGCTAATTCCATCTAATCGTCTCGTAGACTCGTTAGATTATCTGGGGTTTGTAATGGCCCCATATAAAATAAAACAAATACAAGAATATTAATTATTACACGAAACAGAGAAAAATTATCAATTCGGCCGTTGCAATTTGAATTCAAATTGTTACGCGCTTAATGACCGCGAGCGACTCTGTGTGTAAGTCGCATATTACAACCCTGTAATGTGACAGGTATATTCACCACACGCAAGCGCTTTGAAGGTTGGCTGAACTTCTGCATCCAGCTTAGATCTTCTTTTCTGCACAATAGCCAAGCGCATCAGATGTAGGCGCTCCCACAAGACCCCCAAAGAGTTATAAAAAACTCAAAGTTTAAAAGTCAATCTAAGAGAGGGAAGAATAATCTCTACATATCTCAGCGATCCTGCAGAGATTGGAGATATATAAAAGCAAAATAATTTATGCTTTTTCGTGCCGTGCCGGTAAGGCGTGCCCTGTTGATGGGGTCAACATTTCAACTTTAGCCAGTCTCAGGAAAAAAAAAATACAATTAGGCAGCGGAACATCGAAGGAAAGTTGGAAAAACCAAAATTTTCTACGGCAGTGGGGAAATTTTCATCATGCGCTGGAGGCAGATAATGTGCAATTGAAACATCGTCAAAATTACATTTATGAAAAGTATTAGAAAGACAGTTAAAATAATTGCAAATTGCGAAAAAACCAAAACCAAGCCAAATCTAAAGCTATTCGAGTTGTAAAAGAACAGAACAAAAACAAAGATAAAAGTGTTAAGCATAGGTGGTGACAATATAAAGAAGAAATATAAAAATGAAATTGTACACTGGACAAACTTAATTATGTTTTTGTGCCCGATAAAATATTTGCTTATTGAACTTTAATTATTAATTAAAATTAAATCACAGGTGTAAAAGAAAAGAAATACAACAAAAACAATAATATCCCAATACACCTATATATATAAAAAAAGGGTACAGTAAAATTGTTGTCCACAAATGAAAGTGCCACCAAAACAATTAGAACCATTGTTAATATAGAATCAAAAGTTAACCACAATAAAAAAATAAATTACTGTATCAAAACCACATCATCGAGAAGGCCTTCATCGAGGATTAAGTGGGTGAGTAAAAAATAATTCGCGTCGAGTCTGCTTCCACAACTTGGTTGGACAGTGTAACTGCCGTTAAGGTTGTCAGCAGCTCGCGCGGACTTTCTATGTTTTGTGTTATCAATTGTTTTGTTTGTTTTGAGCACTTTCGTGAATACAAGTTTATGAATAATAATATAAAAACAAATAATAGAACTCTGTTTAAGTGATCAAGTGATCTTCGAATTAAAATGTTATAGAAAATTGCTGTTTTCTTCAGGCACGAAAGCAAAGTTAAAGTTGTCCAATATAACAATATGAATAGAATGAAATTGTAAATAAGAAATGAAATCCAAATTTATCAGATATACCAAGTTGTACACCACCAAGTAAAAGAAGATAATCAGTAATTAAAACCAAATGCAGAATTGATGCACTTTAACAAAAAAAATATATATAATAGCACACACAGTATTATACAAGAATAAAAAGTAAAATAATGAATAAAAATTTGAAAATATTTAGTGATGAAATCTTATACTTAGAAATTTATTTGTTAAGCTATTCTATAATTTTCAACATGGATTATGTTGCTCTTTTTTTTTTGTTGTGTATTTAATTAAAATTTTTGAAATGGAAATGAATCGTTAACTTATTGTTATTTTTCTGTTGACATGGGAGCATAAGTAATGCATAAATAGGACGTTACGTTTGGGGTCTTCGACCAAAACTATTTGAAGACTATGGCAGGGAGGGTAATGAAAAAGGGGAGTGACGATCAACACCTTAGTTCTCCACCTTTGGCTTCACTACCCGTTTGTTACTTTCATTTTTTTGTCTTTCTGTTTTCTCTTTAGTTGATTGCGTAACTTTTTTTTTTTTTTCCAGAATTTTTTTTTTGTTGTTGTGGCATTAAGGCTTTGGTGCTTTGGCCATGTGTGGTTTTGCATGAGGATCGTCTCATGGTTTAGTTTCAGCAGGGACTCTATAATATAACATTTAGCATTAGAACAGCAGCACCAGCAACAACCCCCCCCACATCCCGCTAGAGCTAGGAATTAATGTGTCCCTCTCCGCTGGTATGTTGCTGCTCGAAAGGCCTGAGCAAATACCCTGTATTTGCTAAAGTCAAAAGAAAATCAGGCAACCATGATGCTACACACTAATATAATAATAAATAAGTAAAAAAGCTACAGTCGAGAGTGCTCGACCATATGATACCCGAAACCCATTTCGAGAGAAAACAAAAAATTTAAAGATATTTTAACAACAAATATACCAAAAAATACTGAAACTTGTGTTTTGTTTGTATATATTTTCACAACACCGTCATTCACACTGTCAACTAAACAAACAAAGCGCGAGCAGCTGCAACTGAATTTTGCATATAAAATTGATACATTAATAACTTCCTTGTTTTTCATTCGATCTCAACCAAATTCACAGAATCATTAGAATTAATTATTATTATGCATACCAAATTCAATCTCTATTCATTATTACGCTTTTACAATGTTTGGGGCGGAAAGGGCGTGGCAAAAATCTAAAACCAACTTGATCTGCGTAAGACCTACACGAATACTGTCACCAATTTGATATCTCTAAGTCATTCACACACTTAAAACGTCCATATGCATTGGCACAACAATTTTGATAAATAATTTAACGAATAACTTTTGTTCTACTTATCCGATTTTTACCAAAATTACAGGGTGTACTAAAAGTATTAAGCACAGATGGCCTAACAAATTACACAACATTACACAGGGAACTTTTGGAGTTATACGCGATTTACATAAAACTTGACTTTTTCTAGATTAATGCTTATTGTGGGTGAAAAGGGCTTGGCATCCAACTTTTGAAATAAACTTGATCTGCGTAGGACATGTAGGAGTGCTGTCCCCAAATCTGGTACCTCTACTCTTGTAGTCTCTAGATCTAGGTGTTCATATATATCGTCTCGCTGTTGACACTGATCAAGAATATATATACTTTATGGGGTCGGAGATGCCTCCTTCTGCCTGTTACATACATTTTCTGTTGGCACTAAGTTATAATACCCTTCTACCCTATGGGTAGCGGGTATAAAAATGCCAATGATTCCTCCAAGTATTCCAAGTGTTCAGGGAAAACGTTCTTAAAACTTGATGAATTACTTATTCTGGTTATAAGTTGTTTGATCTTAATGTTCGTTGTGATTGTTTTTGTTATCGGAATACATTTTTTTAATTTTGTATTTTGATTTTGGGTTCCGTGACTCTACTTGTCTTGATTTCCGAATTTAATAAAATTGATTTGCTAGAAGTTAAACACGAAACATACCTTCGCCAGTGTTAGTAGGAACATATCCATGAGAAGAACAATCTCGTCCTACTAACTATTATGGAGAGCAGGAGAAGAAAGATTAATTAATGCAGGAACAGACGGAGCAGACAAATAATGTGTTTGGGGAAAGTTCACTAGCGCTTATTGACAACCTCGGATTGGCTTTTTTACGCTTAGGTGACTCATTCAAAAGTTTCATATTTTTGAATTCATCATCCAGCGCTGAGAAACCTTCAAACAGTTTTTTAAACCGTCCGAAGACGCATAAAGCCCATAAGGTCCATCTCCACATCGCTACATGATTCACATGTCCGTTTCAAGCCTTGGCAAGTTTTATTAGAAGAGGCAAATATGGTGTTAAATAAAAAAAATTAGAAACAAAAACAGACAACAAAAAAAATGTAGACAAAAATTGTTATAAACAAATAACAATTAAATTGGTGTGCAAAGAAAAATAAAAATTGTAATTGTAAATAAGTTAACAAATTATAAATTTTAAATAAGAAAATTTAATCAACAAAAACGCACCTTAGGTTAAATCTGCTGACGTTGCTTTACTTGTAAAAGCACGACCGAAAACAAGAAAACCGCAAACGGAATAAATAAGAGCAAATAGAGCGTGACCAACCCCAACAACACAAACCAATGCGCGCAAGTGAAACTTGTTGGACGAAAAGAGTAAGTCAACAGTGCAATAGAATGAAAAGCAAAAACAAATTGAACGCAGTGACAAAATAATATATAAACAATGTATTTGCAATTTTAAACAAATCAAACTAATTGTGATATAAACTATGATTCACAAGGTAAACAATTGATTTTTTAAAAGTACAACACTAAAACCAGTAAGAAAGCTACAGTCGAGAGTGCTCGACCGTATGATACCCGCAACCCATTTCTAGAGAAAACAAAAAACTTAAATGATATTTTAACAAAAAATATACCAAATATACTGAAACTTATTTTTTTTGTATATATTTGAAAATAGCGGGTATAAAAATCCATAGCATACCGACATGGTCACACTGTCAACTAAACAAACAAAGCGCGAGCATCTGCAAGTGAATTTTTCATATAAAATTGATTCTTTAATAACTTCCTTGTTTTTAAGTCGATCTCAACCAAATTCACAGGAATCATTGAGAATATATATATTATTATGCATACCAAAATTCAATCTCTACGTTTATTATTACGGCTTTTACAGATTTTGGGGGCGGAAAGGGGCGTGGCAAAAATCTAAACCAAACTTGATCTGCGTAAGACCTACACGAATACTGTCACCAAATTTGATATCTCTAGGTCATTCACACACTTAAAACGTCCATATGCATTGGGCACAACAATTTTGATAAATAATTTAACGAATAACTTTTGTTCTACTTATCCGATTTTTACCAAAATAACAGGGTATATTAAAAGTGTCAAGCGCAGATGGGTTACCAAATTACACATCATTACACAAAGAACTTTTGGAGTTATACGCAATTTACATAAAAAAAACTTGACTTTTTCTAGATTAATGCTTATTGTGGGCGAAAAGGGCGTGGCATCCAACTTTTGAAATAAACTTGATCTGCGTAGGGTATGAAGGAACCTTTTTGCCAAATTTGGTGTCTCTATGTCTTATAGTCTCTGAGATCTAGGTGTTCATACGGACAGACAGACGGACAGACGGACAGACTTTCAGACGGACAGACGGACATGGCTATATCGTCTCGGCTGTTGACACTGATCAAGAATATATATACTTTATGGGGTCGGAGATGCCTCCTTCTGCCTGTTACATACATTTTCTGTTGGCACTAAGTCATAATACCCTTCTACCCAATTACACATCATTACACAAAGAACTTTTTGAGTTATACGCGATTTACATAAAAAAAACTTGACTTTTCTATATTAATGCTTATTGTAGGCGAAGGGGGCGTGGCATCCAACTTTTGAAATAAACTTGATCTGCGTAGGTATGAGGGAACGTTTTTGCCAAATTTGGTGTCTCTATGTCTTATGGTCTCTGAGATCCAGATGTTCATACGGACAGACAGACAGACGGACAGACGGACATGGCTATATCGTCTCGCTGTTGACGGTGATCAAGAATATAATACTTTATGGGGTCGGAGATGCCTCCTTCTGCCTGTTACATACATTTTCTGTTGGCACTAGTTATACCCTTCTACCCCATGGGTACGGTAAACTTTTTGGTAACAATAAAAAACGAGGAAGTTATTAAAGAATCAATTTAATATCAAAACAGTTGATTAATAACTATAAAATGTCCATATATACATTTAACATTTAAAATTATAACACTAATACACCTTCCTGTATAGCTTATTTGCATTAATTAATATAAAATTAACTTCATTATTTTATCAATCCATATAGTATTACCTATCCCACTCCTACTCCACGTCTATGAATTTTATATTCAATTTTTTTTATATAACATCCTTCGACACCACTCCCCTATAGAGGTTTTGTGACAAGTTTTCCAAAAGGTGACCTTTTTCCATATGAAAGGAAAATAATTTCTCAAAGGAATCTCTTTTCTCATGCAAAATGTATTACTAACATATTATAACTTTTATACATTCAATATAATATTTTTTTTATGAAATTTGTAAAAGGGACCTTTTTTCATATGCAACTTTTCTCAAATAAAATCTTTATTCATAAATTTTTTATTTCTTATTCCTTTTTTCATATAAACTTTTCCAAATAAAATCTCTTTGCATCTATATATTCTAAACTTCACTATTATACTTTAGAAAATTACTAATATAGTTTAATATTAAAATTTTTTTTGAACCCGTATATACAACTTCCAATAGCATATTTGCATTAATTAATATAAAAAAATAAAATTAACTTCATTATTTTATCAATCCATATAGTATTGATCTATCGGCAACATCCTACTTCACGTCATTAATTTATATGTGAAATTTTTTTTCATATAACATCCTTCAACCCTAGGTTTTGTACAAGTTTTCCGAAAGGTGACCTTTTTTCATTTGAAACTGTTTCTTAAACGAATTTCTTTTCACATCAATATTTGTATTACTATCATATTATAACTTTTATACATTCAAAATAATATTTTTTTATGAAATTTTGTATCTATAAGATATTATTTTTACATTGAAAAATTACTATATATGACACACACCACTTCACAGTCATATATTTTACATGTTGAAATTTTTTCATATTACGTTCTTGCATACACCACTCCCCTTCAAAGTTTTGTGACACGTTTTCCGAAAGGTGACCTTTTTTCATATGAAACTTTTCTCAAATAATATCTCTTTTGCATGTAAATTTTATATTTCATAGGTAATTTATTTCACATTTGAAATTTAAAACTCTTATGAATATATCAAAATGATATAGTTTTAACATGTGAAATATTTTTTTTTGGACACACTTGTATTGAGTACAGCCTTACAGCATTATGTTGCATTAATTTAATAATAAAACATTGAACTTCATTATTTTATCAATCCATATATTATGTGACCTATGCCGGCAACATATTAATACACGGTCATATGACTTTCATATGTGAAATTTTATTCATATAACATGCCATGCTAGACCCCACTCCTCTATAGAGGCTTTGTGACACGTTTTCCTAAACTTTCATATGAAACTTTTCTCAAATAAAATCTTTTTTGCATGATAAATTTATATTTCTTAACCAATTTATTTCACATTTGAAATTTACAATTCTTATGAATATATCCATATAATATAGTTTTAAGATGTGAAATATTTTTTTTGAACACACTTGTATTGAGTACATCCTTCTAATGTAGCAGTATGTTGCATTAAATTTTATATTTCTTAAGCAATTTATTTCACATTAAAATTAATAAAGCTTATGAATATAAGTAGTATTTTACCCGGTTACGGCACGGTGACATTAATGGGGTAATTAAGATATAATTTATGGGTTTAGCTATCAAAAAATATATCAAGTGGTAATTAAGAGTTTTGATAAGGGTGAAAAAAGTAGTGTGGGTGTTTAGGGATCGTGGTGATCAAAGGGGTTGGTGAATAAACAAACAAATAAATTAGACTATTGGGGAGGGAGTGTGGTGTGATAGGTTGTGGGGATTGGAGTGTTGGATCTTGTTTGATTTTAGGAAAAGTGACCTCGAATAAGTTGACACCACCTGCGATCGTCTGAACAATTTTCGTTTACATATCCCAATCCCCGGTTTTTCTTGAATTTGCCTTGTGATCGATAGCGACAGTCAGCACACTAAAAGAAAAGAGGACGATAAACATATTGTAATGTTGGTGTCATATATCGCAACAGGGACGCAAGGAAAATTAAGTGAGCGAGAGAGCAACATTGAAAGGTCACATGACTCGAAAAATAATAAATAAACAAAATGCTATGTATGTTAAATTGTGATCTGGTCCACTTGACCATGAAAGAGTGAAAACAAATTCTGAAAAGTTCAGATGTATGCTGATAGTTTTTTAGAAATCACTTCTAATTCGTCATTCGAAGCAAACCGTCCTATTTTTCCAAGATTTGAAAATTTTTTAAACAAATTTAAAAATTTTCAAAATATTTTGTGTAAAAATTTTGTGTAAAACAAACAACTACATCAACAACAACATCAACAACAACAACATCATCAACACCAAAAACAACATCATCAACAACAACACCAACAACACCCATATCATCACCAACGTCATCAACAACAACAACAACATCATGAATTCAAACAACATTAGCAATTTCAACAACACCAACAACTTCAACAACACAAACAATATAATAATGCTATCCGACCGATGGATAGACAGGTGAAGCAAATTATTGATGGATACAAGGGACGTATCCTTCAATATATGTTTAGTAATGAGGTGCTGTAAGGATTCCGGATGAATTCCTTAATGAAGCTGGAGTAGCACTGATTCCTCATTTAGAAAGGGTAATGAGCTCACATACAACATCAAAAGTTAATTTCGAGCTGTTTGCTGAGTACATGCTGCTGAAAGAGCATAATTCTTAAATAGAGGTGATGTATTCCAATTTCATGGAACTCTATGAAATGCACGCAGATGCAATGAAAACTAAGATGAGTGAGTTCCAGGAAAAGGATAGTGGATGGACGATGACTCGTCTCATCAGAGTGGAGATAAATATGCTTCAATGTTATCCCATTAGAGGATCACAAATTTTTTAAAATCCCGTTGAAGCTTGAACACAAACGAGCTCTTATCAACGTGCAGAACAATGATGTGTTCTGCTTCAAGTGGGCAATAATATCAGCCCTTAAGCCAATTAGAAATGCACAGCGATGCTCCAGATACAATATAAACATAGCTTCACAAATAATTCAAGTGGACAACAACTACAAGGTGGACTTCAGAGGACTATCGTTTCCAATGGAACTTAGTAAAATGAATGAGTTCACAAGACGGAACCCACACATCAGCATAAATGTTTTTGGATATGATGATGGATGGACCAAATGGAAATGTACACGAACACTATGTGTGGATAAAAAATATATCTGCGTAAGTACAAGTAGTACAATAAAAATAATATTTAAATAACATAGATTGAATTCTTTATTATTTCAGTCTGCTCTCATCACAATTGGGTAGGGAGCAGCCAAAGCGTTGGTTCTGCAACCAATGCTTGCGATATTCGACGAGTGAAGAGAGGGCCAGTCGACATGGAGAAATATGCAGTCGAACTGTCACGGAGCCACCTAAGCCCCACCAGACAGAGGTGTTCTTCAAAAATCACCACCGGAAGCTGAAGATTCCATTCACCGTGTATGCAGATTTTGAATGCACACTGGATCCCTCTAGGATAGATGTAAGTGATAATTCCCAAATAATTAATAAGCATTTGCTTGTAGCATTTGCATACTATGTAAAGTGTGCATTTGTTTTAAGAACGGGCGGGGATGTAAGCCGCACTTTCATTGAAAGTCTAACACCCGGTTTGTCCGAATTATATCAGAGCCACTGTCATCACTGTCATTTTACTGGCACATACCGAGGTGCAGCACATAATTCGTGAAACCTCAACCATAGGAAGGGAAATTTTATCCCCGTGTTCTTTCACAATTTGTCGAAATATGATGCACATTTCTTTGTGAAAGAGCTCGGGGAGATTAAGGGGGATATTAAAGTAATTCCTGTGAACAAGGAATTATATATTAGTATTTCAAAATTTGTGCCAGTAGAAGATGATACCCTGGAAATTAGATTTTTGGACTCTTTAAGATTTATGCCATCTAGTCTAAGCACACTTGCAGGAAATTTAAGTGAGAACAATTGTAATGTTCTCAAAACACAATACCCAAACAAATCCGATTTTTCCCTACATCGTAGGAAAGGAGTATTCCCTTATGAATATTTAGATTCAGCCCAAAAAGTGGAAGAAACTTGTCTCCCACCAAGGAGTAAGTTCTACAGCAATTTGACAGAGTCAGAATGTTCTGAGGTAGATTACAACCACGCATGCTCAGTGTGGAATAACTTCAAGTGTCAAACTCTTAAAGACTACTTGGAGTTATATTTGAAAACTGATGTTTTATTGTTAACAGACGTTTTCGAAAACTTTAGGGAAATTTGTGAAGAAGTGCAATCATTTGACATTGATAATATATCTGATAACAGTGAGTATGGATATATTCTTGAGGTTGACTTGGAATATCCATACTCACTCCACGATATGCACAATGATTTGCCCTTCTGCCCGTCCAATAAATTACCGTCAAAATCATCAAAAATTCCCAAGCTAATAGCTGATCTCCGCGATAAGGAGAAGTATGTAATACACTACAAAACTCTACAGCAGTGTATTAAGCATGGGTTGAGGATAAAAAAGATTCACACCGTCTTAGAGTTTAAACAGAAGGCCTGGCTTAAAAAGTATATTGACATAAACACTGAGCATAGGACTAGGGCAAAAAATAATTTTGAAAAAGATTTTTTCAAATTGTTAAACAATGCTGTCTATTGTAAAACCATGGAAAACAGCGAAAAGAGGGTAGACATTCGGATTGTTACAGAATGGAATTCTCCAGACGTAGGTCCACAAGGTGGGCGCCCTAGATTGTGTGCCAGAGACTTGATATCCAGGTCAAATTTTCATAGTGCAACAAAGTTTAATGAGACTATGTTTGCAATTCAGATGAAAAGATTACACAACATTTGTGATAAGCCAATATATTTAGGCTTTGCGGTGTTGGAATTATCTAAATTCAAAATGTATGATTTTCATTATGATTATATGAAACCTAAATTTAACAAAGCACTTAAATTAAATTATATGGACAGCGATTCGTTTATATACTCTATAAAAACGAACGACTTCTATGAAGAAATTCGTGATGATGTTGAAATTAAATTTGATACATCTGAGTATTCAAATGAATTGGCTACATCATACAATTTTAAACAGTGCAACAAGAAGCGTTTAGGTTTCTTTAAAGATGAGATGCATGGTAAACCAATGAGTGAGTTTGTTGGGTTACGTTCAAAAATGTATGCATATAGGTGTGAATATTCTGGTACTGCTAGGGAAATATGCGTAAAAAAGAATAAAGGAATAAAGCGCAGTTGTCTGGAGAAGGTCACATTTGAGGGGTATAAAAATTGTTTGTACACAGGACAGCAAGCACGTGATAGCATGTACATGTTTAGATCTAGAGGGCATGAAATTAGTACACTAAAAATAACAAAAACTATTTTAGACAACAAAGATGATAAGAGAATAATTTGTGAAGATGGGGTTTAAACTCTAGCAATAGGGCATTACTCTACAATTCCCAATGAAATTGAGGGTTGTATATCTACTCTAGAAGCACAGTCCAGTGTTTGGCGCAGCCAAATATGTGCGTTGGAGGAGAACTCAGAAAACACTCAAAGTAAAGTGAGGAAGGTAAATGCTTTAAAAAGAAAAGTTGAAATATGTTAAATGAAAGTGCGGTAGACAATTAACAGGCTCAAATGATAATGCATTTTTTTGTTATTAGATGGAATTAAAAAAATAAAACGATAGTTTTAAATTTATAGTGTGGTAGTTTATTTAAACAAAACAAATGTATACTTATAAGATATTAAGATAATAGTAATTTAATTTTAATAAAAAAAAAAAAAAAAAAAAAAAAAAAAAACAAACCACAACCAAAAAGAAAACATATAAAACCATGGAATGGGTTCCCATTCCAGTCTTGTAGTAAGTATGTTGTTGGGTAAGTATTTTGTACTTTAGAAATTCTGAATATTTCAGTTGTCCAATTCGGGGTATATCCTTTTCAAATGCATGTTTATATTTGCTGATGCGTACATAGTCCCCTATCTTTAGTTTACTACCAGCAAACATTTTAATATTATTCTATGCAGTTTTCAAGATGAGTTTTTCATTCTCACTGTTTACATTGATGGGTGCAATTTTTATGGTCCTGTGCACTCTATTGTTGTATATGTCAATTAGTTCTTTATACACATCAATCCATTTGTATGTTCCATTGAAACTGAATTCTCGCCACATGAGTTCTTTTAATGACCTGTTGAACCTCTAACTAATTGAGGCCTTTAGACTACTATATGTTGAATAGTGATTGATTTCATATTGTTTGATCAGAGCTGTAAATTGAGTGTTAAAGAACTCTTTACCATCGTCTGATTGTAGATTCTTGGGTACTCCTCGTCCTGATTTAAATATTTTCTCAATTGCCTGAGCAACGTCCTTCGCATGTTTTGACTTTATTGCTTCACCCCAGGCAAATTTTGAGAATGTGTCTATTACTGTTAGCATGTATCGATGACCATTATTTGATTTTGCGTACTTTCCCATTTCAACCAAGTCGACTTGCCATAAATCATTTATTCCCTTTGTGATGACTCTACGCCGTAGAAAATGTTGCCGCGAGGAAGCATGTAATTCGTTTACAATACCTCGTCTGCTCATATTTAGATGGTTTGTAATCAGAATAAGAGAAATTTACTTGAGCCGATAACCATATTTAATTTTTTCATAAATGCTTGACGTAAGTACCTCAAGTCTCAATATTCTTTCATCAAGTTCTGCAGTTTTAAAATTTATTGATCGATTAACAGCATTTTGATGTTGTGAAATCGTTGACATTAGAGAATCACTCGACTCGTTTATAACCTTATCCATATATTCTTTGATGACAATGTCAGTGTTCTCTTTTGGTACGACACCAGTTTTTATACGTTTTCGTTGAATATTAAAGAAAATTATCCATCCCGTTTGGGTGTAGACTCGGCAGTAGGTGTTTTCGCTAAAAGTGGTTTTATAATTTTCGTATATGTATGTGCTCTTATTCCTTTCAACTATCCACTTTAATGAAAGTTTCTTCGATATACATTAGTTTTTATTAAAATTTCTCTGTATATTTTCAAGTCATTTTGACTGTAATTTTGTGGTTGACGATGGACTATTAAAGAATATAAACCACTTGTCAGTTCCCAGTTTTTACCATCTTCAAATTCAATTTTATTGCCAGATACATTTATGTAGTTACTTCCCATCATTAATTGACCGGTTGCATTTTTGTATGGTCCAAATGTCACATCCAAAAGAGGATTTGAGCTCTTATCATGATGTACAGCTGGATGTGTTATTGAGGGTGATGTGTGAGGGTACACTTAACTCAATATCGCTCTTGATGTATGGGGCTCATCTTGATTCGGGAGTACAAATGATGTATCCTCTATTGCTGACTGAGAATAGAATTGATTGTCATCATCATCATCATCATTATCATCACTGTCATCATCATATTTAGTTTTTAGTTATTTCTTATTGATCTTCATATTTTTCACATGTAGTGTGTTATCTCCACTAACGTTTCGTTTAGGTGTCATTTCAGTTTTAACATTTTTATAGTCTGTGGGTAACATATTCTGTAATTTTTTAGTGTCATTAACAAGTTCATGTAAAGGTTCTGTTATGGGTTTGAATGTTTCCTCCAAACCATCAGTATTCTGACTTTTGAGTTGTTTTAGTTCAGAGCTTTTCGAATTTTGGTTAATTGAGCTAAAATATTTTGATTCATTGTAATGCACTCAAGCTCTTAGAACTGAAACGGTTATTTCACTCTAGTGGTTGTGAAAGGACTGTGAACTAATTGACAATTCATAAGCATATAAAGCTGTAATAATTTTAATTAAAAAAACAAAATTTTTTTGATTTATACTTCATATACATTTCATTCAAAAAAATTCTAATATACAAATTATAAATTTGTTTTAAGATCAAAGTCTATGTTGTCATCTTCTCTTCTGGTAAGTATATATTTATTTTCCTTGACCAGCTCCAGGATGCTCTCTTCAATCGCATTGAATGGAGAAGGGAGGAAAACGAAAAAGTTCTCCAGCTTTTACCTTTTTCGCTTTCATGATATGGTATGGTGTGTTGATGTGAAGTTTACTCTTCACTTTAAGCGAGTTGAAGGCGCTCCTCACTCGGTCCTCATTGGGCTTTAAAAGATATTCATTGATCTTTAAGATATTATCATTGATTTTCAAAAGGTCATCAAAGTCCTCTCGGTTGTATTCATAAAATGTTTGCTGGGATATTTCCATTTCCGTGAGATCGATCGTGTTGGATGCGGTGTTCTCGTTGTTGGACATATTTTATGATGCTGTGGGTATTGGTTGCTGGTTGCTGAGGTCATGGACGCTGATTGCTGATGCTGCCGAGACTGTTGCTGCTCACTGAATGATATTTTCCTTCGAGAAGATGGTTGATTTTATACCCAGTAACGACATACACCACCGATTGTGGTGTGTGGATCATGGGGATCATACAAAGGAATATGTCCCATGGAGTCTTCAAAGAAAACACACATACACACGCTCACAAATACACACAGGATCCACCCTTCACATATCGAGTTGGATTGTATACAAACTGAATCTAAAACTAATCTCTTGCCAATTTATATTAGATGTTTGTGTAAAACAGGTCTGATACCAATATTTGTTTTTGTAAACAAGGTCTGATACCATTAGATGTTTGAACATAACAGGTGTATTTGTAACAGCTGTTTGAACCGACCAGGTCTGATATCATTAGCTGTTTGAACCGACCAGGTCGGATATCATTAGCTGTTGGAACAGAACAGGTGTGTTGGTAATAGCTGTTTGAACCGACCAGGTGTGATATCATTAGCTGTTTGAACCGACCAGGTCTGATATCATTAACTGTTTGAACCGACCAGGTCGGATATCAATAGCTGTTTGAACAGAACAGGTGTGTTGGTAATTGCTGTTTGAACCGACCAGGTCGGATATCAATAGCTGTTTGAACAGAACAGGTGTGTTGGTAATAGCTGTTTGAACCGACCAGGTCGGATATCAATAGCTGTTTGAACAGAAAAGGTGTGTTGGTAATAGCTGTTTGAACAGAACAGGTCTCTTGGTAATAGCTGTTCATAGACCAGTTATATCCTGAAAATAAAAAACTGAAATAAAATGTATGGAAATAAAACTTTTAAATATTTTTTTTATATATTTTTTTATTTTAAAATTTGTGCTTATTTTAATATATATTTTATTTTAAAAATAAAAAATTTGTAATTTATTTAAAAAAAAAAAATTTCTGAAAATAAAAGCTAAAATAAAAGCTGAAAATAAAAATTGGTGAAAATAAAAGGTTCAATAAAAGCTGAAATAAAAGCTAACAATTAAATTTTTTTTTATTTTTTTAATTTCAAAAATAAAAAAAAAACACCTCCCCAATTAAAAAATTTTGTATTGTTTGTATATATATTTATAATTTTATTTAAAATTTATTTTATATTATAAAACAGTCCCACGCATATCTGGGTCCTCCTCAATATCTTTTAAGAGGGCATCTAAGTCCTCTTGGGTAACCATATTGTTGGATGTCAACGGGTCGAGGAGGCTGAAGATACTTGTGTCAATGAACTCCTCCATCACCTGAGATTCAGTTGAATCTTCCTCCATTTGGATTGTTATTGGTAGGTTGTCTATCAACCTCCACAAAATATTGAAATTGTTGTTTCATTTCATGTTGTTGTTGTTGGTTTGATGTTGTTGTTGCTGCTGATACTACTGATGCTGTTGATGCTGCTGATGCTGCTGTACCTTGTTACCTAACACAATTAGAGCTTTAATTGTTCCATCAAATTGTGGAAAAATCAATGTGATGCTTTACCTTATAGAGAGTCCAATTAGAGTAAAATTTGAAAATATTTATGTATTTTCAAAGAGTTTATACCAACCGAAATATGAGTATTTGGGAAAACTTATGAAACCAATACAAGGAATGGGATACTACACATACTCCGCAATATATTTATATGGAAATATCACGAAATTGTTGGGTGGATAAATTCGGATTTCTAGTAATCTCTAAGGATGACGATATGAAAAATGGCCGATATAGAAAAGGATTTGATCAATTCATTATACTTTAATTAAAATGGATATAAGTATAATGAGGTGACGGTGAAAAGAGAGTCTATCAGTCAGGCTTCAAAATAACTACATCTTTAACCATTACATTGAACGGGAACACATCAGTTATATCCGAAAATGTTTTCCCACAAATTGAACTAACACGCAATTATGAGTGTGCTCTCATTGACTTTTATACATACAATTCTATACCAAACGTTGATAAAGGAAACAATTTATTTCACATTGGGGATAAAGTCATAGAAATACCAGTGGGCTCGTATGAACTCGATGACATCACAAAATATATTTTGAATGAGCTATAAGTGTATGGTCTTCATGATACCCTAAAATTAAAGTAACAACACACTCCAAGTGCAAGTTTGCACTTGAAATGAAGCGGTATTTTTTTATCGTGAACGAACTATTGGACAGCTATTTGGATTTAATAAACGTATTTTAAGAGCACACAAGTCTGAAATTTACATCTCAGATAATCCAGTAAATATTTTAAAAATAAATACAATTAGGTTGGAATGTAACATTATTAGTTCATATGTGGGTAATAGATCAAATCATGTGCTTCATGAATTTGGAATTAATGTCCCACCAGGAAATAAAATGAACATTACACCACGAAATCTCGATTTATTTACCTGTCAACAGCAGAGAAATACAGCACACTCGAAGTACGGATAACTGATCAGAAGGGGAATTTAGTCAACTTGCGTGGTGAAACTGGAACTGAAAAATAGCGGGAAGAAATCCACAACACCGACATGGCCACACTGTCAACTAAACAAACAAAGCGCGAGCAGCTGCAAGTGAATTTTTGCATATAAAATTGATTCATTAATAACTTCCTTGTTATACCCCTGTGAATTTGGTTGAGATCGAGTTAAAAACAAGGAAGTTATTAATGAATCAATTTTATATGCAAAATTCGCTTGCAGCTGCTCGCGCTTTGTTTGTTTAGTTGACAGTGTGGCCATGTCGGTGTTGTGGATTTCTTCCCGCTATTTTTCAGTTCCAGTTTCACCACGCAAGTTGACTAAATTCCCCTTCTGATCAGTTATCCGTACTTCGAGTGTGCTTATTTCTCTGCTGTTGACGAGTAAATAAATCAGATTTCGTGGTGTAATGTTCATTTTATTTCCTGGTGGGACATTAATTCCAAATTCATGAAGCACATGATTTGATCTATTACCCACATATGACCCACTAATAATGTTACATTCCAACCTAATTGTATTTATTTTTAAAATATTTACTGGATTATCTGAGATGTAAATTTCAGACTTGTGTGCTCTTAAAATACGTTTATTAAATCCAAATAGCTGTCCAATAGTTCGTTCACGATAAAAAAATACCAGCTTCATTTCAAGTGCAAACTTGCACTTGGAGTGTGTTGTTATTACTTTGAATTTTTAGGGTATCATGAAGACCATACACTTATAGCTCATTCAAAATATATTTTGTGATGTCATCGAGTTCATACGAGCCCACTGGTATTTCTATGACTTTATCCCCAATGTGAAATAAATTGTTTCCTTTATCAACGTTTGGTATAGAATTGTATGTATAAAAGTCAATGAGAGCACACTCATAATTCCGTGTTAGTTCAATTTGCGGGAAAAAATTTTCAGTTATAACTGATGTGTTCCCGTTCAATGTAAATGTTAAAGATGTAGACATTTGAAGCCTGACTGTAGACTGTCTTTTCACCGTCACCTCATTATACTTATATCCATTTTAATTAAAGTATAATGAATTGATCAAATCCTTTTCTATATCGGCCAGTTTTCATATCGTCATCCTTAGAGATTACTAGAAATCCAAATTTATCCACCCAACAATTTCGTGATATTTCCATAAATGTTTCATATTCCATATCGCTATTTACATGATCTCGATATATGTGTCGCATGTTTAAATCGTCTTGTTTAAACATTAAAATAAAATTTGCATTATCACGTATTAAATGTTTCGGTATATGTGTATACGTTTGGCAAAGATAAAAAGAATCAATATTCTTATGACGACCCATACAAAAATAGTTTCTGATATTATCCTGTTTTTCACATGCCACATCATCAAATATCATAATATAATTATTTTTAGCTTCCTGTGGTGTTAAAACTGTGTCATTTGCGGAGAATGTGTAGTATCCCATTCCTTGTATTGGTTTGATAAGTTTTTCCAAATACTCATATTTCGGTTGATATAAACTCTTTGAAAATACATAAATATTTTCAAATTTTACTCCATTTGGACTCTCTATGAGGCTAAGCAACACATTAGTTTTCCCAACAATTTGATGGACCAACAATTAAAGCTCTAATTGTGTTGGGTAGCAAGGTACTGTGACGAGGCTGTTGATTCTCCTCCCCATGCCCACCGCCCTCAATGTTTCTCACTAAGATGCTTTTCTTTTGTGGTAATAAACGCATGTTAATGAGAGAAGTACTTCATTCAATGAGGAACGTTGGTGGATTGAGGTCGTTATAAAATGATGAAACATTTTTATAATATAAACACTCGTAAATCAAATGTCAAACAGGGTGGTGGTCTTGTAAACAATATAATAAACGCTCTACCCGTTGAAGTGCATTTACCTGGGTACAATTACTGTGGACCAGGAACAAAGCTAGAGAAACGTTTAGCACGCGGTGATCGTGGAATCAATGCTTTGGATGAAGATTGTAGGGAACACGACATAGCATATTCAAAAAGTAAGGACTTGAGTGAGCGTCATAAAGCTGACTCTGTTTTAATTGATAGGGCCTGGGATCGTGTAAAAGCATCGAATAGCAGTTTTGGTGAGAGAGCAGCAGCGTACTTTGTAACGAACATGATGAAGGTAAAGAAAAAATTTGGTATGGGATCAAAACAGAAAAAGACGAAGAAAGTAGTAAAAACGTCTCTTGCTTCAATAATCAAAAAAGGCGACCAAGGAATTGAACAAAAATAAACCGCTTGACATATTTCATGCAATAAAAGTTGCACGAAAAGCAGTATCTAACTCAATGGGTTGTAGGAAAAATGTTGTAATTCCACGGGTTATAAATGTGCCCAAGGTAGGTGGCTTCTTGCCACTTGTACCAATTTTAACAGTACTTAGCGCTGTGGGCAGTTTAGCGTCAGGTAGCGCAGCAATAGTAAAGTCTATTAACAATGCAAAGATAGCAAAACAGCAACTAGAGGAGAACAAGAGACATAATAAAAAAATGGAAACTGTTTCGTTGGGTGAGGGATTGTATTTACAACCATACAAAAAAGGGTATGGTATATCATTTAATAAAAATAAACGAAAACAAAATCGCAACCAAAAAAACTACTAAGCGAGCTACCCAAAAGGGCATTATCTAACTTTGATATCATGCGGTTTGCCTTTAAAAATATTCAACATTTTCGGGGTGTTTATATAAAAGATGAATTACCAAAAATCCCACTATATCGTGAGTGTGGAATAATTAATTTAGCAGACTCGTCATCAAAAGGAACGCATTGGGTAGCTTATTTTAAGAGAGGTTCTGATTCATATTACTTTGACAGTTTTGGGAACTTACAACCACCATTAGAAGTAATTAAATATTTGGGAGAAAGCATTAAGTATAATTATCAACGTTTGCAACAATTCGGTACAGTTAACTGTGGACATTTGTGTCTACAATTTTTGTTGCAATCCAACTCATTGCACTAAAGATGGATGAAATGTGTTTATGATATGTGTGTGTGTGTGTGTTTTTTTTTTTTTTTTTTTTTTTTTTGGTGTTGCATCCCGGCAGGAAAATTTTCAAAAGATGCCATCTACTCCTGTAGATGGGTATGTGCGATTCTTACTTACTAAAAACCTCCGTATGCTCTTCTGTCCTTTAGAAGCTCACCGGGACTGACAATTAAGGTATTACGTCGGTGAACAGGATGGCGTGCTCCAATGCACACTATCGTCAGGATGGCTCGCCATTTACGGCAAGCCGCAATTATTAGAGGTGGTATTTATTTGACCGCCACCTCTCGGACCTCTTTCATCAGTTATTGACTGACAGGTCTATTGGCTACTTCGTCTGCTCGAACTTGCTTCATAATCTTGACAATGAGGGTCTGTCCCGTCCTCCAGGAATCCGCGTCTGCCATCATAGCAGCGAGAATCCCTCCCTCTCGGTAGCAAATCTTGGGCAGTGAAGCAGCACGTGCTCAGCCGTCTCCTCGTTGTTTATGCAGTAGATGCAATAGGGGGTATCCACATGTTTGAATCTTTCCAGATACTCTCGAAAGCAGCCATGTCCCGTTAGGAACTGAGTTAAGTGATATGTTGGCGCTCAATCCAGGTAGCGATGTTTGGGATTAACTCAAAGGTCCATCGCCCCTTGCTTGATGTTTGCCTTCTGGTCAGCCACTTCTCCAGTTGGCGCTCGTACGCCGTCGTCCGGTTGGCGCCTTCTCTCGTTTGAGTTAGGGCTTTGATCTCGAGGTCTACTGGGAGCATACCTGTGAGAACCAAGCCCGCATCCTCTGATATGGTCCTAAAGCCTCTAATAAGCCTTAGGGCCATGGTTCTATAGGCTGCCCGAGCCTCTTTGAGGTGTGAAGGCTTCGTCGTTACTCTGCTTCATATTGGTGCGTCATACAGTAGGGTTGCCTTTGCAACTGAGACCAGTAGTCTCCTTGCTGGCATCCTCGGACCACCTACCTACCTACCTGCACATGGTCGCTGAAATTGAGTCTATCTAATTGGGTCAATCATGACTCCCAGGTATTTCAGTGACCTAGCTGATTCGAGCTGTACTCCATCTACCGTTATCTGGAGCGACTCTACCGCCTTTCTGCTGCTTAGTAGCACGACGTCTGTCTTATGAGCTGCAATTTCCAGCCCGACGCTCTCCAGCCGCCTCGTGGCAGCGCGAATGGCAATGTTTTGCTTACTGCTGTGATCGCCACATCGTCCGCGAAGCAGTGCAGTTCAGCGTTGCTTGGCCTCTTTACGTTTAGGATACTATTCTACATGATGTTCCACAGGATTGGGCCAAGCACAGATCCTCGTGGAACACCTGAGGAAACTTGGTACTTTTTGTGGGCTTCGCTCGTTTCGTACCAAAGTACCCTCTCTCGGAAGTAGCTCCCAACAATATCCTTGAGGTATGCAGGGATACCCACGCTACTCATGGCGCTAAGGATACTGGTCCACTTAGCCGAGTTAAAGGCGTTCTTCACATCAAGAGTAACTATCGCACAGTATTCCTTCCTTACCCCTAGCCATCTCTCTCCGTCTACCGCGTTTTGGGCGATGGTCCGGACCTCAGCCAGCGCGTCAATTGTACTCTTTCCCTTTGTGAACCCATACTGTTGGGGCGATAGCCCACTGGGTCCCTCAGTGAACACTTTCAGCCGGCAGTACAGAATGCGTTCGAACAGCTTTACCACTATGTCTAGTAGACATAGGGGACGGTAAGCACTGGCAGTGTTTGTGTTACCTTTACTCTTTGGGATGAGTATAAGCCTTTGTTTTTTCCATGTTTTGGGAAAAAGCCCTTCAGCAAGGCACTGTTGAAATGAGCTGCTAAACAATTCGGGCTTTGCCACAGCTACGGCCTTAACGACAGTTCCTGGTTTCCGTCCAATCCAGGAGCTTTGCTAGGCTTTATTATTTGTGCGGCTTGCACTATTTCCTCTGGGGTGATACTTGGAAAAAGCACGCCAGAGGTAGGTTCCGCAGGTTGCCATAGGGTAGTTTCCTTTGGGAACAGTTTTATAGAGTGTCTTATAGGCCGAGCCCCAGGGGTTCTCGTCAATCTCGAGCAGGTCCTTGAACGCTCCAGCCTTTGCGGTCGCGATCGCTCTCTGTAGTACCGCCCGAGCTGTTCTATGGCAGTTCACTAGCTGCCAGTGGTCATTGCGTCCTCTCGCCCGCTGTGGTCTTCTTCATGATGTGAGACACTCCGTTCTCAGTAGCCTCAAGGACTCACTCCACCAGAAAGCTGGTGGTTTGCTCCTATTTGTCTTTTTTCGCTGCATTATAGCGTCGCACGTCGTTTCTAGTAGTCTAGTTAGGTTCGTGGCCATAGTCTCAGCTTGGCCTGCTGGGTTCTCCAGACCGTCTATCATATACGTCAACATGTCCTTGTCGAGTTTCCTTGTGTCCCACGCTCGTCCTAGTTCATTTCTTCGAATCCTGTGTGTCGCACTCGTCATTTTAATGTTCGTAGCGAAAGTGACATCAATATGCGATGATCCTCTGTCATTGTCGAAGGTCGGTTTATTTCTGTCGTTAAGTAGAACTAGGTCGAGTAGGCCCATTGCGTTGACCAGAGCTCTTCCTCGACGATTGGATGCTCAACTTCCCCATTCAGTGGCCCAGGCATTAAAGTCCCCCGCTATCACAACCGGGCTACGTCCTCTCGCGTGGTACACCAACGTGTCCAGCATCGCTTCGAATTGATCAGGACTGTCGCTTGGGGGAGCGTAGCAGCTGTAGAGATGGACCCCTCTCAGTCTGGCGTAGGCGAAGCCACGTAGGGGAGGGGTCTGAAGTTGTTGGACATGGGTTCCAGTGCAGCATTTGATTGCAGCCTTGCCCAGTCCGTCCAAGATCATGTCCCACCTTAGATGTAGGGTTCGCTCAATAGCAGAATGTCGATCTTCCGTTCCACTTCGGTCTGCCGCAGTAGGCTCTGGGCAGCCGCACCGTAGACAGCAGTCAGGTCGATCAACTCTTCTACAGTTGCTTGCTTTATGGCCGTAATCCAGGCATTTAAAGCATCGTATAGGCCTAGTGTCTTGGGTGATGCGACACCTTGACCAGCCCACGGTAATAGTACCCTTTTTATACCCGCTACCCATAGGGTAGAAGCGTATTTTGACTAAGTGCCAACAGAAAATGTATGTAACAGGCAGTAGGAGACATCTCCGACCCCATAAAGTATATATATTCTTGATCAGTGTCAACAGCCGAGACGATATAGCCATGTCCGTCTGTCCGTCTGTCTGTCCGTATGAACACCTGGATCTCAGAGACTATAAGACATAGAGACACCAAATTTGGCAAAAAGGTTCCTTCATACCCTACGCAGATCAAGTTTATTTCAAAAGTTGGATGCCACGCCCCCTTCGACCACAATAAGCATTAATCTAGAAAAAGTCAAGTTTTTTTTATGTAAATTGCGTATAACTCCAAAAGTTCTTTGTGTAATGATGTGTAATTTGGTAACCCATCTGCGCTTGACACTTTTAATATACCCTGTAATTTTGGTAAAAATCGGATAAGTAGAACAAAAAGTTATTCGTTAAATTATTTATCAAAATTGTTGTGCCCAATGCATATGGACATTTTAAGTGTGTGAATGACCTAGAGATATCAAATTTGGTGACAGTATTCGTGTAGGTCTTACGCAGATCAAGTTGGTTTTAGATTTTTGCCACGCCCCTTTCCGCCCCAAAAATCTGTAAAAGCCGTAATAATGAACCTAGAGCATTGAATTTTGGTATGCATAATAATAATTGTATTCTCAATGATTTCTGTGAATTTGGTTGAGATCGTATGAAAAACAAGAAAGTTATTAAAGAATCAGTTTTATATGAAAAATTCACTTGCTGATGCTCGCGCTTTGATTGTTTAGTTGACAGTGTGACCATGTCGGAATTTAATGGATTTCTTAAAAATATGTATATAAAAAAAAACAAACTTCAGTATATTCGGTGGTATATTTTTTGTGAAAATATCATTAAAGCTTTTTGTTTTCTCTCGACATGGGTTGCGGGTATCATACGGTCGAGCACTCTCGACTGTAGCTTTCTTACTAGTTTAGTACTGTTGTGGCATCGCTGACATCTAACAGTACCGTAGCTATTTGTGTCCCATCCCGCATCTTTCTCAATCCTTTCACAGTCGGACTTGAAATCGCCGGAAATTGGATCTTTAAGCATTGCAGTATATCCTCAGTGGTCGTTGCCTCATCCATACCACTGCATTTTCATGCAGTTCTTTGCGTCCCCGAACGCAATGTGGCAATGTTGTTAAGAGAGTTTGCAATGCCTTCTCGGATTTTGCTCACTCCACCCTCCGGTTTCCCGTCAAGTTCCAGGATCGGGTCTCCCTTCTGCGTCCTTTGATTTTTCGGACGTGATTGCCGATTTCGTCCAGTTTCGGGTCCCCCTTTAATTGTCGCAGTATATCTGCGTAGGAGGTGTCCGCCGTTTTTTAGATGATCAATGCGAAGCTGTTTGGGCTTCGCATTTTTCACCATATTGACATTACGGCTGGGTCCTCTAGCAACCTCTGCATAGGTTGCCGCCATGGGCACATTGGCCCCATCCTTCACGGTTGGATTCGGGTCCCTCCTTTGTTCCGTCACTTTTGGCGTCTTCATGACCTTAGCGACTAGGGGACCCTTCTTCCTTAGGGATGTCGCTGTTTGGGTAGCGACGTTCATGGCAGGAACATCTTTTGGTCTACCCTCTGTGGAGATCCATCGCTCGGCTTGTTGAGCGCAGCCAGCTCGGATATTGCGTCCTTGGACCCCTTGGTGACGTGTCGCCGTGTCTCGAAAGCAGCTACAAGTAGGTTGATCCTACTTTGCATTTCCTCCAAGACCTCGCGAAGGTCCGAATTGTGCCATGCTGTAATTAGGTCCAGTGGGCGTAGAGGCCGGGGGCCCGCTTGCTCACCCCTCACAGCCGCCGGTACTGGGCTTCCGACACCCTGCACCGTAATTTTTACTCCACTATGACCTGTAATTTTAGTTATTCGTAACCGATATGCATTTTATCCCTTCTGCCAGGGGCACTCCCTTTAACGAGATGGTGTAGCTACCCTTCGAGTTAGCCGCCCACTATGGGACAGACGCTAACCAGTATGCCGCCCAGTCTGGGTGCAGACGCATACTGAATTTTTAATAAGCCATTCGGTGATTTCTTACTAATGGCCCGTACCATCGGCATGCACGATTCGAAGACAACGTCAAACGCATACGTACTAAACACATCCCACACGCTACACACCACATTCCCCGCGGGAGCACCGCAAAGTATTACTTCGCGGGGATGGGTTGCCTACCTTAGGCACTCTCCCTTACACGGCGCTCTTTTTCGCATCTCTCAGATCACTCTGGATGCCTGTAATACGCTGACATGTGTTTCTCCAGTTTTCCTCCGTTTCCAACATGTAATTGATGAGATCCTCCGGCGGTCGTGGATGTTGAAACATCCATCTGTATCTGGGACAGTGGTATAGGACATGCTCTGGGTCCTCATCCGAATCTGGGCAACTTGGGTACTCTGGGCTGTCCTCGTGCCTCCATGTCCTGTAATAAATTGCGTAATATGAAAATTAATATGCCCTCCTCTACGTACGATCCAGTCCGCATCCCGGGGGATTAGGCGATACGTCCATCGTCCCTTAGTTGTTGCGTCCCAGCGAGTCTGCCGCACTTGTAGTGATGTCCGCCTCTTTTCTTGTCTTACCATGCTAGGATGTCCACTGGGATCATGCCTGCCAGTACAAGAGCTGCTTTATTGGATACCGTTCTGAATCCAGAGATGACTCGAAGGGCGCTAAGTCTGTACGGCGCCGCTATCTTCCGCTGCAGACTCTTGTTTTCAGCCACTGCTGGTGCCCAAATCGGCGATGCGTACAGCAGAATCGAGGCCACTACCCTTGCCAACAGCAATCGCCGTCCTGCCTTCGGTCCTCCAATGTTCGGCAACATTCTGGATAGAGCTCCTTATGTTCTACCCGCTTTTTGGCTGGCATACTCCAAGTGGGCACGGAAGCTCAGGCGATTGTCTATAAAAACTCCCAGATATTTTATAGAATCCTTCGACCGGATTATCGAGTCCCCTACAGACACATGCAGACGCTCTTTCTTTCTGCTTGTGATAAGCACCACTTCCGTCGTGTGGCTCGCGAGGGCGAGGCCTGCTGTCTCCATCCATCCTGAGATGCGTTTTATGGCTTCATTTGCTGCTAATTCCACTTGCTGTACCTCCATCGCAACTACCACAAGAGCAAGTTCACCGGCGAACCCAATGAGCTTACATCCAGGGGGAAGCTGAGCTCGAAGTACTCCATCGTACATGATGTTCCACAGCAGGGGACCTTGAAGGACGCTGTCACTTCATAACGCTTGCTTCCTTCGTCTGTGTCAAACTCAAGTAGTCGTTCCGACATGTAGTTGGATAATATCCTTAGCAGGTAGGCGGGTAATCCAATATGGGAGAGAGCTCTTCTTATAGTGGTCCAGCTCGCAGAGTTAAAGGCATTGCGAATGTCCAGGGTTATCACAGCGCAGTACTCCTTATCTCCCCCATCGCCAGCAAGTTCCCTCTATTGCCTTGGATGCCATGTCCACTACAGCCTGAATCGCGTCCACCGTCTACATGCTCTTGCGAAAGCCAAACTGCGAGTCCGAAATTGTGCTCACATCCTCCAGTATCCTTAGAAGCCTGTTGTATATTATGCGTTCCAATATCTTACCAGCCGTATCCAGTAGACAGATCGGGCGGTATCCTGAAGGCTACTCAATTGGCTTACCTCCCTTCGGCAGTAGTATTAGCCGCTGCAGCTTCCACCGTTTGGGGAAGACGCCGTCCCGAAGGCAAACATTGAAAGTGTCAACAAAGACTTCCGGTCTTGACGTTACTGCAAGCTTGAGTGCCTTATTAGGAATGCCGTCTGGCCCTGGTGCCTCACTGTCGCCGATCACCTTGCTTGCCGAGATGACTTCTGTAGAGGTGATGGGCGGCCATGACTGATGCTGCGGGAACAATGCTGTCACTATGCTCTGCAGCAATATGGGACATGTTATCCTTGCGGTCTCCTGACTTTTCAGTTTCTTCATGGCGACCTTGTATGCGGTTTTCCATGGGTTGATGTCCGCCTCATCACAAATCTTCCTAAAGCAGTTGGATTTGCTTTTTTGATGTCCCGCTTTAGTTCCCGTTTTGTTGTTCCACCAGTAGCAGGGTGCTCCGCGTCTGCTTGGTTTCCTCCTCGGCATCGACGACTCACATGCTGCTGTTAGGATGCTAGATAGTTGGTTCGCCATGCTATCGGCTGACCCCAGTGTGGGTCTCCAGTCGTGTAGACTCAATACCAACGAAAATGCATCTTTATCCAGGCAGTTGTCCTTCCATATGGGTCCTGTAGTTTTTGGTAACTGCCGCGTTCCTCTCCTGTCGCAGATCTCGAAGTGTATCGCCTGATGATCGCTGAAAGTAAAATCGTCGCTCACTCTCCACTTGGTGTTCCTGCGGAGCGAGCTACTGAGAAACGTCAGATCAATGAACGAGCCCCGGCCAGCTTTGCAGTATGTCTGCTTCTTGCCGTCATTGGCTAAACCAAGATCCAGCGGCGCGAATATCTCCAGTAGTGCGGTTCCTCTTGGTGTTGTCTCCTTACTTCCCCATTGTACAGCCCAGGCGTTGAAATCACCGGCAATTACAACTGGTGTTCTTCCTCGTGAATCCTCCACTAGTTCCTCCAGCATCCTTACAAAGCGATGTACGTCCCAGCTGGGCGGCGCATAATAGCTGTAAAACGTGTTGACGTCCCTTGGCACAGTTTTGACGGCCCAAATAGCTGCCTTGTTACAGCGGCTACTTGCCCATCCGCTACCTGCCACAGGTTTGAAGGGTTCCGACAATAGAACTATATCTAAATTTTTTTCCCTCGTTGTCGAGAATGTGCTGCCTCGCAGTGGTTAAGATTGAGCTGTGTGCACTTAATTTTTGTTTATTTGAGAGAGCACTTCTAAACAATGGGCATCTACCACTTCCCGCGACGTGCTTCCAGTCGGCTTCCTTGTCCTTGCAGAACATGCATCTTGCCTCTCCAGTGCAATCCTTTGCCAAGTGTCCCGCTTCCCCGCATCTACGACACAAGCTCGATCGATCGGTTTGACTGGTGCAATGTTTGGCTAAATGGCCAAACTCCAGGCACCGAAAACATTTTGTGAGGCTGATCCGTTCCCGAAGCCTCTTATCATCAGTTATTGACTGACAGGTCTATTGGCTACTTCGTCTGCTCGAACTTGCTTCATAATCTTGACAATGAGGGTCTGTCCCGTCCTCCAGGAATCCGCGTCTGCCATCATAGCAGCGAGAAGCCCCTTGGACTCAACGGCGACCCCACAAGTCTACAGATTTGCTCCCTCTCGGTTGCAAATCTTGGGCAGTGAAGCAGCACGTGCTCAGCCGTCTCCTCGTTGTTTATGCAGTAGATGCAATAGGGGGTATCCACATGTTTGAATCTTTCCAGATACTCTCGAAAGCAGCCATGTCCCGTTAGGAACTGAGTTAAGTGATAGTCCAGCTCCTTATGTTGGCACTCAATCCAGGTAGCGATGTTTGGGATTTGATCTCGAGGTCTCCTAGGAGCATACCTGCGAGAACCAAGCCCGCATCCTCTGATATGGTCCTAATGCCTCTAATAAGCCTTAGGGCCATGGTTCAATAGGCTGCCCGAGCCTCTTTGAGGTGTGAAGGCTTCGTCGTTACTCTGCTCCATATTGGTGCGGCATACAGTAGGGTTGCCTTTGCAACTGAGACCAGTAGTCTCCTTGCTGGCATCCTCGGACCGCCTACGTTCGGCATTAATCTACCTAGGACGGTGGTCGTCATGGCGGCCTTCCTACTGGCATATTGCACATGGTCGCTGAAATTGAGTATATGGTCAATCATGACTCCCAGGTATTTCAGTGACCTAGCTGATTCGAGCTGTACTTCATCTACCGTTATCTGGAGCGACTGTACCGCCTTTCTGCTGCTTAGTAGCATGACCTCTGTCTTATGAGCTGATATTTCCAGCCCGACGCTCTTTCACGTGATTTGCAGTGCAGGCAATGTTTTGTTTACTGCTGTGATCGCCACATCGTCCGCGAAGCAGTGCAGTTCAGCGTTCCTTGGCCTCTTTACGTTTAGGATACCATTGTACATGATGTTCCACAGGATTGGGCCAAGCACAGGTCCTCGTGGAACACCTGAGGAAACTTGGTACTTTTTGGGGGCTTCGCTCGTTTCGTACCAAAGTACCCTCTCTCGAAAGTAGCTCCCAACAATATCCTTGAGGTATGCAGGGATACCCATGCTACTCATGGCTACACAAGTGTCTTCAGCCTCCTCGATCCGTTGACATCCAACAATATGGTAACCCAAGAGGACTTAGATGCGCTCTTAAAAGACATTGAGGAGGACCCAGATATGCGTGGGACTGTTTTATATAATAAAATAAATTTTAAATAAAATTATAAATATATATACAAACAATACAAAAATTTTTAATTGGGGAGGTGTTTTAGCTTTTATTTCAGATTTTATTTCAGCTTTTATTTTAGCTTTTATTTCAGCTTTTATTTAAGCTTTTATTTTCACCAATTTTTATTTTCAGCTTTTATTTTAGCTTTTATTTTCAGCAATTTTTATTTTAAAAGTAAATTAAAAATTTTTTATTTTTAAAATAAAATATATATTTAAACAAGCACAAATTTTAAAATAAAAATATATATATACAAAAAATATGTTTAAAAGTTTTTTTTCCATACATTTCATTTTCAGCTTTTTATTTTCAGGATATAACTGGTCTTAGACAGCTATTACCAACAGACCTGTTCTGTTCAAACAGCTATTACCAACGCACCTTTTCTGTTCAAACAGCTATTGATATCCGACCTGGTCGGTTCAAACAGCTATTACCAACACACCTGTTCTGTTCAAACAGCTAATGATATCAGACCTGGTCGGTTCAAACAGGTAATGATATCAGACCTGGTCGGTTCAAACAGCTATTACCAACACACCTCTTCTGTTCAAACAGCTAATAAATTTGGAAGAGATCAGTTTTAGATTCAGTTTGTATAAGTTAACACTCAAAATATTATCAACTAAAATCCCACACGTCCAATATGCAGACTCAGCGTCTGACCAACTTCCTGCACGCGCCGAGTGCACCTATAAGATTCGAAGAAGACCAAAACCAAGTTGCCCAACACATCCGCCACATGCCGGTGCAAGCCAATTCCAAGAACATCGCGAATTGCACCCAACTAGCCAACCAGAAGCAGCGCAGTCAACGCCGCTGCTGAAACTCACAGCTTTATATAGGGCCAGCTTAGATTTTAGTTTTTAGTCTCTAATTTGAATCAATAAAGAACGGTTCCAGTTGGAACCTTGATCAAATTTTTTTGTTATTATTTCAAAATAAATAATTAACTGGCGCCCGAGCAGGGACCGGAAAGTTCGCGTATCGATAGAGCAAAACAGTTTCTAAGTGCGCCAAGAACATTTCGGTCAAAACCGCGTATCGATAGAACAAAACAGTTTCTAAGTGCGTGTAAACAAATCGCGAAACGAAATTATAAAACATAACTAAGTGCGCGATTGATACAAAGTTATTATCCCAAATAGAGACTCGTGATTGTAAAAAGATCACTGGGAAATAATAACAGGCCAAAGGACATTAATTTGACCAGTGCAACAACAGCAATTAATTTTGCAAACCTTTACGACCATTAATTTTGTCAGTTGAAGGAACAGTTCAAACAATCTCGGCAATTAAGTTAGCCAATATAAACCCACACCAAAGCAATTAAGTTAGCTAGTGGAAAGGGTGAGACTGCAAGAACTGCATCGGTGGACCGCAAATTCTGTAAGATCCGTTCACAGAATACTCTCCAGGAGGTATGGGTCACGGAGCCCTAGTAGCAGCTCCAAAGAGGAACAACCCCGTCCCATCAGGAAAGGTGGCCACATCATTATTAATGTAAGTTAGAAATAAGCAAATAAGAAGACAAAAAAACGGAACATTCAGAACAAATGAAAAATAAATGAAAGTTGATAGTTAGAAATAAGAAAGCTAAAAAGTCCAAAATACGAAAACAGTACATAAATCTGTGTAAAACGATAAATAAAACAAAAAGATCACAACGGTGATATAACTTATTCCAACTTTGCGATTCCTAAGGGACCCTCCAAAGTAGAAGGAAAAAAACCATCCAATGGTTATAAAACTAATAATATAAAAAAAAATTAGAAAAAAGAAACGAAAAAATTAATAATAAAATAATTCGTTCAAATCGCTTATGGCCAATCGTAATAACTTAATTCGACCCCCCATATTAAATCCAGAAGAAATAGAACAAGTCAGCGAAGCGCAAAGACACCATACAATAGAAAGACAAAACAATAGGCAGTTAGAACATCAACAAAATAGACCCATCATATAAGGTACCGCTTAACTGGGATGCCATGTGCAAATGCCTTTCACTGCATTATGCAGATAAACGAGACATAGCCACTCTAGAATACGAAATGACTACGCTAGTACAAGGTCCGAATCAATCAGTGGAAGATTTCCCCAAGGACGTCTACAGACACTTGCCCCTAATTTTGAATAAAACAAACAGCATAGAGATTGACAGAAACGGGGAAGCAATGTTGACAAAATTATACAGAGACGAGGCGCTAGATGCTACACGGTGACTTGCCTCGGCTATTAGGCATGAAAGAGCCAGCAGACCTACCCACTGCGCTGCATCTCTGCTTAAAAATGGAAAATCAAGCCTTTAGGTCAAAACATGCCACGTTTAAAGGATAAATGTCTCATTTCAGAAACAGTGGTGGTAGACCCATACCAGCGCCATCGAACGTCAACTCCCCAAGTAGACAACCACCACCAATCCCTTTTAGACAACAGCCACGACAATACATACACTATGGACAACAACCACCGACTCCACTACCAAGACAATATTTTCAGAATTCTGGGTACCAGACAACTGCTACCCCACGGCAATACACCGTTGCCACAACATCTCAACAGGTTGCACCACCTAGGCTCATGGCCCCGAAACCGCCTCCGCGTCCAGAACCAATGGATGTGGATTCCAGCGTACAAACGAAATTTGTCAATTACATGAACAGACCACGATTCGAAACTTGAAAAAGACCCCCGGGTTCTTTACCAGGCGGACAGAAACGACAGAGAAACTTTAACATACAGACAAAGAACGGCGAAATTATTGAATCCGGTGCAGAAACTTACACTACCACAACTAACTATGAACAAGCAGCCGCTGAATACGAGACTCACACAGACATAGAACAAACAATAGAAGAATACATCGAACAGGTGGACCACTATGACAACAACTATGACGACGACACTTGCGAATTTTATGATTACTCTGCACTTATTTTTTTAGAATAAAGAGTTCCTCTCTCCCATACTTTACGTGTAGACTGAGGAACGGCCAGATAATAAAAATTCTCATTGACACTGGATCCAACAGAAACTATATAAAACCAAAATTCGTAGAAACCCCCATTAAAAATAAACAATCTTTTTATGCCGTCTCGATAGGAGGCAATACACTAGTAACACACCATAAAATTGCCAACTTGTTCAACATAACGGATGTTGAGGTAAAATTTTTCTTATTAAAAGATTTAGAAACCTTTGACGCTATTTTGGGTAATGACACTCTAAAGGAATTAGGAGCTGAAATTAATCCTAGTAAAAACCTAATGATAGTCAGGAGCAATATAAGAATCCCTTTGAAGGAACAAATCTTTGAAGCAGTAAATACAATAGTCCCAAGAATAACCCACTTGTCTGAAATGCAGAAAACAAATCTAAATCAACTCTTGAAAAAATTTCCATATCTCTTCGCCAACCCAAACCAAAAACTGACCTATACTACGAACGTACAAGCGACAATACGAACATCATCAGACACCCCTGTATATTCCAAGTTTTATCAGTATCCGATGACACTGAAAGATGAAGTGAATAAACAGATAAAAGCTTTTAGAAGATGGAATAATTCGACCATATCGGTCTCCATACAATTCTCCTGTATGGATTGTACCCAAGAAAGCTGACGCTTCAGGAAATAAGAAATATCGCGTCGTAATAGACCATCGTAAATTAAATAAAGGAACCATTACAGACAAGTATCCCATTCCTGAGATAGGCGAAGTACTTGCACAGCTAGGCAATAATAAAGTATTTTCCGTTCTAGAAAAAAACCCTAAAAGTGGTTTCCATCAAATCCCTTTGAAACCTTCGGATATAGAAAAGACTGCATTCTCCGTAAATAACGGAAAGTTTGAGTTTACACGACTCCCCTTTGGTCTCAAAAACGCGCACGCTATATTTCAGCAAGCTTTGGATGACATACTTCATGAGCATATCGGTAAAATATGCTTCATTTACATAGACGATATCATCATATTCAGTAAAGATTATGAATCTCATTACAAAAACTTGGAGTTAATTTTTCTTACTTTACAAGATGCCAACATGAAATATCAGTTGGACAAGTGCGAGTTCATGAAAAATAAAGTCGAATTTCTAGGCTTTGTAGTCTCCGAGAAAGGCATCGAAACAAATCCAAGTAAAGTCGCAGCAATAGCTAACTATCCCTGTCCTAAAATATTAAAGGAGCTGAGATCTTTTCTCGGGCTCTCCGGCTATTACCGGAGATTTATACAAAGTTATGCTAAATTAGCAAAACCCCTTACGTCTCTTTTAAGAGGGGAAGACGGACACGTGTCCAAAAAAATGTCAACAAAGAAATTAATTATGCTTGACTCTGAAGCATTAGAGGCTTTTCAAAAATTACGAAGTTGCCTTATCTCAAAGGAACTTCGCTTTCCGGACTTTACTAAAGAGTTCCATTTGACGACAGACGCAATAGGAGCAGTCCTGTCGCAGAACAACCAACCGATTTCGTTTCTCTCAAGAACACTTTCGAAAGCTGAAGAAAACTATGCAGCTAACGAGAAAGAAATGTTGGCCATCATCTGGTCACTTAAAGCTTTGAAAAATTACCTGTATGGAAAAGCGAAAGTCAAAATATTCACCGACCATCAACCCTTAACACACTCCCTGAGTAGTTGGAATGGAAATGCAAAAATTAAAAGGTGGAAATCCTACCTAGAAGAATATGATTATGAAATATTCTACAAACCAGGAAAAGAGAACGTCGTAGCCGACGCACTCTCCAGAATACCAACAGTCCAAATCAATTCCATAACCTCAACTCAGCATAGTGTGGAAAGCTCAAGTCACGAACTAAAACCCAGTATGGAAGTCCCCATTAATGTTTTTAAAAACCAAATATTTCTCCATAAATCAGATAAATTCGACTATAAATTCTCTATACCATTCCCCACTTTTCACCGACACGAAGTATACCGAAGAGAATTCAATGAAAAAGAATTAGTAGAAACCCTTAAGAAATACCTCAATCCTTCAGTTATAAACTGCATCCAAACAACTGAGGATATAATGGGAAAAATACAACTAATATATCCTAAATACTTCAAAAAAGTCAAAACGCGTTTTTCTCAATCAATAACCGAAGACCTCACTAATGAATCTAGACAAGAGGAAGAAATCCTCAAAATCCATAATAGAGCACACCGTAATGCCGAGGAAAATAAAATTCAATTAGCAGAAAAATTTTACTTCCCTAGAATGAAACAAAAAATAAGCAAAATAGTAAAACAATGTAAAATTTGTAAAGAATCTAAATATAACAGGCATCCCCTAATCCGAAATTAAAGAGAACTCCAATACCGGAATACCCCGGTCACATTATTCACATCGACATTTACTCCACCAAAGGTCATTTAATGCTTACAGCAATAGATAAATTCTCAAAACTAGCACAGGCACGCATAATCAAGTCTAAGGCAATAGAAGATATTCGAACACCACTTAGAGACATTATTTTCTACTATGGAGTTCCTAAGTTCATTGTACTAGATAATGAGAAATCTCTCAATTCAAGGTCCATTAAATTCATGCTCGAGCATCAATTAAATATCACAATTTATACAACACCCCCATATAAGAGTACGGTCAACGGACAAGTAGAAAGGTTTCATTCAACACTCTCAAAAGTGATGAGGTGCCTAAAGAAAGAAAACATCCATAGAACCTTTGAAGAGCTTCTAGATAGGGCCATATACGAATATAATTACTCTTTTCACTCCACAACCAAAAAGCGACCATTAGAGGTATTCTTCGGAAGGAAAGTTACGACAAAACCAGACCAGTACGAACAAGCCAGACAAGACAATATCGAGAGACTTAAAATAACACAAAATAAAAACTTACAGTTTCATAATAAAAATAGAAACGAGATAATAACTTATCAACCAGGACAAGAAATATACGTAAAGGTCAACACCCGTCTAGGTTCAAAACTTTCACCTAGATTCAGGAAAGAATTTGTTAAGGAAGACAAAAATACAAACATTTTAACAGAATCTGGAAAAATCGTACATAAAAGTAACATCAAGGGTATTACTATGGACAATGACCGAAGCCACGATGGACATTACGAACTATACGAACGCTCAAACTGTGTCTATTCATAGGGGACTGGGGAAGCTACAGACATCCACGACAAAGCTAGTACATGTAATAGACCTGAGTTAAATTCAAGAAGCGCTGGACCTACTTAATGAACATACAGAGGAGGGTTTGAAACGAAGTCCATTATACTCTACACTGCATCATGAAATAAATGCAACTATTAGCGCGTTCAAGACAATAACAGATTCTCCAAGCAAACGTAAATCTAGGTCTTTAAACTGGATAGGTTCAGTATGGAAATACATAGCAGGCAGCCCAGATCATGACGATCTCGTCATGTTGAAAGATAATCTTAATAATCTCATCAGTAATAATAATCGACAGGTCATAGTTAATACACAGCTGGAAGAAAGAATAAACAAACTCACATCTATATTGAACTCCCTTGCAAATTCAATAAAAAAAGTAGTTCTCTCAGTAATGAAGTAGCCATTATTCTTCACAACGAAATCAGACTATTAAAGGAAGAAATAATAAATAGCAAGTATGCCACTCAAGGGGCTAAATTAAACTTAGCAAAAATACCCTTTTATTAAACAATTACGAATTAAATGAAATAGGAAATATATTCAGAGAAGGCAATATGCCACCAATGTCAATCGAAGAAATAATGGAATTCTCCGATAAAATAAAACCACACTCTTGTATATTGTCAAAATTCCCAATTTGGAATACATAGAATATCAAGACATTTTGTTAAAACCAATAGTTAAAAATAACACAATTGTACACCTGGATACCAACCAAATATTTTTGTATAATGATGTAGTATATGGCATACCAAATAACTGTAAAACTTACTTCGATATACAAGTTTGCGATAAAAAGAATGTAATTAAATTAAGTCAAACAAATTGTATTCCGAAATTAGTCAAGGGAGAGAAAACACTGTGCAGTTTCAGCAATGCAGATCACATTCAGGAGATAGAAGAGATTAACAACTAATTCTCCTCAACGATTTCAACGGCAATTTGGTCTGGAATGGAACCGAAAACCATGCAGAAGGTAAATTTCTAATCCGTCTAATCAACGATTCTATGCGCATCAGGGAGCGGCAATTCAACAACATAGAGCCAGTTATCATGAAACTGGGAGCACCAATCTTACAGATAATACCAGAGGAGACTGAACGTCTAAGAATCCTATCACTAGAAGCACTGGAAGCACTGCATCTTAAGAACACCAACAAAGCTGCAGTACATACAGACTCACTCCATGGTCATTACACAGCATTACACTGTTAACACTCTTCGGCATCATCTTGATTACGACGTTAGGACTTCACACTTGCAGTCGAAGGAAGAACACAATCACTCTTCAACTTGGACCAACACCAGCTCCAGCAAAACCCATCGACACACCATTTTACAAGCAAGAGGATTTACAAAAAGCCCCGCTACCTCAGTTCAACAAACATCCCATATTTCTAAAAAGATGGCTTGAGGACAAGCACGAATTAGAGGGGGAAGAGCTAACACTCAAAATATTATCAACTAAAATCCCACACGTCCAATATGCAGACTCAGCGTCTGACCGACTTCCTGCACGCGCCGAGTGCACCTGTAAGATTCGAAGAAGACCAAAACCAAGTTGCCCAACACATCCGCCACATGCCGGTGCAAACCAATTCCAAGAACATCGCGAATTGCACTCAACTCGCCAACCAGAAGCAGCGCAGTCAACGCCGCTGCTGAAACTCACAGCTTTATATAGGGTCAGCTTAGACTTTAGTTTTTAGTCTCTAATTTGAATCAATAAAGAACGGTTCCAGTTGGAACCTTGATCAAATTTTTTTGTTATTATTTCAAAATAAATAATTAACCTATACAATCCAAATCGATATGTGAAGGGTGGATCCTGTGTGGATTTGTGAGCGTGTGTGTGTGTGTTTTCTTTGGGACATATTCCTTTGTATGATTTCCATGTTCCCCACACCACAATCGGTGGTCCATGTCGTTACTGGGTATAAAATCAACCAGCTCCTCGAAGGAAAATATCATTCAGTGAGCAGCAACAGTCTCGGCAGCATCAGCAATCAGCATCCACGACCTCAGCAACCAGCAACCAACACCCACAGCATCATAAAATATGTCCAACAACAAGAACACCGCATCCAACACGATTGATCTCACGGAAATAGAAATATCCCAGTAGCCATTTTATTAATATAAAATACATACTTACCAGAAGAGAAGATGACAATATAGACTTCGATCTATTTTTATATTACAAATTGTTTTTAATAAAATGTATATGAAGTATAAATCAAAAAAATTTTGTTTTTTAATTAAAATTATTACAGCTGTACTATATATGCTTATGATTCGTCAATTAGTTCACAGTCCATTCACAACCACTAGAGTGAAATAACCGTTTCAGTTCTAACAGCTTGACTGGATTTAAATTACAATGAATCAAAATATTTTAGCTCAATTAACTAAAAGTCGAAAAGCTAAAAATTTTCTGAACTAAAACAACTCAAAACTCAAAATACTGATGGTTTGGAGGAAACATTCAAACCCATAACAGAACCTTTACATGAACTTGTTAATGACACTAAAAAATTACAGAATATGTTACCCACAGACTATAAAAATGTTAAAACTGAAATGACACCTAAACAAAAGGTTAGTGGAAAAACTAATGTATATCGAAGAAACTTTCATCCAAGTGGACAGTTGAAAGGAACAAGAGCACATAAATATACGAAAATTATAAAACCACTTTTAGCGAAAACACCTACTGCCGAGTATACACCCAAACGCTCTAAAGCAAGTGTATTTGGGTCTGGATTTATGACCCTAAATATGAATAAACCCAATTATGTATACTGGGATGATCCAAATGAGTTGGTTGACCGACTGCAGCTTTTTATAGCCTCTCAATCAGCTGGAAATACTAATCACTATTACTAATACTAATTAAATAACATCAATAATTGAAGAATTGAGAGAGGCTCAGATTATACGCTAAGTTATTTACACTATATATATGACATGTAAATATTCAAGAGAGTTTATAATCGTAATGTCTGTTGAGAAGTTTGGACACTACATACATGAGAAGCAGAACCCTAATCATTTAATACGAGATGAGAAAACCTTATCGGGACACTACATCGATACAAATGGGAACTTTAATATTCAACGAAAACGTATAAAAAATGGTCTCGTACCAAAAGAGAACACTGACATTGTCATCAAAGAATATGTGGATAAGGTTATAAACGAGGTGAGTGATTCTCTAATGTCAACGATTTCACAACATCAAGATGCTGTTTATCGAACAATAAATTTTAAAACTGCAGAACTTGATGAAACAATATTGAGACATAAGGAGCTTACGTCAAGCATTTATGAAAAAATTAAATATGGTTATCGGCTCAAGTAAATTTCTCCTATTCTGATTACAAACCATCTAAATATGAGCAGACGAGCTATTGTAAACGAATTACATGTTCTCTCGTCGATACACATTCTCAAAATTTTCCTGGGGTGAAGCAATAAAGTCGAAACATGCAAAGAACGTTGCTCAGGCAATGGAGAAAATATTTAAATCACGACGAGGAGTTCCCAAGAATCTACTATCAGACGATGGTAAAGAGTTCTTTACTAAATTTACATCTCTGATCAAACAATATGAAATCAATCACTATTCAACATATAGTAGTCTAAAGGCCTCAATTGTTGAGAGATTCAACAGGTCATTAAAAGAACTCATGTGGCGAGAATTCAGTTTCAGTGGAAAATACAAATAGATTGATGTGTATAAAGAACTAATTGACATATACAACAATATAGTACACAGGACCATAAAAATGGCACCCATCAATGTACACAGTGAGAATGAAAAACTCATCTTGAAAACTGCATACAATAATATTAAAATATTTGCGGGTAGTAAACTAAAGACGGGGAACTATGTACGCATCAGCAAATATAAGCATGTATTTGAAAAGGGATATACCCCGAATTGGACAACTGTAATATTCAGAATAACTTAAGTACAAAATACTTACCCAACTACAGACTTACTGCAAGACTGGAATGGGAATCCAAACAAAAGGTGATTTCTATAAAGAAGAAATCAATACAACAACTTTTCCCAATACTAACCTGGTTGAAAAAGTGCTGAAATGTAAACGGAATAGAGCTCTGGTCCGCTGGCTGGGTTTCCCCAAATCCGAAGACAGCTGGATTCATAAAACTGTTATTTTTTTATAATGTTTAAGTAAAATATTTTTTATTTTCTTTTTCAATTTCTATCATATATATATTGTATTTTGAACAATAATTTTGAAGTTTATTAAAATTAAATTACTATTATCTAAATATCTTATAAGTATACATTTGTTTTGTTTAAATAAACTATCACATTATAAAGTTAAAACTATCGTTTTATTTTTATACCCGCTACCCATAGGGTAGAAGGGTATTATAACTTAGTGCCAACAGAAAATGTATGTAACAGGCAGAATAAGACATCTCCGACCCCATAAAGTATATATATTCTTGATCAGCGTCAAAAGCCGAGACGATATAGCCATGTCCGTCTGTCCGTCTGTCAGTCTGTCCGTCTGTCCGTCTGTCTGTCTGTATGAACACCTGGATCTCAGAGACTATAAGACATAGAGACACCAAATTTGGCAAAAAGGTTCCTTCATACCCTACGCAGATCAAGTTTATTTCAAAAGTTGGATGCCACGCCCCCTTCGCCCACAATAAGCATTAATCTAGAAAAAAAAAAATAATTGACATATACAACAATAGAGTGCACAGGACCATAAAAATTGCACCCATCAATGTAAACAGTGAGAATGAAAAACTCATCTTGTTTTGCTGTTTGCTGGTAGTAAACTAAAGATGGGGGACTATGTACCCATCAGCAAATATAAATATGTATTTGAAACGGGATATACCCCAAATTGGACAACTGAAATATTCAGAATAACTAAAGTACAAAATACTTACCCAACATTATACTTACTGGAGTGGGAATCTAATCAAAGGTGGTTTCTATAAAGAAGAACTGAAAAAACCAACTTTTCCCAATACTTACCTGGTTGAAAAAGTGCTGAAAAGGAAAGGGAATAGAGCGCTGGTCCGCTGGCTGGGTTTCCCCAAAACCGAAGACAGCTGGATTCATAAAACTGAAATTTTGTAATGTTTAAGTAAAACATTTTTTCTTTTCTTTTTCAATCTCTATCATTTATTTATCGTATTTTGAACAATATTTTTTAAGTTTATTAAAATTAAATTACTATTATCTAAATATCTTATAAGTATACATTTGCTTTGTTTAAATAAACTATCACATTATAAATTTAAAACTATCGTTTTATTTTTTTAATGCCATCTAATAACATAAAATGCATTATCATTTGAGACTCTTGAATGTCTACCGCACTTTCATTTATTTCAACTTTGCTTTTTAAGCATTTACCTTCCTCACTGTACTTTGAGTGTTTTGTGAGTTCTTCTCCAACGCACATATGTTATATGGCTGCGCCAAACACTGAGTAGTATGTTTACCTGAGTGTGAGCACAAGTGACATTAATGGGGTAATTAAGATGATAATTTATGGGTTTGGCTGTCAAAAAATGTGTCAAGTGGTAATTAAGAGTTTTGATGAGGGTCAAAAAGTAGTGTGGGTGTTTAAAGATCGTGGTTATCAAAGGGTTAGGTAAATAAATAAACAAATAAATTAGACTATTGGGGGGTGAGTGTGGTGTGATAGGTTTTGGGGATTGGAGCGTTGGATCTTGTTTGATTTTAGGGTAAGTCAAGTGTATGAGCACATTTGACACCGATCGGCGACCGGCGATCGGTGACCTTCGACAGCTGCAACAGCCGAAATCGATTGAATGTGTTGACAGATCTGCGTTGCGCGAGCGCAGCTGGCAACAGGGTTGGTGATTTTCGCCACCAGCATGCATTCGAACGCAATTCGAACGCAACAGGCAGGGAGCGGGCCTTTGACACGTGCAGTCGTTCGAACGCAACAGGCATCAAACCGTAAAACGGGGGCGGGCCTTTGACACGTGCAATCGTTCGAACGCAACATGCAGCTCATCGAATAACTGGGGACGGTGACCTCGAATAAGTTGACACCACCTGCGATCGTGTGAACAATTTTCGTTTACATATCCCAATCCCAATCCCCAGTAAAATAACGGTTTTTCTTGAAAATATTTATTATCATTTTTATTTTCTCAAGTAGTGTATACAAATTTTTAGAGTAATTTTATTTTCAAGTACAATGCTAAACAGGAATGCTCTAAAGTTACATTTATTTTTCATAATTTTTGAGATTTGTCTGAATGCACAGAAATAATTGACAAGCAGATGTGTCGACTCCAGTATACACATCGTATTTAGCCAAACAACAAGATGTGAAATGCCGCCCATGAAGATTGGAAACCACCATGGTATCAGTTATTCCATTCTAAATATTTTGTATTTCTCAAGTAGTGTATACAATTTTGTGTGTACATTTAGAGTAATTTTTCAAGTACAATGTTAAACAGCAATGCTCTAAAGTTACATTTATTTTCATAATTTTTGAGATTTGTATGAATGTACAGAAAATAAATGACAAGCAGATGTGTCAACTATAGTATGTAGACAATATGTAGTCTTTAACCCATCAACCATATGCGAAACGCCGCTCATGAAGATTGGAAACCAGCGTGCTATCAGTTATTCTATTGTAAACATTTTTGTATTTCTCAAGTAGTGTATACAATTTTGTGTGTACAATTTCGTTTGGATATGACAATTTCTTATGATTTGTCATATTCCCAATAAAATAACAAAATGGGTTTATGTTTTCTTTTAATTTTATTTTTATTTTATATTCAACTACAATATTTAGAAGCGATGCTCTAAATTTACATACATTTTCATTATTTTTTGAGTTTAATAAGAACGAACAGAAAAGAAATGACAAGCACATGGGTCGACTCCAGAATGCACATCGTCTTTAGCCCAACAACAAGATGTGAAATGCCGCCCATGAAGATTGGAAACCACCATGGTATCAGTTAGTCTATTATTAAAAAATGCCAATGATTCCTCCAAGTATTCCAAGTGTTCAGAGAAAATTCGTTTTTTAAACATTTTGATGAAATTACTTATTCTGATTATAAGTTGTTTGATTGTAATGTTCGTTGTAGTATTGTTTTTGTTATCGGTGGAATACATGTTTTAAATTTGTATTTTGATTTTTGGGTTCCGTGGACGTCTATTTGTCTTGATTTCCGAAATTTGAATGAGAAAATGATTTACCAAGAAGTTAGACGACACGTTGAACTAATCCAGTTAATGGAGTGTATTCAACTATACGATCATGAATGAGAAGGCAATATACTTTGGTATTCATCTCACTTGCTGCAGTTAGTTCGGTAGAAATTTTTACGTCAATTGGCCCTGATTTGACTGATTCATTCTGATATGAGAGATCTACAACAACAATAGGAGCCTTAGACAAGAATTCCGCTGGTGATAGAAGTGCACGAGCCTCTCGGTTGTAATAGCTCTCTTGAAATCTCGCATACATATCATACAACACAGCAAACCGATTTTCACTGTATTTAATATTCAAATCCTCATAGGGATAGACTTCAGAATTTAAATATACTTTTGAATTTCTTAAATTGTTTGTAATTAGATTTCCATTCAATGTAAATGCAATGATGGCATACCGCGGACGTTCTCTATTTGCAGCCAATTTAACATTCCATACATGATGTGTTCCCTTCACAAGTGTAGGATTAATGTAACAATCCCAACTGCGGAATGCTAGTGGTAAGCTAGCACCACTTTTTACTACATTAAACATTTTAATTTTGGCACTATCGCTTGGGACAATGTGGGGTACTTTCCAACTAATACTATGTATGTTCATTTTATGTGTATGATCACCAAATGTTTTAACATACACATCATCTGTATTTTTAGCTAGTAAGAGAATAAGTTCATGTTTACAATTTAATATGACTTTTTTGTAGTCTTCTCCAAATCCCATCAACGTTTTTAGTGGTACAGAATAGCTGAAATGTCCTCCAGAAGAGATGTTATCACCAACGTTCCACCCAGCATTGCGATAAAGTAGATCTTCCTGTTGCCCCACAGAGAGAAAGTTCTTGAGAGTTGATGTTATTCCAGTGAACCGTGTCCTATCCAGCTCACACCCATTCAATTCGTATCTTATTTCATCCAGAAAATAGGCCAAACAATTATTTTTGAGCAGACCGTTAACATTAGACGTGCTGCTTGCCCCTGCATTCGCATCAGTAATTTTCTCAAGTATTCCTTCAAAGTGGAGAAAACTTTCACATGGCAGCACATATAAATCTTGGCTCTGTATTGTGATGCGAACTTCATCGTTTGTCTTGAAGTTTTGTTGATATGGGTAATAAGAGTGATATTCTTTTTATACCCGCTACCCATAGGGTAGAAGGGTATTATGACTTAGTGCCAACAGAAAATGTATGTGACAGGCAGAAGGAGACATCTCCGACCCCATAAAGTATATATATTCTTGATCAGCATCAACAGCCGAGACGATATAGCCATGTCCGTCTGTCCGTCTGTCCGTCTGTCCGTCTGTCTGTCTGTATGAACACCTGGATCTCAGAGACTATAAGACATAGAGACACCAAATTTGGCAAAAATGTTCCTTCATACCCTACGCAGATCAAGTTTATTTCAAAAGTTGGATGCCACGCCCCCTTCGCCCACAATAAGCATTTATCTAGAAAAAGTCAAGTTTTTTTTTATGTAAATCGCGTATAACTCCAAAAGTTCTTTGTGTAATGATGTGTAATTTGGTAAGCCATCTGCGCTTGACACTCTTAATATACCCTGTAATTTTGGTAAAAATCGGATAAGTAGAACAAAAGTTATTCGCGAAATTATTTATCAAAATTGTTGTTCCCAATGCATATGGACGTTTTAAGTGTGTGATTGACCTAGAGATATCAAATTTGGTGACAGTATTCGTGTAGGTCTTACGCAGATCAAGTTTATTTTAGATTTTTGCCACGCCCCTTTCCGCCCCCGAAAACTGTAAAAGCCGTAATAATGAACCTAGAGCATTGAATTTTGGTATGCATAATAATAATTATATTCTCAATCATTTCTGTGAATTTGGTTGAGATCGAGTTAAAAACAAGTAAGAAAGCTACAGTCGAGAGTGCTCGACCGTATGATACCCGCAACCCATTTCGAGAGAACAAAAAAAATTTTAATGATATTTTAACAACAAATATACCAAAAATATACTGAAACTTGTGTTTTGTATATATTTGAAAATAGCGGGAAGAAATCCACAACACCGACATGGTCACACTGTCAACTAAACAAACAAAAGCGCGAGCAGCTGCAAGTGAATTTTGCATATAAAATTGATTCATTAATAACTTCCTTGTTTTTAACTCGATCTCAACCAAATTCACAGGGGTATAACAAGGAAGTTATTAATGAATCAATTTTATATGCAAAATTCACTTGCAGCTGCTCGCGCTTTGTTTGTTTAGTTGACAGTGTGGCCATGTCGGTGTTGTGGATTTCTTCCCGCTATTTTTCAGTTCCAGTTTCACCACGCAAGTTGACTAAATTCCCCTTCTGATCAGTTATCCGTACTTCGAGTGTGCTTATTTCTCTGCTGTTGACAGGTAAATAAATCAGATTTCGTGGTGTAATGTTCATTTTATTTCCTGGTGGGACATTAATTCCAAATTCATGAAGCACATGATTTGATCTATTACCCACATATGACCCACTAATAATGTTACATTCCAACCTAATTGTATTTATTTTTAAAATATTTACTGGATTATCTGAGATGTAAATTTCAGACTTGTGTGCTCTTAAAATACGTTTATTAAATCCAAATAGCTGTCCAATAGTTCGTTCACGATAAAAAAATACCGCTTCATTTCAAGTGCAAACTTGCACTTGGAGTGTGTTGTTATTACTTTGAATTTTTAGGGTATCATGAAGACCATACACTTATAGCTCATTCAAAATATATTTTGTGATGTCATCGAGTTCATACGAGCCCACTGGTATTTCTATGACTTTATCCCCAATGTGAAATAAATTGTTTCCTTTATCAACGTTTGGTATAGAATTGTATGTATAAAAGTCAATGAGAGCACACTCATAATTCCGTGTTAGTTCAATTTGCGGGAAAAAATTTTCAGTTATAACTGATGTGTTCCCGTTCAATGTAAATGTTAAAGATGTAGACATTTTGAAGCCTGACTGTAGACTGTCTTTTCACCGTCACCTCATTATACTTATATCCATTTTAATTAAAGTATAATGAATTGATCAAATCCTTTTCTATATCGGCCAGTTTTCATATCGTCATCCTTAGAGATTACTAGAAATCCAAATTTATCCACCCAACAATTTCGTGATATTTCCATAAATGTTTCATATTCCATATCGCTATTTACATGATCTCGATATATGTGTCGCATGTTTAAATCGTCTTGTTTAAACATTAAAATAAAATTTGCATTATCACGTATTAAATGTTTCGGTATATGTGTATACGTTTGGCAAAGATAAAAAGAATCAATATTCTTATGACGACCCATACAAAAATAGTTTCGGATATTATCCTGTTTTTCACATGCCACATCATCAAATATCATAATATAATTATTTTTAGCTTCCTGTGGTGTTAAAACTGTGTCATTTGCGGAGAATGTGTAGTATCCCATTCCTTGTATTGGTTTGATAAGTTTTTCCAAATACTCATATTTCGGTTGATATAAACTCTTTGAAAATACATAAATATTTTCAAATTTTACTCCATTTGGACTCTCTATGAGGCTAAGCAACACATTAGTTTTCCCACAATTTGATGGACCAACAATTAAAGCTCTAATTGTGTTGGGTAGCAAGGTACTGTGACGAGGCTGTTGATTCTCCTCCCCATGCCCACCGCCCTCAATGTTTCTCACTAAGATGCTTTTCTTTTGTGGTAATAAACGCATGTTAATGAGAGAAGTACTTCATTCAATGAGGAACGTTGGTGGATTGAGGTCGTTATAAAATGATGAAACATTTTTATAATATAAACACTCGTAAATCAAATGTCAAACAGGGTGGTGGTCTTGTAAACAATATAATAAACGCTCTACCCGTTGAAGTGCATTTACCTGGGTACAATTACTGTGGACCAGGAACAAAGCTAGAGAAACGTTTAGCACGCGGTGATCGTGGAATCAATGCTTTGGATGAAGATTGTAGGGAACACGACATAGCATATTCAAAAAGTAAGGACTTGAGTGAGCGTCATAAAGCTGACTCTGTTTTAATTGATAGGGCCTGGGATCGTGTAAAAGCATCGAATAGCAGTTTTGGTGAGAGAGCAGCAGCGTACTTTGTAACGAACATGATGAAGGTAAAGAAAAAATTTGGTATGGGATCAAAACAGAAAAAGACGAAGAAAGTAGTAAAAACGTCTCTTGCTTCAATAATCAAAAAAACGACCAAGGAATTGAAAAAAAATAAACCGCTTGACATATTTCATGCAATAAAAGTTGCACGAAAAGCAGTATCTAACTCAATGGGTTGTAGGAAAAATGTTGTAATTCCACGGGTTATAAATGTTCCCAAGGTAGGTGGCTTCTTGCCACTTGTACCAATTTTAACAGCTCTTAGCGCTGTGGGCAGATTAGCGTCAGGTAACGCAGCAATAGTAAAGTCTATTAACAATGCAAAGATAGCAAAACAGCAACTAGAGGAGAACAAGAGACATAATAAAAAAATGGAAACTGTTTCGTTGGGTGAGGGATTGTATTTACAACCATACAAAAAAGGGTATGGTATATCATTTAATAAAAATAATCGAAAACAATATCGCAACCAAAAAACTACTAAAAATATTCAACATTTTCGGGGTGTTTATATGAAAGATGAATTACCAAAAATCCCACTATATCGTGAGTGTGGAATAATAAATTTAGCAGACTCGTCATCAAAAGGAACGCATTGGGTAGCTTATTTTAAGAGAGGTTCTGATTCATATTACTTTGACAGTTTTGGGAACTTACAACCACCATTAGAAGTAATTAAATATTTGGGAGAAAGCATTAAGTATAATTATCAACGTTTGCAACAATTCGGTACTGTTAACTGTGGACATTTGTGTCTACAATTTTTGTTGCAATCCAACTCATTGCACTAAAGATGGGTGGAATGTGTTTATAATATGTGTGTGTGTGTGTGTGTGTGTGTGTGTAAGTGTATGTGTGTTCCTTGTAAGAACGCACATGTCTGGACTGTGTGTCCCGTTACAGAACCACTTGAAAATCGGTTGGCCTTTGTGAACCTCACTCGAGAAATGGTCGAGAATATGCTCTTTTGTTCATCGTTGGAGGATATAAAATCAACCGGCTCCTCGAAGGAAAATATCATTCAGTGACCAGCAACAGCAGCATCAGCAGCATCAGCAGCATAAGCAGTATCAGCAGCAACAACAACATCAAACCATCACAGCACCATCACAGCAACAACAAGATCAAACCATCACAGCACTATCACAGTAACAACAACAACAATATGGAATGCAACAATTTTGATAACATCAACAACTTTAACATTTTGTGGAGGTTGATAGACAACCTACCATTGACGATGCTAACGGAGGAAGATTCAACCGAATCTCAGGTGACGGAGGAGGAGGAGTTCATAGACACAAGTGTCTTCAACCTCCTCGACCCGTTGTCATGTGACAATATGATAACCCAAGAGGTCTTAGATGCCCTCTTGAAAGACATTGAGGAGGACCCAGATATGCGTGGGTTTTATAATAAGAAATAAATTTTAAATAACATTATAAATATATAAATATATATATATATATACAAACAAAACAAAATTTTTTAATTGGGGAGGTGTTTTAGCTTTTATTTCAGCTTTAATTTTAGCTTTTATTTTCAACTTTCATTTTCAGCTATTTTAAATTATATATACTATTTTAAATTTACATTTTTAAAAATAATATAAAAATATATTTAATCAAAATATTAAAATAAAGAAAATTTTTAAAACAAATTAAAATAAAAAAATTTTAAAACAAATTAAAATTGTTTAATTGAGGAGGTGTTTTGCATTAATCTTGGATTTTTAGAACTTTGGCTTTATTTTCAGCTTTTGTTTCAGCTTTTTTTTTTAGCTTTTATTTTCAGCATTTTTTATTTTAAAAATAAACATTTCTTAAATATATTGAGCGTCATATATATATATATATATATATATATATTTAAGCAAACACAAATTTTAAAATAAAAATATATTGTTCAGACCACACAGCCATCTTCCGGCTAGGCGCGCATCCCTTGCGTGCGTGCTCTCCACCACGCCTCTTAAGCCACCACTATGGTGAAGAGAGGCCGTGTAGGTTAAGCTAGGCTTAAGATGAAATTAAAATGTGAATTGAGATCAGTTGAAAATATACAAGTGCAGTGAATAGAAGTCCGCGTTTTTTCTTTTGATTCCAAAAGCAGATAACGGCGGCCCACAACAACAACAACAACAACCTCAACCACGACGGTCGCGGCAAAGAAGACTTTGACGGCCCCCTACATTAACATATATATAACAAGTAAGAAAGCTACAGTCGAGAGTGCTCGACCGTATGATACCCGCAACCCATTTCGAGAGAAAACAAAAAATTTAAATGATATATTAACAAAAAATATACCAAATATACTAAAATTAGTTTTTTGTATATATTTGAAAATACCGGGTAAAAATCACAACACCGTTTTGGTCACACTGTCAACTAAACAAACAAAGCGCGGGCAGCTGCAAGTGAATTTTGCATACAAAATTGATTCTTTAATAACTTCTTTGTTTTTCATTCGATCTCAACCAAATTCACAGGAATCATTGAGAATATAAATATTATTATGCATATCAAAATTCAATGCTCTAGGTCTATTATTACGGCTTTTACAGACTTTTGGGGGCGGAAAGGGGCGTGGCATCCAACTTTTGAAATAAACTTGACCTGCGTAGGACCTATAGGAGTACTGTCCCCAAATTTGGTAGCTCTAGCTTTTATAGTCTCTGAGATCCAGGTGTTCATACAGACGGACAGACGGACAGACGGACAGACGGACATGGCTATATCGTCTCGGCTGTTGACACTGATCAAGAATATATATACTTTGTGGGGTCGGAGATGCCTCCTTCTGCCTGTTACATACATTTTCTGTTGGCACTAAGTTATAATACCCTTCTACCCTATGGGTAGCGGGTATAAAAATATCAATTTAAAAGTTTTATTTCCATACATTTCATTTTTAGCTTTTTATTTACAGGATATAACTGGTATAAAAACAGCTATTACAAACAGACTTGTTCTGTTCAAACAGCTATTACCAACAGACCTGTTCTGTTCAAACAGCTATTACCAACACACCTGTTCTGTTCAAACAGCTATTACCAACACACCTGTTATGTTCAAACAGCTATTGGTATCAGACCTGGTCGGTTCAAACAGTTAATGGTATCAGACCTGGTTTACAAAAACAGCTAATGGTATCAGACCTGGTCGGTTCAAACAGCTAATGATATCAGACCTGGTTTACAAAAAACAGCTAATGGTATCAGACCTGGTTAACAAAATCAGCCATTGATATCAGACCTGGTTAACACAAACATCTAATATAAATTGGCAAGAGATCAGTTTTAGATACAGTTTGTATACAATCCAACTCGATATGTGAAGGGTGGATCCTGTGTGTATTTGTGAGCGTGTGTGTGTGTGTGTGTGTGTGTTTTCTTTGAAGACTCCATGGGACATATTCCTTTGAAAGATCCCCATGTTCCCCACACCACAATCGGTGGTGTATGTCGCTAGTGGGTATAAAATCAACCAGCTCCTCGAAGGAAAATATCATTCAGTGAGCACCAACAGTCTCGACAGCATCAGCAATCAGCGTCCACGACCTCAGCAACCAGCAACCAACACCCACAGCACCATCAAAAATGTCCATCAACGAGAACACCGCATACAACATGATTGATCTTACGGAAATGGAATCCCAGCAAACATTTATGAACACAACCGAGAGGACTTTGATGATCTTTTGAAAATCAATGATAATCTCTTAAAGATCAATGAAGATCTTTTAAAGGCCAATGAGGACCGAGTGAAGACTGCCTTCAACTCGCTTAAAGTGAAAAGTAAACTTCACTTTAAGAAGCTGCTCATCAACACACCATACAATATCATGAAAGCGAAAAAGGTAAAAGTAAGATTTGGCACCAACGTGATGGTTGAGCTGGAGAACCATTTCGTTTTCCTCCCTCCTCGGTTTAATGCGATTGAAGAGAGCATCCTGGAGCTGGTTAAGGAAAAAAAATATATACTTACCAGAAGAGAAGACGACAACATAGACTTTGATATTGTATATTACAAATTGTTTTTAATAAGATAAAGTATAAATCAAAAAAAATTTTGTTTTTTAATTCAAATTATTACAGCTATATATGCTTATGATTCGTCAAGTAGTTCACAGTCCATTCACAACGACTAGAGTGAAATAACCGTTTCAGTTCTAACAGCTTGAGTGACTTTAAAGTACAATGAATCAAAATATTTTAGCTCAAATCAAAATTCGAAAAGCTCTAAAAAAAAATTTTCTGAACTAAAACAACTCAAAACTCAGAATACTGATGGTTTGGAGGAAACATTCAAACCCATAACAGAACCTTTACATGAACTTGTTAATGACACTAAAAAGTTACAGAATATGTTACCCACAGACTATAAAAATGTTAAAACTGAAATGACACCTAAACAAAACATTAGTGGAGATAACACACTACATGCGAAAAAGATGAAGATGAAGAAACTAAAAACTAAATATGATGATGACAGTGATGATAATGATGATGATGATGATAATCAATTCTATTCTCAGTCAGCAATAGAGGATACATCATTTGTACTCCCGAATCAAGATGAGTCCCATACATCAAGAGCGATATTGAGTCAAGTGTATCCTCATACATCATCCTCATTAACACATCCAGCTGTACATCATGATGAGAGCTCAAATCATCTTTTGGATGTGACATTTGGACCATACAAAAATACAACCGGTCAATTAATGATGGGAAGTAACTACATAAATGTATCTGGCAATAAAATTGAATTTGAAGATGGTATAAACTGGGAACTGACAAATGGTTTATATCCTTTAATATTCCATTGTCAACCACAAAATTACAGTCAAAATGACTTGAAAATATACAGAGAAATTTTGATAAAAACTAATGTATATCGAAGAAACTTTCATCCAAGTGGACAGTTGAAAGGAACAAGAGCACATAAATATACGAAAATTATAAAACCACTTTTAGCGAAAACACCTACTGCCGAGTCTACACCCAAACGCTCTAAAGCAAGTGTATCTGGGTCTGGATTTATGACCCTTAATAAGAATAAACCCAATTATGTATACTGAGATGATCCAAATGAGTTGGTTGAACGACTGCAGCTCTTAATAGCCTCTCAATCAGCTGGAAATACTAATCACACTAATGAAATTACATCAATAATTGAAGAATTGAGAGAGGCTCAGATTATATGCTAAGTTATTTACACTATATATATGACATGTAAATATTCAAGAGAGTTTATAATCATCATGTCTGTTGACAAGTTTGGACACTACATACATGAGAAACAGAACCCTAATCATTTAATACGAGATGAGAAAACTTTATCAGGACACTACATCGATGCAGATGGGAACTTTAATATTCAACGAAAACGTATAAAAAATGGTGTCGTACCAAAAGAGAACACTGACATTGTCAACAAAGAATATGTGGATAAGGTTATAAACGAGTCGAGTGATTCTCTAATGTCAACGATTTCACAACATCAAGATGCTGTTTATCGATCAATAAATTTTAAAGCTGCAGAACTTGATGAAAGAATATTGAGACTTGAGGAACTTACGTCAAGCATTTATGAAAAAATTAAATATGGTTATCGGCTCAAGTAAATTTCTCTTATTCTGATTACAAACCATCTAAATATGAGCAGACGAGGTATTGTAAACGAATTACATGCTTCCTCGCGGAAACATTTTCTACGGCGTAGAGTCATCACAAAGGGAATAAATGATTTATGGCAAGTCGACTTGGTTGAAATGGGAAAGTACGCAAAATCAAATAATGGTTATCGATACTTGCTAACAGTAATAGACACATTCTCAAAATTTGCCTGGGTGAAGCAATAAAGTCGAAACATGAGAAGGACGTTGCTCAGGCAATGGAGAAAATATTTAAATCAGGACGAGGAGTACCCAAGAATCTACAATCAGATGATGGTAAAGAGTTCTTTAACACTCAATTTACAGCTCTGATCAAACAATATGAAATCAATCACTAATCAACATATAGTAGTCTAAAGGCCTCAATTGTTGAGAGATTCAACAGGTCTTTAAAAGAACTCATGTGGCGAGAATTCAGTTTCAATTGAACATACAAATGGATTGATGTGTATAAAAAATTAATTGACATATACAACAATAGAGTACACAGAACCATAAAAATTGCACCCATCAATGTAAACAGTGAGAATGAAAAATTCAACTTGAAAACTGCATACAATAATATTAAAATGTTTGCTGGTAGTAAACTAAAGTTAGGGGACTATGTACGCATCAGCAAATATAAACATGTATTTGAAAATGGATATACCCCAAATTGGACAACTGAAATATTCAGAATAACTAAAGTACAAAATACTTACCCAACAACATACTTACTGCAAGACTGGAATGGAAATCCAATCAAAGGTGGTTTCTATAAAGAAGAACCGAAAAAAACAACTTTTCCCAATACTTACCTGGTTGAAAAAGTGCTGAAAAGGAAAGGGAATAGAGCTCTGGTCCGCTGGCTGGGTTTCCCCAAATCCGAAGACAGCTGGATTCATAAAACTGAAATTTTGTAATCTTTAAGTAAAACATTTTTCTTTTCTATTTCAATCTATATCATTTATTTATTTAACAACATTTTTTAAGTTTATTAAAATTTAATAACTATTATCTAAATATCTTATAAGTATACATTTGTTTTGTTTAAATAAACTATCACATTATAAACTTAAAACTATCGTTTTATTTTTTTAATGCCATCTAATAGCATAAAATGCATTATCATTTGAGCCTCTTGGATGTCTACCGCACTTTCATTTATTTCAACTTTTCTTTTTAAAGCATTTACCTTCCTCACTTTACTTTGAGTGTTTTGTGAGTTCTCCTCCAATGCACATATTTGGCTGCGCCAAACACTGGACTGTGCTTCTAGAGTAGATATACAACCCTCAATTTCATTGGGAATTGTAGAGTAATGCCCTATTGCTAGAGTTGAAACCCCATCTTCACAAATTATTCTCTTATCATCTTTATTGTCTAAAATATTTTTTGTTATTTTTAGAGTACTAATTTCATGCCCTCTAGATCTAAACATGTACTTGCTATCACGTGCTTGCTGTCCTGTGTACAAACAATTTGTATACCCCTCAAATGTGACCTTCTCCAGACAACTGCGCTTTACTCCTTTATTTTTTTTTACGCATATTTCCATAGCAGTACCAGAATTTTCACATCTATATGCATACATTTTTGAACGTAACCCAACAAACTCACTCATTGGTTTACCATGCATCTCATCTTTAAAGAATCCTAAACGCTTCTTGTTGCACTATTTAAAATTATATGATGTAGCCAATTCATTTGAATACTCAGATGTATCAAATTCCATTTCAACATCATCACGAATTTCTTCATAGAAGTCGTTCGATTTTATAGAGTATATAAACGAATCGGTGTCCATATAATTTAATTGAAGTGCTTTGTTAAATTTAGGTTTCATATAATCATAATGAAAATCATACATTTTGAATTTATATAATTCCAACACTGCAAAGCCTAAATATATTGGCTTATCAAAAATGTTGCGTAATCTTTTCATCTGAATTGCAAACATAGTCTCATTAAACTTTGTTGCACTATGAAAATTTGATCTGGATATCAAGTTTCTGGCACAAAATCTAAGGCGCCCACCTTGTGGACCTACGTCTGGAGAATTCCATTCTGTAACAATACGAATGTCTACCCTCTTTTCGCTGTTTTCCATGGTTTTACCATAGACAGCATTATTTAGCAATTTGAAAAAATCTTTTTCAAAATTATTTGATGCCCTAGTTCTATGCTCAGTGTTTATGTCAATATACTTTTTAAGCCAGGCCTTCTGTTTAAACTCTAAGACGGTGTGAATCTTTTTTACCCTCAACCCATGCTTAATACACTGCTGTAGAGTATTGTAGTGTATTACATACTTCTCCTTATCGCGGAGATCAGCTATTAGCTTGTCAATTTTTGATGATTTTGACGGTAATTTATTGGACGGGCAGAAGGGCAAATCATTGTGCATATCGTGGAGTGAGTATGGATATTCCAAGTCAACCTCAAGAATATATCCATACTCACTGTTATCACATATATTATCAATCTCAAATGATTGCACTTCTGCCCGCTCTAACCATTTGAATTCACCGTAAGGCAGAGGTGCAGACATGGCCCAACCATAAAGGTTATTTGCATCCACATACATTAAATATTCCGATTCTCTTGTAGAATCAAAATCTTTAAGGTATTTGTGGTTTGCTTTGGTGTGTCTATGACTACATTGAACTAATCCACCTCGAATTCCACACTGAATATGTCTTATCATATCAATATCTGTGAGTAACTCAAGGCGGATCTCTGTTGTTTTCAACATCGCATCCCATGACAACCCTGGAGTTGTGTAATAGTGAGCAGGATCGAGTTGATGAATGCTTAAACAAATTTCCCTAAAGTTTTCGAAAACGTCTGTTAACAATAAAACATCAGTTTTCAAATATAACTCCAAGTAGTCTTTAAGAGTTTGACACTTGAAGTTATTCCACACTGAGCATGCGTGATTGTAGTCTACCTCAGAACATTCTGACTCTGTCAAATTGCTGTAGAACTCACTCCTTGGTGGGAGACAAGTTTCTTCCAACTTTTGAGCTGAATCTAAATATTCATAAGGGAGAACTCCTTTCCTACGAAGTAGGGAAAAATCGGATTTGTTTGGGTATTGTGTTTTGAGAACATTACAACTGTTCTCACTTAAATTTCCTGCAAGTGTGCTTAGACTAGAGGGCATAAATCTTAAAGAGTCCAAAAATCTAATTTCCAGGGAATCATCTTCTACTGGCACAAATTTTGAAATACTAATATATAATTCCTTGTTCACAGGAATTACTTTAATATCCCCCTTAATCTCCCCGAGCTCTTTCACAAACAAATGTGCATCATATTTTGACAAATTGTGAAAGAACACGGGGATAAAATTTCCCTTCCTATGGTTGAGGTTTCACGAATTATGTGCTGCACCTCGGTATGTGCCAGTAAAATGACAGTGATGACAGTGGCTCTGATATAATTCGGACAAACCGGGTGTTAGACTTTCAATGAAAGTGCGGCTTACATCCCCGCCCGTTCTTAAAACAAATGCACACTTTACATAGTATGCAAATGCTACAAGCAAATGCTTATTAATTATTTGGGAATTATCACTTACATCTATCCTAGAGGGATCCAGTGTGCATTCAAAATCTGCATACACGGTGAATGGAATCTTCAGCTGCCGGTGGTGATTTTTAAAGAAGACCTCTGTCTGGTGGGGCTTAGGTGGCTCCATGAGAGTTCGACTGCATATTTCTGCATGTCGACTGGCCCTCTCTTCACTCGTCGAATATCGCAAGCATTGATTGCAGAACCAACGCTTTGGCTGCTCCCTACCCAATTGCGATGAGAGCAGACTGAAATTATAAAGAATTCGATATATGTTATTTAAATATTATTTTTATTTTATTACTTGTACTTACGCAGATATATTTTTTATCCACACATAGTGACCGTGAACATTTCCATTTGGTCCATCCAATAGTAGTAGGTTGATGTGTGATTTCCCTTCAAATCCAGCACAATAAAGTGGTCCAAACACTTTGTTTGCTTCCTCATCATATCCAAAAACATTTATGCTGATGTGTGGGTTCCGTCTTGTGAACTCATTCATTTTGCTAAGTTCCATTGGAAACGATAGTCCTCTGAAGTCCACCTTGTAGTTGTTGTCCACTTGAGTTATTTGTGAAGCTATGTTGATATTGTAACTGGAGCATCGCTGTGCATTTCTAATTGGCTTAAGGGCTGATATTATTGCCCACTTGAAGCAGAACACATCATTGTTCTGTACGTTGATGAGAACTCGTTTGTGTTCAAGCTTCAACGGAATTTTAAAATGTTGTGATCCTCTAATGGGATCACATTGAAGCATGTTTAACTCCACTCTGATGAGACGAGTCATCGTCCATCCACTATCCTTTTCCTGAAACTCACTCATCTTAGTTTTCATTGCATCTGCGTACATTTCATAGAGTTCCATGAAATTGGAATACATCGAAACCAGTGACATTTTCCTCTATTTGGGAATCATGCTCTTTCAGCAGCATGTACTCAGCAAACAACTCGAAATTAACTTTTGATGTTGTATGTGAGCTCATTACCCTTTCTAAATGAGGAATCAGTGCTACTCCAGCTTCATTAAGGAATTCATCCGGAATCCTTACAGCAGCTCCCTCATTAATAAAAATACATCAATAATTTGCTTCACCTGTCCATCCACCGGTCGGATTGCATTATATTTATGCAACTCGGTGCGAACATGGTGGTGCCATTGCATATTTGGAGGTAAATACTGCTGGCATGGGTGACAAAACACTCCATTGATGTTGTTGAAGTTGTTGGTGTTGTTGAAGTTGCTAATTTTGTTTGAATTCATGATGTTGGTGTTGTTGTTGTTGTTGATGACGGTGCTGTATGGGTGTTGTTGGTATTGTTGTTGATGATGTTGTTGATAATCTTGTTGATGATGTTGTTGTTGGATTTTTTGTTGATGATGTTGTTGTTGTTGTTGTTGATGTTGTTGTTGATGTCGTTGTTTGTTTTACACTAAATTTTTACACAAAATATTTTGAAATTTTTAAATTTGTTTAAACAATTTTCAAATTTTGGGAAACTAGGACGGTTTGCTTCGAATGACGAATTAGAAGTGATTTCTAAAAAACTATCAGCATACATCTGATCTTTTCAGAAATTGTTTTCACTCTTCCATGGTCAAGTGGACCAGCTTCACAATTTAACATACATAGCATTTTGTTTATTTATTATTTTTCGAGTCATGTGACCTTTCAATGTTGGGAGCTTATACACATTCCGACGATCGTGGACTTATCTTCCCTCTCGCTCACTTAATTTTCCTTGCGTCCCTGTTTTGATATATGACACCAACATTACAATATGTTTATCGTCCTCTCCTCTTTCAGAGTGCTGACTGTCGCTATCGATCACAAGGCAAATTCAATAAAAACCGTTATTTTACTGGGGATTGGGATTGGGATATGTAAACGAAAATTGTTCACACGATCGCAGGTGGTGTCAACTTATTCGAGGTCACCGTCCCCAGTTATTCGATGAGCTGCATGTTGCGTTCGAACGACTGCACGTGTCAAAGGCCCGCCCCCTGCCTGTTGCGTTCGAATTGCGTTCGAATGCATGATGGTGCCGAAAATCACATATCTGTCAACACATTCAATCGATTCCGGCTGTTGCAGCTGTCGAAGCTCACCGATCGCCAACACTCCAATCCCCACAATCTATCACACCACACTCACCCCCCAATAGTCTAATTTATTTGTTTATTTATTTACCTAACCCTTTGATCACCACGATCCCTAAACACCTACACTACTTTTTGACCCTCATCAAAACTCTTAATTACCACTTGACATATTTTTTGACAGCTAAACCCATAAATTATCATCTTAATTACCCCATTAATGTCACTTGTGCTCACACTCAGGTAAACATACTACTACACTGGACTGTGCTTCTACAGTAGATATACAACCCTCAATTTCATTGGGAATTGTAGAGTAATGCCCTATTGCTAGAGTTCATCTCCATCTTCACAAATTATGCTCTTATCATCTTTGTTGTCTAAAATAATTTTTGTTATTTTTAGTGTACTAATTTCATGCCCTCTAGACATAAACATGTACATGCTATCACGTTCTTGCTGTCCTGTGTACAAACAATTTTTATACCCCTCAAATGTGACCTTCTCCAGACAACTGCGCTTCACTCCTTTATTCTTTTTTACGCATATTTCCTTAGCAGTACCAGAATTTTCACACCTATATGCATACATTTTTGAACGTAACCCAACAAACTCACTCATTGGTTTACCATGCATCTCATCTTTAAAGAATCCTAAACGCTTCTTGTTGCACTGTTTAAAATTGCATAACGTAGCCAATTCATTTGAATACTCAGATGTATCAAATTTCAATTCGACATCATCACGAATTTCTTCATAGATGTCGTTCGTTTTTATAGAGTATATAAACGAATCGGTGTCCATATAATTTAATTTAAGTGCTTTGTTAAAATTAGATTTCATATAATCATAATGAAAATCCTACATTTTGAATTTAGATAACTCCAACATATATTGGCTTATCACAAATGTTGTGTAATCTTTTCATCTGAATTGCAAACATAGTTTCATTAAACTTTGTTGCACTATGAAAATATGACCTGGATATCAAGTCTCTGGCATACAATCTAGGGTGCCCACCTTTGTGGACCTACGTCAGGAGAATTCCATTCCGTAACAATACGAATGTCTACCCCCTTTTGACTGTTTTCCATAGTTTTACCATAGACAGCATTATTCAACAATTTGAAAAAATCTCTTTCAAAATTATTTTTTGCTCTAGTTCTATGCTCAGTGTTGATGCCAATATACTTTTAAAGCCAGGCCTTCTGCTTAAGCTCTAAGACGGTGTGAATCTTTCTTACCCTCAACCTACGCTTAATACACTACTTTAGAGTTTTGTAGTGTATTACATACTTCTCCTTATCACGGAGATCAGCTATTAGCTTGGCAATTTTTGATGGTAATTTATTGGACGGGCAAAAGGGCAAATCATTGTGCATATCGTGGAGCGAGTATGGATATTCCAAGTCAACCTCAAGAATATATCCATACTTGCTGTTTTCAGATATTTTATTAATGTCAAATGATTGCACTTCTGCCCGCTCTAACCATTTGAATTCACCGTAAGGCAGAGGTGCAGACATGGCCCAACCATAAAGGTTATTTACATCCACATACATTAAATATTCCGATTCTCTTGTAGAATCAAAATCTTTAAGGTATTTGTGGTTTGCTTTGGTGTGTCTATGACTACATTGGACTAATCCACCTCGAATTTCACACTGAATATGTATTATCATATCAATATCTGTGAGTAATTCAAGGCGGATCTCTGTTGTTTTCAACATCGCATCCCATGGAAACCCTGGAGGTGTGTAATAGTGAGCAGGATCGAGTTGATGAATGCTTAAACAAATTTCCCTGAAGTTTTCGAAAACGTCTGTTAACAATAAAACTTCCGTTTTCGAATATAACTCGAAGCAGTCTTTAAGAGTTTGACACTTGAATTTATTCCACACTGAGCATGCGTGGTTGTAATCTACCTCAGAACATTCTGACTCTGTCAAATTGCTGTAGAACTTACTCCTTGGAGGCAAGTTTCTTCCATTTTTTGGGCTGAATCTAAATATTCATAAGGGAATCTAATTTCCAGTGTATCATCTTCTAGTGGCACAAATTTTGAAATACTAATATATAATTCCTTGTTCAAAGGAATTACTTTAATATCCCCCTTAATCTCCCCGAGCTCTTTCGCAAACAAATGTGCGTCATATTTTGACAAATTGTGAAAGAACACGGGGATAAAATTTCCCTTCCTACGGTTGAGGTTTCACGAATTATGTGCTGCACCTCGGTATGTGCCAGTAAAATGACAGTGATCTCTCACTCTGTCATTACCCAAACTACCCTTGCAAATATGACAATTAATGGCCTCATCGAAATTGTAGGTATCCTGTGCACTCATTTGGATGGGTACCACACTCTTCATGTGGTTCTGATATAATTCGGACAAATCGGATGTTACACTTTCAATGAAAGTGCGGCTTACATCCCCGCCCGTTCTTAAAATAAACTTATCTAGTGCTGTATCAAATGCACACTTTATATAGTATGCAAATGCTACAGGCTGTAATATTTCGCATGTAGGACCATTTATCAATCAGCCGCAAAGTATGGACCATTTTTTTTCTTTATTGTGTATTTGTTCGTAATTATTTGTTTGTCTATTTTTTTTTTGTATATAGTTGTTAATAAAATTGGTTAGTATTAGTTAGTTGTATTCGTATATGATATTGAAATTGTTGTTGTCTAAACAATGTTATATACAAATAACAAAAGGGGTCAAGATAGCGTCATCTATCGATAGGCGAGAGAAGTTATTCTAACAAGCATTTAGGCTGATGCATTTTTTTTTGTACGGGGTGAAAAGATGCGCAATAAAATTGCCAAAAAGAAGAAGCCACAATTGAAAAAGAAGAAAAGAAAAACCATTTTTTTGTGCTGTCTGTCGTCTTAGTGCACGTGTGTTAACCTCAACAGTGGGAAAAAAATGTATATAGTGTTTTCCGACGGCCTGCAGATCTATTTAGTAGGACGCCTCAATATTACATTGTGAGTACATTTCTAGTGATCTAAACCATATACATACTCATATATGATTTATTTTGAAGTGCGCCGCAGATTGGTCCAGCCGCCGTTGCACCGCAGTGCCGAACCCCAAAATTAGGGTAAATTAATAAGTCTGTTTTTGAAGTGCAATCCTTAATTTCTGTTTTCGTTTGAATTTTTTGTTGTTGTAGATTCGGCACTTAGTTCCACTTAGCAACAGACTTAGTTCCAGACTAAGTTACAGACTTAGTTCCAGACTAAGTTGTACCGTCATGTTATAATAGTGGTGTTCAGCATGTTGTGTTGTGGGTAGATTTGAATCGCTTAAAATATGCGGACGAAAAAACGTCATAAGTCTTACGCGTAAAATACCAAACGGGTGGAATGATCACTTCAGAAAGCTGGCGGGCGCGAGACAGTGAACCGCCCAGCTGTTCGCACCAATTACCGAACAGAGCACACCTGCGCATTGGGCTAGGCTATCGTGTCACCAACGCAAGCTACGCGGCGGCAATTTCTAAACGAAGCTGCATTGGATACCAGGTGGACGTCCAGCAGCTCCAGCAGCCACAACTCCCTTCTGTGCCGAGGTCCCTTCAGTGGCAATTTACAGGCACAGCCGCGCAGACGCTACACCCAGCTGTTAGGCAACATCACGGATGGCAGTTTCTTAGTGTGGATAGGAAACGTTGGATGTAAATGTTATTGTATTGTTTATATTAAGACCTAATTGAGAACGTTTGTAATTTGGTCCCAATGTTTTTTTTTTGTAAGTCGATAACGACGAGGTGATAAAGTCAACGTCGCCAATCACTTTTAAGCGACTCCTCATGCACCTGTAATAGGACCATCTGTAAACCCAAAGTTGTATAAAAACAATCCAAAAATGCATGTAGGCACAGACTAAAAGCCATGTTTGATATTAAATTCCCAAATTATATGTATTTCATATGTACGTAAATTTGTCATTAACAAGTACTTGTTTGTAGTGTCGCTATAAGCTTCATGCCAGTCAGCTTTTGATTGTGCACATTCAGCTTTTTTGTAGTTGAACTTTTTTCCACAGCTGGGCGAATGCAGACACACTCACATACACGGAAAGATCTTTCAGCGTGGGATGTTGACTGTAAGTCTGCATTATATTATATTGTAATAGCTATACACCCAAATAAAAGCCTAACTTTGCTCAGCTTTTGGAATTAGTTGGATCAGCTGACTGCACTGCTTGCTATTTGCAACTCGCACGACACACAAACTGCTTGAAGCTTTTTGGCCTTCTGCTGATCGTTTCGATAATTTTGTTTGTGCGGTGAACAAATATTTTAAACCTGGCTTCAAACTGTCTGAGTCATTTAAAAAAGAAAAAAAAATATGGTCAAAAAAAAATAAATAATTATTTATATTAATTGTATATTCGTTTTATATAATGTATTTATAAGTCAATTATATATATTTTATTTGCTTTAGCCTCTCTTACATTACTTGCGTAAATTTATTGTTTAGTATGTCCATTTTAATTGTTTCTTTGTTTTCTTTAGTTAATAAATCAGGTAATATGTTCGCTTAATTTTTCTTTTTTTTTGAAACCATGCATCGCTGAGCAGGAGTAGGTCGGCCGACCCACTCGTAGGGATCCTGACACTTTTTAAACTGGAAAGCAGGATCATGGCAGGGTTGTGCAAGGGCACACAACAATATCCGTGTGGCCAGACGAGTGGGCTGATACCCTCTCCAACCTTATACTGTCCTTCATACTATCTCTTTGTTCTATGTTTATTGCATTATCTATTACCACCCCCCCCCCCCCCCCCCAGTACGCGAAATATTGAATGTAACATAAATTAAAACTGGAGCAAAGCTGTGCGATGGCATTTCTTTTAGTTACCCCTCATGTCGGTGAGCAAAACCGTGGAAGGAAGCGCGTACGCAATCGAATACAGCAGCCCATCAGCTCTTTGGAACGTTGTTCACTATAAGTCACATGATTATTAATTATTTGGGAATTATCACTTACATCTATATTAGAAGGATCCAGTATGTATTCAAATGCATACACGGTGAATGGAATCTTCAGCTGCCGGTGGTGATTTTTGAAGAACACCTCTGTCTGGTGGGCCTTAGGTTGCTCTATGACAGTTCGACTGCATATTTCTGCCGTCTCTGTCGACTGGCCCTCTCTTCACTCGTTTAATATCGCAAGCATTGGTTGCAGAACAAACGCTTTGGATGCTCCCTACCATTGGGTAGGGATCCAATTGTGATGAGAGCAGACATTTCCATTTGGTTCATCCAATAGCAATAGGTTGATGTGTGATTTCCCTTCAAATCCAGCACAATATAGTGGCTCAAACACTTTGTTTGCTTCCTCATCATAACCAAACACATTTATACTGATGTGTGGGTTCCGTCTTGTCAGCTCATTCATTTTGGTGAGTTCCATTGGAAACGATACTCCTCTGAAGTCCACCTTGTGGTTGTTGTCCACTTGAATGATTTGCGAAGCTTTGTTGATATTATAGCTAGAGCATCGCTGTGCATTTCTCATTGACTTAAGGGCTGATATTATTGCCCACTTGAAGCAGAACAAGTAGTATGTTTGACATTAATGGGGTAATTAAGATGATAATTTATGGGTTTAGCTGAGTTTTGATGAGGGTCCAAAAAGTAGTGTGGGTGTTTAGGGATCGTGGTGATCAAAGGGTTTGGTAAATAAATAAACAAATAAATTAGACTATTGGGGGGTGAGTGTGGTGTGATAGGTTGTGGGGATTGGAGTGTTGGATCTTGTTTGATTTTAGGGTAAGTCAAGTGTATGAGGACATATGACACCGAAAACTGGTGCGGCGTCCGGCGATCGGTGACCTTCGACAGCTGCAACAGCCGGAATCGATATAATGTGTTTACAGATTTGGTTTGCGCGAGCGCAGCTGGCAACAGGGTTGGTGATTTTCGCCACCAGCATGCATTCGAACGCAATTCGAACGCAACAGGCAGGGGGCGGGCCTTTGACACGTGCAGTCGTTCGAACGCAACATGCAGCTCATCGAATAACTGGGGACGGTGACCTCGAATAAGTTGACACCACCTGCGATCGTGTGAACAATTTTCGTTTACATATCCCAATCCCAATCCCCAGTAAAATAACGGTTTTTCTTGAAAATAATTATAACAATTTTTATTTTCTCAAGTAGTGTATACAATTTTTGTGTGTGTGTATATTTAGAGTAATTTATTTTCATGTACAATGTTAAACAGGAATGCTCTAAAGTTATATTTATTTTCATCATTTTTGAGATTTGTATGAATGTACAGAAAATAAATGACAAGCAGATGTGTCAACTCTAGTATACATATTGTCTTTAACCCATCAACCATATGCGAAACGCCGCTCATGAAGATTGGAAACCAGCGTGCGATCAGTTATTCTATTGTAAATATTTTTTATTTTTCTCAAGTAGTGTGTACAATTTCGTTTGGATATGACAATTTCTTATGGTTTGTCATATTCCCAATAAAATAACAAAATTTGTTTATGTTTTCTTGTAATTTTATTTTTGTTTTATATTCAACTACAATATTTAGAAGCGTTGTTCTAAATTTACATACAGTTTCATTATTTTTTGAGTTTTTTATGAACGAACAGAAATGAAATGACAAGCACATGTGTTAACTCCAAAATACACATCGTCTTTAGCCCAACAACAAGATGTGAAATGCCGCCCATGAAGATTGGAAACCACCATGGTATCAGTTAGTCTATTATTAAAAAATGCCAATGATTCCTCCAAGTGTTCCAAGTGTTCAGGGAAAATTCGTTCTGTAAACATTTTGATGAAATTACTTATTCTGGTTATAAGTTGGTTGATCGTAATGTTCGTTGTAGTATTGTTTTTGTTATCGGGGGAATACATGTTTTAAATTTGTATTTTGATTTTGGTATTCGGTCCCAACTTGTGTGTGCCTTTTCGGGACCGAATCAATTTGCTACTCGTGATTCATGCACTTGTGCTTGACGAGTGTCTTGCATTTCGGCAACCGATCATTCTTGGACTTGGGACAAAATTCGAAATCCACTCGAATATGTCGACAATGATTCGAATGGTTGGGCAAGTATTCGAGTGTTTTTACCCCACCTCCTTTCTTGATCGTAAATGATTTTGCGTCGCGACGCAGCTGTTTGCGATTCTATTTTATGAGTTCTTTTGCATGCTTTGCACTGACTTTTTTATGGAATTTCCGGAAATTACAGATATCTGCAAAAACCCTTTTTGTTATACATATACAATTAACATAAGGTCATAAACATACAATTTAATCAATTTAAAATGAATACAGGTAGGTTTTCAGTATCCTTAAAATATTTTTTCTCTTTTACCACTGGCTGAATTTAAAAATTAGTCAATACAACAGGTAAATTGAAGTTTAATTCAAATTGGGATTTTTTTTGTACACTGAATTTGTATATGTGTGTTAGTAAATTTTTTATTTAGCTATTATTATTATTTGTATTAGTATAAATCCCAAATAAAAATTAAATATACCAGGTAAAAATGACTAGCATGAAGTTTTGTTATTTAAATATTATGTTTATTTTACTACTTGTACATAAGCAGATATATTTTTTATCCACACATAGTTTTTTTTTTTTTTTTTTTTTTTGGTGTTGCACCCCGGCAGGAAAATCTTCAAAAGATGTCATCTACTCCTGTAGATGGGTATATGCGATTCTTACGCACTTAAAACCTCCGAGTGCTCTTCTGTCCTTTATAAGCTCACCGGGAGTGGCAATTAAGGTATTACGTCGGTGAACAGGATGGCGTGCTCCAATGCACACTATCGTCAGGATGTCTCGCCATTTACGGCAAGCCGCAATTATTAGAGGTGGTATTTATTTGGCCGCCACCTCTCGGACCTCGCTCATCAGTTATTGACTGACAGGTCTATTAACTACTTCGTCTGCTCGAACATGCTTCATAATCTTGACAATGAGGGTCTGTCCCGTCCTCCAGAAATCCGCGTCTGCCATCATAGCAGCGAGAAGCCCCCTTGGACTCAACGGCGACCCCACAAGTCTACAGATTTGCTCCCTCTCGGTAGCAAATCTTGGGCAGTGAAGCAGCACGTGCTCAGCCGTCTCCTCGTTGTTTATGCAGTAGATGCAATAGGGGGTATCCACATGTTTGAATCTTTCCAGATACTCTCGAAAGCAGCCATGTCCCGTTAGGAACTGAGTTAAGTGATAGTCCAGCTCCTTATGTTGGCGCTCAATCCAGGTAGCGATGTTTGGGATTAACTCAAAGGTCCATCGCCCCTTGCTTGATGTTTGCTGCCCGAGCCTCTTTGAGGTGTGAAGGCTTCGTCGTTACTCTGCTCCATATTGGTGCGGCATACAGTAGGGTTGCCTTTGCAACTGAGACCAGTAGTCTCCTTGCTGGCATCCTCGGACCACCTACGTTCGGCATTAATCTACCTAGGACGGTGGTCGTCATGGCGGCCTTCCTACTGGCATATTGCACATTGTCGCTGAAATTGAGTATATGGTCAATCATGACTCCCAGGTATTTCAGTGACCTAGCTGATTCGAGCTGTACTTCATCTACCGTTATCTGGAGCGACTCTATTGCCTTTCTGCTGCTTAGTAGCACGACCTCTGTCTTATGAGCTGCAATTTCCAGCCCGAAGCTCTCCAGCCACCTCGTGGCAGCCCGAATGGTTTCGTTGCACGTGATTTGCAGTGCAGGCAATGTTTTGTTTACTGCTGTGATCGCCACATCGTCCGCGAAGCAGTGCAGTTCAGCGTTCCTTGGCCTCTTTACGTTTAGGATACCATTGTACATGATGTTCCACAGGATTGGGCCAAGCACAGATCCTTGTGGAACACCTGAGGAAACTTGGTACTGGGGGCTTCGCCCGTTTCGTTCCAAAGTACCCTCTCTCGGAAGTACCTCCCAACAATATCCTTGAGGTATGCAGGGATACCCATGCTACTCACGGCGCTGAGGATACTGGTCCACATAGCCGAGTTAAAGGCGATCTTCACATCAAGAGTGACTATCGCACAGTATTCCTTCCTTCCCCCTAGCCATCTCTCTCCGTCTACCGCGTTTTGGGCGATGGTCCGGACCTCAGCGAGCGCGTCAATTGTACTCTTTCCCTTTGTGAACACATACTGTTGGGGCGATAGCCCACTGGGTCCCTCAGTGAACGCTTCCAGCCGGCAGTACAGAATGCGTTCGAACAGCTTTCCCACTATGTCTAGTAGACATAGGGGACGGTAACCACTGGTTGTGTTCGTGTTACCTTTACCCTTTGTGATGAGTATAAGCCGTTGGTTTTTCCATGTTTTGGGAAAAAGTCCTTCAGCAAGGCACTGTTGAAATGTGCTGCTAAACAATTCGGGCCTTGCCACAGCTATGGCTTTAACGACAGTGCCTGGTATTCCGTCCAATCCCGGAGCTTTGCTAGGCTTTATTCTTTGCGCGGCTTGCACTATTTCCTCTGGGGTGATACTTGGAAAAGGCACGCCAGAGGTAGGTTCCGCAAGTTGCCATGGGGTAGTTTCCTTTGGGAACAGTTCCTCTACAATACTGGCCATTACGCCGGGCTCAATTTATAGCTTGCCCGCCTGAGTTTTCAGTTTTTTATAGAGTATCTTATAGCCCGAGCCCCAGGGGTCTCGTCAATACTGTCAAGCAGTTCCTTGAACGCTCCAGCCTTTGCGGTCGCGATCGCTCTCTATAGTGCCGCCCGAGTTGTTCTATGGCAGTTCACTAGCTGCCAGTGGTCATCGTGTCCTCTCGCCCGCTGTGCTCTTCTTCTTGATGTGAGACACTCCGTTCTTAGTAGCCTCAAGGACTCACTCCACCAGAAAGCTGGTGGTTTGCTCCTATTTGTCTTTTTTCGCGGCATTATAGCGTCGCACGTCGTTTCTAGTAGTCTAGTTAGGTTCGTGGCCATAGTCTCAGCTTGGCCTGCTGGGTTCTCCAGACCGTCTATCATATACGTCAACATGTCCTTGTCGAGTTTCCTTGTGTCCCACGCTCGTCCTAGTTCCTTTGTTCGTAAGGATCAGCGCATGGTCACTTAGCGTCACATCCTCCAGAACTTCCCACGTTGCGCCTATTGCTAGAGCCCTGCTAGCGAAAGTGACGTCAATATGCGATGATCCTCTGTCATTGTCGAAGGTCGGTTTATTTCTGTCGTTAAGTAGAACTAGGTCGAGTAGGCCCATTGCGTTGACTCAACTTTCCCATTCAGTGGACCAGGGATTAAAGTCCCCCGCTATCACAACCGGGCTACGTCCTCTCGCGTGGTACACCAACGTAGTGGAGGGGTCTGAAGTTCTTGGACATGGGTTCCAGTGCAGCATTTGATTGCAGCCTTGCCCAGTCCGTCCAAGATGTAGGGTTCGCTCAATAGCAGAATGTCGATCTTGCGTTCCACTTCGGTCTGCCGCAGTAGGCTCTGGGCAACCGCACAGTGGTTAACGTTTAGTTGGCCAATCCTAATGTAATCTTGCATGTTGCTGGCTCTTTCCTTCTGTTTGAGTTTAGGCATTCCGATAGGTAGGACAGGCAAAGCCGCCGGTAGCATGGTTTCGGTCCTCTCCTTCGCCGAAAATCAAGCATTCCGGCTTTTCTGTGCATCCCTTGGCCTTATGCCCTCTGGCCCCGCACCGTAGACAGCAGTCAGATCGATCAACTCCTCTACAGTTGCTTGCTTGATGGCCGTAATCCAGGCATTTAAAGCATCGTATAGGCCTAGTGTCTTGGGTGATGCGACACCTTGACCAGCCCACGGTAATAGTACCCTTTTTTGGTACTGTTATGGCATCGCTGACATCTAACAGTACCGTAGCTATTTGGGTCCGTCTCGCATCCTTCTTAGTCCTTTTACATTCGGACTTGAGATCGTCGGGTATTGGGCCTTTAAACATTGGTGAAGGACCCCAGTGGTCTCTGCCTCATTCATGCCACTGCATTTCAGTGCAGTTCTTTGCATGCCTGAGCGTACCGTGGCGATGTTGTTGAGAGAGTTTGCAATGCCTTCGCGGATTTTGCTCACTCCACCCTCAGATTTACCGTCCAGTTCCAGGAGTAGGTCACCATTCTGCGTCGTCCTGATTTTACGGACGTGCTTGCTTATTTCGTCCAGCCCAGGGTCCCCTTTTAGTTGACGCAAGAGGTGTCGGCAGTTTTTTGGATTATCACTGCCTCGGGTGTCTTGCGTAGCTGTTTGGGTTTTACTCTTTTTTCCGCTTTGGTATTGCGGCTGGGTGCTTAAGAAGCCTGTGCATAGGTTGGGATCTTGTTTTTAGAGGATGCCACTGTTTGGGTAGCGACGTTCGTGGCAGGAACATCTTTTGGTCTACCCTTGTGGAGATCCATCGATCTATTGATGATCGCAGCCAGCTCTGATATTGCATCTTTGGACACCTTGGTGACGTGTCGCTGAGTCTCGAAAGCTGCCACAAGTAGGTTAATTCTACTATGCATTTCGTTCAAGATCTCGCTGAGGTCCGAATTGTGCCATGCTGTCGTTAAGTTCAATGGGCGTAGAGGCGAGCCCGGAGGGGTCTTGCTTCCTGCCTTTGGAATCGGCACGCTGATGTGATCGGTGGTAACATTACTTGTAACATTAGATGCTAGCGAGGGCAAGTATGCCACCTCTTTAGCATTGCGGTCGCTGGATATCGACGGCCGGGTGCCCGCTTGCTCACCCCTCTCAACCGCCGGTACTGGGCTTCCGACACCCTGCACCGTAATTTTTACTCCACTATGACCTTCCATTTGGTTAATTATAACCGTTGCATTTTAACCCTTCTGCCAGGGGCACTCCCTCTAATGAGATGGTGTAGCTACCCTTCGAGTTAGCCGCCCACTATGGGACAGACGTGTTTTTATACCCGCTACCCATAGGGTAGAAGGGTATTATGACTTAGTGCCAACAGAAAATGTATGTAACAGGCAGAAGGAGACATCTCCGACCCCATAAAGTATATATATTCTTGATCAGCATCAACAGCCGAGACGATATAGCCATGTCCGTCTGTCCGTCTGTCCGTCTGTCCGTCTGTCCGTCTGTCTGTCTGTATGAACACCTGGATCTCAGAGACTATAAGACATAGAGACAACAAATTTGGCGAAAATGTTCCTTCATACCCTACGCAGATCAAGTTTATTTCAAAAGTTGGATGCCACGCCCCCTTCGCCCACAATAAGCATTTATCTAGAAAAAGTCAAGTTTTTTTTTATGTAAATCGCGTATAACTCCAAAAGTTCTTTGTGTAAGGATGTGTAATTTGGTAAGCCATCTGCGCTTGACACTCTTAATATACCCTGTAATTTTGGTGAAAATCGGATAAGTAGAACAAAAGTTATTCCCGAAATTATTTATCAAAATTGTTGTTCCCAATGCATATGGACGTTTTAAGTGTGTGATTGACCTAGAGATATCAAATTTGGTGACAGTATTCGTGTAGGTCTTACGCAGATCAAGTTTATTTTAGATTTTTGCCACGCCCCTTTCCGCCCCCGAAAAGTGTAAAAGCCGTAATAATGAACCTAGAGCATTGAATTTTGGTATGCATAATAATAATTATATTCTCAATGATTCCTGTGAATTTGGTTGAGATCGAGTTAAAAACAAGGAAGTTATTAATGAATCAATCTTATATGCAAAATTCACTTGCAGCTGCTCGCGCTTTGTTTGTTTAGTTGACAGTGTGACCATGTCGGTGTTGTGGATTTCTTCCCGCTATTTTCAAATATATACAAAACACAAGTTTCAGTATATTTTTGGTATATTTGTTGTTAAAATATCATTAAAATTTTTTTTGTTCTCTCGAAATGGGTTGCGGGTATCATACGGTCGAGCACTCTCGACTGTAGCTTTCTTACTTGTTTTTCCATGGATGCGCCATGGTGGATGTGAATCTTCCTTTAGATACTAATGGCCCGTACCATCGGCATGCACGATTCGAAGACAACGTCAAACGCATACGTACTAAACACACCCCACACGCTACACACCACATTCCCCGCGGGAGCACCGCAAAGTATTATATCTTCTCAGCTCACTCTGGATGCCTGTAATAAGCTGACACGTGTTTCTCCAGTTTTCCTCCGTTTCCAACATGTAATTGATAAGATCCTCCGGCGGTCGTGGATGTTGAAACATCCAGCTGTATCTTGGACAGTGGTATAGGACATGCTCTGGGTCCTCATCCGAATCTGGGCAATTTGGGCACTCTGGGCTGTGCTCGTGCCGATACTTAAATAGATATTTTCTATATCCTCCATGGCCTGTAATAAATTGCGTAATATGAAAATTAATCTGCCCTCCTCTACGTCCGATCCAGTCCGCAACCTGGGGGATTAGGCGATACGTCCGTCGTCCCTTGGTTGTTGCGTCCCATCGAGTCTGCCACACTTGTAGTGATGTCCGCCTCTTTTCTTGTCTCACCACCTCCACTGACTCTCCTATGCTCATCTCCTTGCGGGCCACGTATACCTCTCGCATTTCCATTGCTAGGATGTCCACTGGGATCATGCCTGCCAATACAAGAGCTGCTTCATTGGATACCGTTCTGAATCTAGAGATGACTCGAAGGGCGCTAAGTCTGTACGGCGCCGCTATCTTCCGCTGCAGATTATTGTTTTGAGCCACTGCTGGTGCCCAATATCGGCGATGCGTACAGCAGAATCGAGGCCACTACCCTTGCCAACAGCAATCGCCTTCCTGCTTTCGGTCCTCCAATGTTCGGCAACATTCTGGATAGAGCTCCCTGTGTTCTACCCGCTTTTTGGCTGGCGTACTCCAAGTGGGCACGGAAGCTCAGGCGATTGTCTCCCAGATATTTTATAGACTCCTTCGACCGGATTATCGAGTCCCCTACAGACACATGCAGACGGTCTACCCTATTTCTGCTTGTGATACGCACCGTTTCCGTCTTGTGGCTCGCTAGGGCGAGGCCTGCTGTCTCCATCCATCCTGAGATGCGTCTTATGGCTTCATTTGCTGCTAATTCCACTTGCTGCACCTCCTTCGCAACTACCACAAGAGCAAGATCATCGGCGAACCCAATGAGCTTACATCAAGGGGGAAGCTGAGCTCAAAGTACTCCATCGTACATGATGTTCCACAGCAGGGGACCCAAAACAGAGCCTTGAGGGACCCCCGCTGTATGCCATCATTGCATTTACATTGAATGGAAATCTAATTACAAACAATTTAAGAAATGCAAAAGTATATTTAAATTCCGAAGTCTATCCCTATGAGGATTTGAATATTAAATACAGTGAAAATCGGTATGCTGTGTTGTATGATATGTATATGAGATTTCAAGAGAGCTATTACAGCCGAGAGGCTCGTGCACTTCTATCACCAGCGGAATTCTTGTCTAAGGCTCCTATTGTTGTTCTAGATCTCTCATATCAGAATGAATCAGTCAAATCAGGGCCAATTGACGTAAAAATTTCTACCGAACTAACTGTAGCAAGTGAGATGAAAACCAAAGTATATTGCCTTCTCATTCATGATCGTATAGTTGAATACACTCCATTAACTGGATTAGTTCAACGTGTCGGTCTAACTTCTTGGTAAATCATTTTCTCATTCGATTTTCGGAAATCAAGACAAGTAGATGTCCACGGGACCCAAAATCAAAATTCGCTGAAAACTCCACGTTGTGACGGGATAGTGTTGCCAGACAGTGCTGCAAGTTCTGAAAGACATTGTTGCTGGACAGTGCTGAGCAACATTATTGCTGTTGAAAGTTGCTGGCCGCTGTTGCTATATATTGCTGTGAATAGTTGTTGTTGCGGAATTATTGCTGTGGAAGGTTGCTGTTCGATGTTGCTAACGAGAGTTGCCAGGTAGTTCTTGCTGTATTGTTTTTTTATAGAGAACCATACAATGGATAAAGGGAAAAGGAATATAAAACCGATTGACGGAGAAAAATATTCAATATGGAAGTTTAGAGTGAGAGCGCTGTTAGAAGAGCACAATCAGAAGTGCAGAAGTGACCGATAAGATAAAAAAGGCCGAACGAAATGCAAAAAGCTTAATAATTGAATATTTGAGTAATCTTTTTTTATCTTACGCTAACAGTGAAAGCACTGCTAAGCAAATTTTTGCAAATTTAGATGCAATTTACGAGAGCAGAAGCTTGGCATCGCAACTATCTCTGCGAAAGAATCTTTTAGCCATGAAATTAAAAGGCTACACTTCACTCCTCAATCATTTTAATTTCTTCGATGACCTCATTACTGAACTTACCGCGTCAGGAGCAAAATTAGATGATATGGATAAAATTTCCCATTTACTCCTAACTCTTCCACCCAGTTACGATGGAGTTATAACCGCAATAGAGACTCTATCTGAAAGTAACTTAACATTAGCTTTTGTAAAAACACGACTTCTGTACCAAGAGATTAAGCTTTGGAATATTAGTAAGGATACGAGTGTTAAAATCTTGCAAGCAGTAAGTAAAAGGAAATTAAAAGATACAAAATTTAAAAGTAATACAATGCAGAAATGCAAGAAGAATCTTTTAAGCCAAGTCTCAAACCGAAGCCAAAATGTTTTCATTGCGGCAAGCCAGGTCATTTAAAGAAAGATTGTTTCTTTTTGAAAAGGCAGCCGAATCAGAACTTTAGTGAAAACAAAAGGAAAGAGGTGCAGGCTCAGATGGCAACAGCAGCGACAACTCAACCAGAGCGTAGTTTTGCCTTCATGTTGAGAAATGCAACTTTCAACTCAAAGACAAGCGAGGCAGAGTTTCTCCTAGACTCAGGAGCATCGGACCACCTTATAAATGATACAGCATTGTTCTCCGAATATGAGCTGCGGAAACCAAATCACCTTGCAAAATGTTTTGTATTGTAAGGATATTCCACACAACCTACTCTCGGTAAAAAGGATGCAGGATGCAGGCATGACCATAGAATTTGGCCCTGGAGGTGTAAAAGTATTTAAAAATGGTAAATTGGTCTTGAATGGAATGTGTGAGTACACATTCTCCCATTATAAAGTTTTAATTGAACAGTAAAATATTTACGTCTAAAATTTCTAATAGTGCTGAGTATCGATTATGGCATGAAAGATTGGGCCACATAAGTGTAGGAAAATTTTTAGAAATAAAACGAAATACTCTTTTTGAAGATACTAATATTTTAAACAATATTAATTTAAACCATGAATAATGCGAGGCTTGTATAAATGGCAAGCAATCTAGATTAAAGTTTCAAAAATTTAAGAATAAATAAAACATTACACGACCATTGTTTCTTTTTTTTTCCGATGTCTGTGGTCCAATAACACCCTCTACCATTGATAATAAGAACTACTATGTAGTTTTTATTGACCAGTATACACATTACTGTGTGACCTATTTAATAACTTATAAGTCGGATGTGTTTTTCGTTTTCAAAGACTTTGCAGCGAAGAGCGAGGCTCACTTCAATTTAAAAAATGTGAATTTATACATACATCGATAATGAAAGGGAATATCTTTCAAACGAATTGCGTGATTTCTGTGTTGAAAAAGGCATCAGCTATCATTTAACGGTTCCTCATACTCCACAATTGAATGGTGTATCAGAACGAATGATTCAAACAATCACGGAAAAGGCTCGATCTATGATCAGTTGTGCTAAACTCAATAAGCATTTTTGGGGTGAGGCTGTATTAACAGCAACCTATTTAATTAACAGATCCCCAAGTAGAAAAGATAAATAAAACATCATTTGAGATGTGGCATAACAAAAAGCCAATGTTGAAATATCTTAAGATATTTGGTTCGACGGTATACGCTTTAAATAAAGTACGAAAAAGAAAGTTTGACGAAAAGTCAATTAAAGCTATGCTTGTTGGATATGAACCAAATGGTTATAAATTGTGGAATGAGGAATCGAAGAAATTTATGATAGCAAGAGATGTTGTGGTGGATGAAGTAAACATGTTAAATTTAAGAGTTTTACATGGAGAAGATTCTGAGGTTCAAAGAAATACTGTTGAACAAAATAATGAATCTTTAAGTAGAGAAAATGAAGTGTTGGATATTCCTTTGGTGGAATAAAATTAATCTGTTGATTCTGAGTTAAGTGAACAACTCAATGAAAATTCCACATGTCTATAGAATGTCGATCCAGTTGTTGAAACTGGTGATAAATTTTAAGAAAATAAAAATGAAGAAGAAATCAGACGCAGTGAAAGAATTAAAAGTAAACCCAAATTATCATATCGTTTTTTAGAAAGATGTCTCATGAATACTCAAATATGCTTAAATGATGTGGGAATGGGTCTGGCAACGCCAATTTATCCACCTATCGATTAAGAGAAGAAAGGAGTATCGATTGGGAGGGAAGTCGAGAGACGACAGTTTGTGACGACGACGAGAAAAAGCAAGACGTGCTAACGACGACCGCGACGAATATATCTAAATAATATAATTAATCACATACTTTAAATAAAATTAATCAAACCTAAATACAATAATAATTAAGGATTAAACTTATGAAATAATAAATAAACATCATAAAACCAATCCCACATATATTGGGGGCTCAACCTAAAAAGAAAAGCCAAATGAAGTATTTCACAATGTGGTGTAATGCAAATGAAGTATTTCACAATGTGGTGTAATTCAAATTGAACTATTTCACAATGTTGTGCAAAGTTGCGTAAACGATTACAAGCGTGTGACTGACATACATACATACAAAAAATCTTTAACATTGAGACACAAATTGGTGAAATTCGAGAAAGATGTCGCGACTTGGTGAAATTGAAGAGGTATGCAAAAATTTGCGCATTGCAAAAAGGAAGAATATTAGTTTGCTGCATAAATTTGTGTTTGAAAGTGAAGGGGATCGTAAAAATCGTGAACGCTTACGTGAATTTAGAGGATTTCAATATGATGAAACTAGCCAAGAATATAATGACAAAATAAATTTCGTTGCTGCAAATCTAACTGACGGTGATCTTGTTATAATCTGCCATTTGCTTGACATACGTCATAATGTAAACGATTTAGCAAATCACATTTTTTCAAATATGCGAAGGGGACAACTGCTTAATGCCGATGATGAACAAGAAGTCGAAGAAGAAGATGACGATGATGATGATTCTGACGCTAACGATGTAGCTGATGAATTAAACGAAGTGCACATAGACGATGTGAACAACGTTAACGACGAAAGTGTGAGTCTGGCAGATAGTGACGAAAGATATAGAACAGCAGAAATACCGAGCGCACGTGAAAAACAAAATAGAAGCAAACCGATTACAGCAAATTCGACAGTAATGGAAAGAAATATTGAGTTCGATGCCATAGGCAATGGTAACGTACCAAGATTCGCTCTTAATTTTCGAGATATCGAGGATTCAATCCGTTTGTTTAGTGGCGATGATACATTATCAATCGAAGTGTGGATTAATGATTTTGAAGACATGGCTTCTATAATGCAGTGGGACAGCTTACACAAGTTTATATTTGCAAAACGATCTCTTAGAGGTTTGGCTCGTATGTTTGCATCAAGTGAGCGTGGCATATCAACGTGGCAAGCATTAAAACAAGCACTTCTTCGTGAATTCAAAATGACAACGAATAGTGCAGAACTTCACAAACAGATGAGTGAAAGAAAAATGAAACGAAGTGAAAGTGTCCTAGAGTACTTACTGGTAATGAAGGAACTAGCAACGCGCGGTAATATAGATAATGAAGCTATTATGCAATACGTGATAGATGGTATAAGTGATCGAAGTGTTAATAAATCTATATTATACAATGCCCGAGATATCAAAGAGTTCAAAGAAAAACTAAAAGCGTACGAAAAAATGAAAGGAAAAGTGAACTATGTGAAAAACGATGATTATTCAAAAAATACAAATAAAAAAGAACAGTGGAGTGACACAAAGGAAAAATATGACGACAAAAATAATAATAATAACGCTATAAAATGCTATAATTGTGGCGGCAAGGGACATGTTTCCGAGAATTGCGATCACAAAAGTAAAGGCAAGAGATGCTTTAATTGCAGAGGTTTTGGTCACATTTCGAAAGATTGTCAAAATAATAATAAAGCCGAAAGTGAGAGTAAACCAAATATGCGAAAAATTGTGGACGAAGATTCAGTGATGTACAAACGAGTGAGAGTTCAAGATAAGAATTTCGTAGCCTTCTTTGATTCGGGAAGCAAGTACAATATCATGAATGACGTTTCGTACAAAAATTTGAAGAGTTCAGTCTTAAATAAAGTTCATATTTACTTAACGGGTTTCGGATCTAAAAATAAAATAAAACCAATCGGATCGTTTAAAGAAAAACTATTAATTGACGGTGAAGAATATGAGACAGAATTTCTGGTGGTTACCGCAGAAATACTTTCCAACGAAATAGTTTTAGGTGAAACTTTTGCTAAAAATGCCGAAATAATTATAAAACCGGATGGTTTAACAGTTCGAAAAGTCAAGAGTGAGTGTGATTACTCCAATAACAATCAAAAACTAAATGATGACTCTGCAAATGAATTAGATATGATAATGAAAATAGAAATTGACAGTACTGAAAGTTATATGATTGACATCGATGAAAAAGCTAGTAAAACCTCAATTGACTATGTGAGTAAACTCATCAAAAACTACAAGCCGGAATGTATAAGGTCGACAAACGTTGAAATGAAAATAGTGGTAAATGATGAGACTCCGATATATTCACGGCCGCGCAGATTTTCTTTCACAGAACGCTGCATAATCGATGATCAAGTAGAGCAGTGGTTGCAAAGTGGTATAGTCGAGCATTCTGACTCACAGTACTGTAGTCCCGTCGTGCTTGTAAAAAAACGTGATGGTACCCCACGGTTATGCATCGATTATAGACGGTTAAACAAGGTAATAGTGCGAGATCCATTTCCGTTGCCTCTGATTGAGGATCAACTTGACAGATTGCAGGAAGCCAGTTTCTTCAGCACTATTGATCTTAAAAATGGTTTCTTTCATGTCGATGTTAACCAAGACAGCCGAAAATATACATCATTTGTAACACACAGCGGTCAGTATCAGTTCCTCAAGGTCCCGTTTGGATTGAGCAATTCACCTGGTGTCTTTCAAAGGCACGTAAATGCCATATTTCGAGATTTGACGCGTAAAGCCATTGCTTTACCTTATGTTGACGATATAATTATACCAGCGAAGACCGAAGAAGAAGCTGTGAAGAATCTTTCAATCGTGTTCCAACGTTGCCAAGAGTATGGACTAAATATCAATTTCAAGAAATGTAGTTTTCTGAAGACAAAAATACAATTCTTAGGACATATTATAGAGAACAATAAAATAAAAATATCTGATGAAAAGACATGCGCCGTTACAAAATTCCCAATTCCATTGAACCAAAAACAACTCCAAAGCTTTTTGGGCCTGGTAGGATATTTTCGAAAGTTTATTCCAATGTTCTCGATCATTGCAAAACCGTTGACGGATTTATTGAAGAAGGATGCCAAATTTTCAATTGACGATAGAGCACTGAGTGCGATTAACAGTTTGAAAACGCTAATAACAATGAAGCCAGTCTTAAAAATATTCAACCCAAAACACGAAACCGAATTGCACACGGACGCATCGATTGATGGATTCGGTGCTGTCTTGCTACAGAAATCACCTGATGATGGAAGTGTACACCCAGTCTACTACATGAGCAAAAAAACATCAGATGCTGAACGACGTCTCACGAGCTACGAATTAGAACTTTTGGCAGTAGTAGTAGCATTGAAAAAGTTCCGTATTTATCTTCTGGGCAAGCACTTTAAGCTCATAAGCGATTGTGATGCATCCATAAAATCGATGAATAAAGATAACATAAACCAGAAAATAGCTCGCTGGATCATGGTTCTTCAAGAATTTAGCTACACTCCTGAACACAGAGCCGGCAACAAAATGCGTCATGCGGATGCTCTTAGCCGTTACCCAACAATGATGATGATTACCGACGACACTGTATATAGCAGACTAAAATCCATCCAAGTGCAGGACGACGAATTGAAGGCCATTATTGACGTTCTACGAGATAGAAGCTCTCATAATAATTACTTTATGAAAGGCGGACTTCTACACAAACTTATCGACGACAATGAGTTAATTGTGGTTCCTTTGAGTATGCAACGCGAGATTATTAAGTTAGCGCACGAGAGAGGTCATTTCTCCGTAAAAAAGACAAAAGAAATTATTGGCAAGCAGTATCACATTCCGAAGTTGGAGGAGAAAATACAGCAGCAAATTCGATGTTGCATACCTTGCATTGTACTTAGCCGTAAAAGTGGCAAGAAGGAGGGAGAGCTGCATCCGATTCCGAAAGAAGAAGAACCACTGCAAACCTTCCACATCGACTTTCTTGGGCCTCTGGAGTCTACACATAAGCAATACAAGCATATCCTAGCCATTATTGACGGATTCACGAAGTTCTGTTGGCTTTACCCGACAAAGACGACATCAGCGCAAGAAGTCACAATGAGGCTATAGACGCAGAGTTTAATGTTTGGAAATCCAATCCAAATCATCACTGACAGAGGTTCCGCATTCACATCAGACGAGTTCAAACGTTTTTGCGAATTGGAGAACATAGCTCATCATTTAATAACGACTGGTTTACCAAGGGCTAATGGGCAAGTTGAACGATTAAATTCTATTATCATTTCAGTGCTATCCAAGATGTCGATCGATGACCCTACCAAATGGTATAAACACGTGGGCAAGGTGCAACAAACCATTAATTCGACGTATTGTAGAAGCACCCATGCCACACCGTTTGAGTTGCTTTTTGGCATCAAGATGCATACTAAGGACGACCTCATTTTGAAACAGATCATTGCCGACGAGATGATTCAAAAGTTTAACGACAACAGAGACGAGCTCAGAATGCAGGCCAAACAGCAGATTGCGACTATTCAAGATGAGAATAAACGCTCCTACAATCTTCGACGAAAGCCAGCTACAAATTACAAAGTCAACGATCTTGTAGCTATAAAACGCACTCAACTAGGAGGTGGGCTTAAATTAAAAGCTAAATATTTTGGACCATATCGTTTGACTAAATCAAAAACGAATGATACCTATGACGTAACCAAAGATGCGGTGTTCTATGAGGGACCAAGACAAACTACCACATGTGCGGAATTCATGAAACCATGGGTTCCAGATGGCGACTGCAACTACGACGCATTCGAGGCGAATGCATGAGAGGATGGCCGAGTTGTGGGAATGGGTCTGGCAACGCCAATTTATCCACCTATCGATTAAGAGAAGAAAGGAGTATCGATTGGGAGGGAAGTCGAGAGACGACAGTTTGTGACGACGACGAGAAAAAGCAAGACGTGCTAACGACGACCGCGACGAATATATCTAAATAATATAATTAATCACATACTTTAAATAAAATTAATCAAACCTAAATACAATAATAATTAAGGATTAAACTTATGAAATAATAAATAAACATCATAAAACCAATCCCACAATGATATTCCTAATACCTTGGATGAAATTAAGTTTCGGGAGCACAGATCTTTCTGGGAGAAAGCTATACAAGACGAACTAAATCTATCAAAACCATACTTGGTCCTTAGTGCAAAGCAGAAATAAAATGTATTGAAGGGATAGAAAGAGAATTGGGAACTTAGGAAGAAAAGCAAGACTTGGGGCGGGGCCGATAAGAAAAACGAAGAGAGAAACCAGGAACAGAGAGTTGGACTTTCAAATCAAACGATTAATGTTCATCAAGGACTTTAAACTGATTTTTAAACGGAACTCTAAGATAAATCTAAAGCGTTCCAAAAGGCCGATCATTATAGCGAAAAGTAGTAAACTTAAAAGCTAAATGGTCTTAAGCAAGCTGATGTTGGTCGAAGTTTTGAAGTGTGTGAGGAGGGATTAAACTTAGGAACGATTAATTTGAAGGGAAAACAAAAAAAATGTATAGTGGAGAGAGTAATTGTAGAACCGAAAATCAATTTTAAATCATTAAAGTTTCAAAACCGAAGTTACAAATTAGATCGCTACGCGAAATCAGCTCACTTAGCAAAAACCTTGCGTTAGCCGCACCAAGTGAGTGAACAGCTACAGCGCTACTTAACGAGATGCCAGGACGCAAGCTCGCCGTCTCTCTGACACTCTCACAAACCACAGCCGCGACGACGCAGAGAAAATTCCAACGAGAAAAGCAAATGTGCAAGTGCACACTTCATCGATAGCAACGTACAGGTATGTCGATAGTGGTAGCTAGCGATCCGCAGCACCCCTCTCTCATAACCTACCTCAGTCAAGGCAACAGCTAGGCCAAGCGATTACGCTTAAGGCAACAAAATAACAAGAGTAGATCAGCGTAGTCCTAGGCGCCTTCCGAAAGGCGAGTGAGACTTTTAAGCTAAGTTCATCCCCTCTCTTGCCTACGAAGTGCGCTGAGTCTTCTAGCAGTGTGACTACACACTTGCGCAATTCTTCGGTTTTGTTGTGCGATGGGACCACACACACACACAAGGGAACGTAGAAGAACTTCCCCCGCACGAAGGCGCTGAGTGCTAGCAACGACACGCACTTGAGATCTGACAAGTTTCAAGAAAATGGGCCAGCCCTCTTGCTGACGAAGACCAAAGTTTTCTCAAGTGTGACACGATTGGCGCGGATATCTGTGTTAGTGTGACACACACGCAGACAAACGAACGTCGAGAACAGGGACTGTCCACGCCACCACGAACCGCCAGAACTACGCTCTCCGACCCTCCTTAGATAAAAAAACACGGAATTCCCAAGAATTCCAAATAAAGACATAATTAACAAATTAACGTAATGTCGGAATGGAGTTGTGGCTATCCAATTAAAGCCGCCTCTGAAAATTGCTGTGAATTTCGCGACCACTCTCTATACGCTCAGCAACACTGAACTGAATATTCATCACCAATATTGTCTGAACTCAACTGATCAATTCGCCGCGATACTCCTTTCCTCTTTCTAACACGTTGCACGCCAGCTACCCAAAACAGAGAGCTCTGCTGAACTCGCTCAACAGTAAAAGAAGACGGAAATAAAAAGGATGAACAAAAATGGAACAATTTATTAACAAAGATGCCAAATTTCACTTGAATGAAGATCAAATGACAAAATTGGAAATGTTTTTAACATTAATGGCGATTCACACGGCCTCTACCATCAACGTCCTCGTGTGAACAAAGATTCATAGTAATCAGCGAAGAGTCCACCAAATAAATCAAAGATAAAAAAAAAAAAATAAATGCGACCAACCTAACTGACAGAAGTGAGAAGGAAACCCAAGCTGCACACCTGCAAGGCGCGTCACAAACGCTGTTACAACCAACAGCTGCAGTCCCAACTCGCAGCTTCCAAACAGTCCACTCCACTCTGCAAACAATCAAACGTAAGAATTTCTTCGCCACTAACACTCAAGGGGTTTAGGCTCGGCGAGATCAACAAGCGATTTGGGGGTTAGTTAGCAAACGAAGCAAAGTTCATTTCCAAACGTCTGTTTAAAATCAAGTTGCCATTCAAAAATGTTCAAACGAAAGATCCGGTTTGAACCAGGCCGTCTCAGCACAGAAAGTAAATGGATTAAAGGCCAAGCCCGATGAGATTAACTTCCGCAAGGACCAGTTAGCTGGAACCTTCCGTCCTCTCTATTGGGATTGTGTCTTGAGATCTGCCAAAATTCAGTAGCAATCCAACAAAGCTAACAGGAACGTCTCCTGACTTAATGGAACACCATTTGTGGACGCTAATGGGCAGGAAAATTTCGCTGGATCCTAACCGGCCCTTTCCGGCCATTGCGAAAAAATCCATTGCGCTTTCACAACGCTTAGCCCAAAGAAGTTCTAATGAAACCATTCTGGGAGGTGAGATCTCGCAAGAGTGCCGGACGAAGCCGAAATTGTGAGAGAATGTGAATCACCGTCAAAGAAGACGGAAAACGGTCACTTCATCAAATCCCAAAGATAATGGTACAAGTCAATGCTTTAGCGCAGACAAAAAGACTGCACGTCGACGCCAGAGCTAAAGAACGAGTACGATTCCGACCAAGAAACTTGGACTTAGGCCACATAGGCAGACACCCCAGCTCCGGGCAAAAACTTCACTTGCCACACCATGCAGTCATTAAACCTGACAGCACACGACAAAGGTTATGTTGTCTTTAATGCTTCCTCCAAATCCACGAATGGACTAGTCTCAACACGTCCTACCTGGTCTATCCTAAGTCTACCTACCATTCAATCATGAAATGGCGTCTTTTCCAAATGTCTTTAATGCCGACATCACCAAGATGACCGGCAAATCCTGGTTCACCCGAAGGACACTCCGTTCCAAAGAATTCTATTCCGTGACCCTAAAGGTGACATCTGTGACTACGAGCTCAGCACTGTCAATTGGAGTCAAACGCGCCATTTCTAGCACTTCGAGTCCCACAGCAATTAGCTGGAGATGTGAGCACCCGATTTCATTAGCTAGCAAATCATCTCGCGCTATATGACGTGGATGATGTGCTAGCCGGGGCTCACACGAAGAAGGAAGCGATTAAGGCCATTCACGAATTACAGCAGGCTCTTTCCTCGGCAGGTTTTCCATTGCGAAAATGGACTGCCAACAACAAAGACATCCTTAGTGAATTCCAAAATTCATCTCTTGAGAACGACTTCCTGGAAATTGAGGAAGCGAGCGTTGCCAAGACGCTGGGCGTCGGTGGCACGCGGCCGCTGACGAGTTCTTCTTCGTTCCATCTAAATTCCGGTTTCATCGAGCCTTTCCAAACGTGAAGTGCTGTCCCAAATCGCACGGTGTTACCCGGCAGGATGGCTAGCGCCTTTCGTGACCCGCGCCAAATCTTCATGCAAAAGCTGTGGCTCCAAATCTATCATGGAATGAGCAGTTGCCTGACCCCCTCCTTAAATGTGGCAAGAGTTCCTGAAAGACTACACACTCCTCGAAAAGATTCGAGTTCCACCATGGGTTCACTATCACCCAAAACGTCAAGACCCAATTCCACGGGTTCTGCGACGCATCGCAGCAAGCGTATGGTGCTACTCTCTACGTCAGCGTCGAAGTGGCTGACCAAGTGTGGGTCAGTCTACTGACAGCCAAGACGCGAGTGGCAGCGGTCAAGACGGTGTCACTGCCTCGACTTGAGCTTTGCGGCGCAGTCTTACTGGCCGAGCTCTCGTCCGCCGTCATCCCACATCTCCCAATCAGTGACGCAGATTTGTATAACTGGACCGACTCCACCATTGTGTTGCCATGGCTTACTCTCATTCCCCAGGATCGGCTAGCAGATGGTCACATGTCCGATCTGAAGACAATCCCGCGGACCTGGCTAGTCGAGGCGTAACCTCCCAAGAGCTGATCGACAGCTCTATGTGGTGGCATGGTGGCCAGTGGCCAGTTCCTCCCTGCGACATCCCCGAAGTCATTCCTGAACAACGGGTAGTCAAGTGTCACATGGCACAGGCACCCGCTTGTGACCTCCTCGAACGCTTCTCCAAGTTCGAAGAGCGCTTCGTGTTGAGCCACATTCGACGTCTCAACAACGGTGTCGTCAGCCAGGCACGAGCTTCCGCTCGAGCTAAGCTGCGCCGAACTGGCGGAGGCTCAAACGCTTCTCGTCCTACAGACCCAACGGCAAGAAATGCGAAAGAGATGGGTACCTGCTGGAGAAGAAACCGATTCCAAGGTCCAGCAGAATACTCAACCTGAACCCATTTCTTGATCAGAAGGGCGTATCCGCTCTTGTGGCCGGGTGAACGCATCCGAATCCTTGACCTATGATGAACGTCATCCAAACTTCCAACAGTTGTCGTTTCTCTCGTCTTCTTATCCACTTCACTCACTCCATTTCCTTACATGGAGGCAATCAGTTAATGACCCGATTGATCAGAGCGAAGTATTGGATTCCAAAGCTGAAGACCTTAGCCAAATCAGTTGTAAACTCTTGCAAAGTCTGCATCGTGCACCGCAAGAAACTTCAGACACAACTAATGGGCACTCTCCCGACTGAAAGAACAAGCTTTTCCAACGCCTTCCATCATACAGGTGTAGACTTCGCTGGTCCTTTCGAAGTAAAGAACTACACCGGGCGGGCTTGTCTCATTACGAAGGGAATGTGTGTGTTTTCGTTTGTTTCAGTACGAAGGCCATACATCTGGAACCCACTTCCGACCTCACGGCAGACAAGTTCCTTGCAGCGTTTTCGCGTTTATAGCGAGAAGAGGGTGTCCTAGCCACATGATTCCGACAACGGCAAAACTTTTGTGGGTGCTTCCAGAACCCTCACCCGAGATTTTCTAGAGTCAATTAAGAGTCTCGTCTCCCACAAATTCAGCTACTGTGCGTTAACTTGGCACTTCAATCCACCAGGAGCGCCACATATGGGTGGGCTCTGGGAAGCAGGAGTGAAGAGTTTCAAGACTCTATTCTACAAAGCGACCTCTACAACAAGGTACAAATTTTTAGAATTGGCTACGCTCTTGAACAGAGTCGAATCGTGTCTGAATTCCAGACCGATCTCGCCAATGTCAGAAGATCCAACCGACCTGCTGGCGTTGACTCCTGGCCATTTCCTCATTGGCAGACCGCTTCTTTCCATTAGTGAGCCAACTATCCTAGAACCTGCCACATCGATTATCAATCGTTGGCAAAAGATCAAGCTCTGAGTCAGCAATTCTGATCCGCTGGAAAGAAGAATATCTAAAAGAGCTCCATAAACGTAACAAGTGGCAAATCCCAAACGTTAACCTCCAAATCGGCGATATGGTTATTGTCAAGGAAGAGACGATGCCTGTCAACGAGTGGCGCCTTGGCCGTGTTTTACGTGCCTATCCAGGGGATGACGATCGAGTCCGAGTGGTCGACGTCCAGACGTCACACGGACATCAAGCGCCCAGTAGTAAAGTATTACTACTTCCTATCGGTCTTTCCAATCTCGACTGTTCCTAGTCGTCCAGTATCAGTTGTCCAGTCCTCCGATCTGTGTTTCATGTCATGGCGTGTATTAACCGGTAGTTTCATTCCGACTAGTTTCATCAATAATTCCCCCCGATCACTATGGCACCAAGGAACGCACGTCGCTGGAAAGCAACGTTCGCGAGGAACTAATCCTTCCGCTGCCGAGTCTGCCGGGGATCCACCCTTTGAAACGTTGTTCACGTTTCCTGAGCCTGAGTGCTGAGAAGCGTCTGCATGCAGTACTTGTAAACAAGTACTGTGCAAACTGCTTGGCGCATCAGCACTCAGGGCAGTCCTGCGCCAGCGGCGACCGGTGTCGCGTGTGCCAACAGGCGCACCACACCCTGCTCGAAATGCATGAGCCAGTGCGCAGGCGTTCAGCGACAAAACGTCGCCATCGAGCACCGGTGCGTGCCCCTCCGCATCATCCGATGTCTCCGTTCAGGACGTCCACCCAACTCCACTACGGCGACAGGCGCACGCACAACGGCTGCTTCACCATCCGTCACTCCGACCCGCTCGCATTGCTGCCCTCCTCCAGAACAGGAGCACCAACTTGCTCCCAACGGCGAATGTGCAAATCCGGGGCACGGAGAAATCTTTTCAGACGAGGGCAGCCGCCATGCAAGTGCCGTCTATCACGGTGGGTGAAGGAAGGGTAGGCTGTGTGAGCGTGGGTCCGGTCTCCGGAACAGGACCATGGTTTAGGTCCTGCTCCAAATTAAAGATAGCTAGGTCTCAACGCCAATCCGGGCGGTATCGAGCGACGCGAACACACGCGGAACCACTTAGCCAATGGGTCGTTCACCACCATCAGCTATCTCGCCCAAATCAAGGAGGGCACAAACCAACCAGCGTGGGCACCAGTGGCACAAAGTATATTTCCGGTGGACCCTCTCCGGTTCAGTGTTTTGATGCACTAACGCTCCCCCCTCCCACTACTCCTTGCCATTTCAGGCAAACACAGCCACTCCGGCTAGCGCGACCCTGGCGTGCGTGCTCTCCACCACGCCTTCAATCCACCACTATGGTGAAGAGAGGCCGTGTAGGAGGCTAGGCTTAAGGTGACATTCCTTGTGAACGAAAAATCAGTTGAAAAAACAAGTGAAGTGCATAGAAGTCATTTTCTTTTATTCCAAAAGCAAAACTGCGCCCACAACAACAACAACAACCTCAACCACACGAACGCGGCAAGAAGACTACGACCCCTACTTTATCAACTTCTAAACCCAAATTAAAAAAACTCTTTGCCCCAAGCCAACAATTCACAGGAATCTTCTTTCTAACCTGTATAGCTAATATGGATACCGAAAAAAAATTCAACATGGGCATTTACACCTTTATAATCAAGTCACTAAATCCCACCAACGGTGCACTCTTGGTCTAGTCAATTTAGGCAGAATACGACAAAACGTCGGCCAGTAAATAGTCCGAAAATTTTCAGGAATTTAAACAAATTTAAGCTCAAAAAATCGGACTCGTAGGAGATGTGTGCAAATACTCAAACGCGAGGTTTATATCTATTTTATGGAGTAGAAAGCGCAAGCCATCAACTGGATCAGTAGCAGCTCAATGGGAACTAGGATCAAAATAATAAAACGGGTTACATAGGAAATTCGATCTCGGTAATCAAATATCTAAGGTCAAGTAATGGTTTATATCTGAAATTTGACAAAATTGCCGAAAATAAGAGGCAAGGCCAAAAATCTTATTGGTACGACTTTGGAGGGGGTAAGGCGACCAATGCATTTGGGATTTGCGGATCACCCTCACTGACAAGAAACCCAAGAATTCAATGCTTGATTTAAGGAATGAGATAAAAGAAAGAAACCCCACCCGTATAAATTTTTAAAACCTTTCTACCTTGTTCTTCCTCTTTGGTTTGTGTAATATATTCGTCCATATAACGAACGTAAGAATAGTAGTGCTGCAAAAACATCGGCACACTATCAACTACATTTTTATTTTTAAAGAAAAAATATTTTTTGCGTATCATTTTTGTTTAATATTACCATCACAAATACTAAAAGCGCCAAGAGGTTGGAAAAAACAATTTAAGCTTGCAATTTGCGGTCGACATGCATCCTGTAAAGAAAGCGTAAGTAAGTTTCTAATCTGTTTAGAAATCATGCTTGCCCTCAAATGTGGATAATAGTGTTTCTTAGCAAAAATCAAAGAAAAAACATTAAATTAATAAGTCAAGACTCAAGACTCAACAACTTTTGGCCTTAAGGCGAAATTGATTTGTATTTGATTTCACTATCATAATAAATTATTATTTGTTTTGGTTTAGGAAAAAAACTCGCTTTTATTAAGATTTTAAACTAATAATAAACAAAAATTTTCTAACATCACACATTTTAAAAATCGAAACCCATGTGCCAAACCTCATGTTTTGCAGCACTAAGAAAGGCAATCTCACCTAACGCTTTAAATTGCCCGCTGAAATTCAATGGAGCATTTTAACCCAAACGGCATAGTTAGGAATTTGTATTGGCCCTCTGGAGTCACAACGCTGACGCTCAATCGAATTTGGATTAAAGGGATCTGGTGGAACCCGCTGGCGATATCCAAACAACTAAAGAATCTTGCTCACGTAGCCTAAATTTATCGCTAATTAGCGGCAAGGGAATTTTTCAGCAACTATGTTTGCATTTAGCTCGCGGTAATCTAACAAAGACGATCTATTCATTTTTTTTAACGAGTAGCAAGGACTGGCAAATGGGGAACTACTGGGGCGAATTAATTGGAAATAGCAATTCATAATTTATTCTCACTATTCTTGTCTAACTACCTGTATGTCGTCTGGAAGTTTTAATTGGGTCAATCAAACGATTTCCAACTTGTCAGTTGTGATCCACTAAAAGATTTTGAAAATTCATTTAAAAATCTAAAAATTTTCTAATCAACCACAAATTCGATCCACATTAGCAAGATTAAATTTTTCAAAGCAGAAAGGGTATGTACAGACTTAGTCTTAAAATTTATTTCATCATTTGTAATCGTAGCACTAAATCCCTGACTTAAGATTTCTCGACCAATTATATATTGTAATTAATGCAACTGTTAAGTACTACGTGAAAAAGGACTTCAAGACAGTGTTCACTTAAATTACTTTTGAAAATTGAAGACTAAAAGTATATTTCCAAACCCTTTAATGTAAAATGATAACTCGTGTGCCTGAGAGTTTCATAGACACAGATTCCCTACAGTGAACACTCGGCTCCAAATCGAAGCAAAATGGATACGACTCACCGGATGAAATCAATGTTCCAATTGGCTCAGCAACATGCCAAGGTTAACGCGTTTTTCGTCCGTTGCTTTGGCTTCCCATCGGCTGTCGTTTAAGGCACGCTGATGCAAATGCCCCTCGTTTCCACATCTGTAGCAAGTAATTGTCCAGCTTTACTCGGATGAACGTGCACAACTCGAACTTGGTCCTTGTGGCTTAGTATTTTTCCTGGAGCGGCAGTCGGCTATTTTGTGACCCATTTTTCCGCAGAAATGACATTTAACAGGTGTCTGCAGGCGCACTTTCTTGCTTACAAAATTTTCCGGATCGGAATGCTCCTTTCGCTTAGCAAGCGAAAATGCCCTTAGCTCATTTTGCAACTCGTTGCGCGTCTTAATAGTGGTTGTAAACGACGTGCGTTGCAACCGAGGATCTATGGTTGCCGAATGCGATAAGGCTACCGACACTACAATTTCTTCTGGTGTCATTGTCTTCCTTTTGCCATTAGAGTAGTCACCAATCGGCTTCCATACAGCGCCAGGCATTCGCCGTCATTTGGGCGGCTGTTTAAAACATTAAATACCGTCGTTGCTGGCGTTTCATTGCCTTAAAACTGTTGTACGAACATTTCTTAAATTGAATCCATGTCATTCCTGCAAAGCAGATTTGTGAGAGCCAGTTGGAAGCACCACCCTCCAAGGATTTGGTTAGCGCTATAAGCAAAGCACTGCCGTCGAGAGGATTTTCCCCTACAATAAGGTCCACCGTAGAACACCAGGTAGATGCACTGGAACCAGCCGAATCAGGGTTGAACTTCGGGAACGTAACTGATTTGGACGCGCTTGGTGCCGCCTGCGCATTTTTCACGGCACTAAGTACTTCAATTAATTGCGGTGCTCCATTTCCAGCAAGGCGCACAAACGGTCATGAGGATTGACTTGGGGCTGAGGCGATCCCACTTCTGATGTCGGAATGGAGTTGTGGCTATCCATTATTAAAGCCGCCTCTGAAATATTGCTGCGAGTTGTGCATTTCCTCGGCTGTGACATTTCGTGACCACTCTTCTATGACGCTCAGCAACTACTCAACTATTTCACAATATTGCATCATCCAAGCATTGTCTGAAACGCAACTGATCGAATTCGCCGCGATTGCTCTCTTTTTCTGTTTCTAACACGTTGTCACGCCGAGGCTACGCAAAACAGAGAGCTGTGCTGAACTCGCTCTTACAGTAAACAGAAGACGGAGATAAAAAGGATGAGACAAAAAAATTGTATAGACATTTGAGAGACATTGAGATGTATTCAATAGAGATGACAAAATTGGTGCATGTTGTTTTTTTTTTTAACAAAATTAATAGTGATTCGACAAATTTATTTCTGGGACGGGATCTTTTAGCGGGTGGAACCATAACCCTCCTAAAACCATTAGCGACTACGACCACATCGAAACACACTCACATTTTCCCCGTAAATTCCTCAAAATCTCGATTGTCCGTTTGACTAACAATATTCGATATCATAGCTGAAATATTGGTAGTAGTATGTTTACCTGATTCTGGGCACAAGTGACATTAATGGGGCAATTAAGATGATAATTTATGGGTTTAGCTGTCAAAAAATATGTCAAGTGGTAATTAAGAGATTTGATGACGGTCAAAAAAGTAGTGTGGGTGCTTAGGGATCGTGGTGTCAAAGGGTTAGGTAAATAAATAAACAAAAAAAACATGGGGGTGAGTGTGGTGTGATAGGTTGTGGGGATTGGAGTGTTGGATCTTGTTTGATTTAGGGTAAGTCTAGTGATGAGGAAATGACACCGAAAACTGGTGCGGCGACCGGCGATCGGTGACCTTCGACAGCTGCAACAGCCGGAATCGATTGAATGTGTTGACAGATCTGTGTTGCGCGGGCGCTGCAACAGGGTTGGCGATTTTCGCCACCAGCATACGTTCGAACGCAACACGCAGGGGGCGGGCTTTTGACACGTGCAGTCGTTCGAACGCAACAGGCATCACACCGAAAAACGGGGGGCGGGCCTTTGACACGTGCAGTCGTTCGAACGCAACATGCAGCTCATCGAAAACTGGGGACGGTGACCTCGAAAAGTTGACACCACCTGCGATGGTGTGAACAATTTTCGTTACAATCCAAATCCCAATCCCCAGCAAAATAACGGTTTTCCTTGAAAATATTTATTATCATTTTATTTTCTCAAGTTGTGAACAAATTTTGTGTGTAATTTAGAGTAATTTTATTTTCAAGTACAATGTTAAACAGGAATGCTCTAAAGTTACATTTATTTTTCATAATTTTTTAGATTTGTATGAATGCACAGAAAATAACTGACAAGCAGATGTTTCGACTCCAGTAACAATTGATTTAGCCCAACAACAAGATGAGAAATGCCGCCCATAAAGATTGGAAACCACCATGGTATCAGTTATTCTATTGTAAAATTTTGATTTCTCAAGTAGTGAACAATTTTTGTGTGTACAATTTCGTTTGGATATGACAATTTCTAATGATTTGTCATATTCCCAATAAAATAACAAAATTGGTTTATGTTTTCTTGTAAATTATATTTATTTTATATTCAACTACAATATTTAGAAGCGATGCTCTAAATTTACATACATTTTCATTATTTTTTGAGTTTTGTATGAACGAACAGAAAAGAAATGACAAGCACATGTGTAAGTTGTTTGATCGTAATGTTCGTTGTAGTATTGTTTTTGTTATCGGGGGAATAATGTTTAAATTGATTTGATTTGGGTTCTGTGGACATCTACTTGTCTTCATTTCCCAAATTTGAATGAGAAAATGATTTACTAAGAAGTTAGACGACACGTTGAATTAATCCAGTTAATGGAGTGTATTCAACTAACATCATGAATGAGAAGGCAAATACTTTGGTTTTCATCTCACTTGCTAAGTTAGTTTGGTAGAAATTTTACGTCAATTGGCAATGATTTGACTGATTCATTCTGATATGAGAGATCTACAACAACAATAGGAGCCTTAGACAAGAATTCCGCTGGTGATAGAAGTGCACGAGCCTCTCGGTTGTAATAGCTCTCTTGAAATCTCACATACATATCATACAACACAGCAAAACCGATTTTCACTGTATTTAATATTCAAATACTCATAGGGATAGACTTCAGAATTTAAATATACTTTTGCATTTCTTAAATTGTTTGTAATTATATTTCCATTCAATGTAAATGTAGTGATGGCATACCGCGGACGTTCTCTACTTGCAGCCAATTTCACATTCCATACATGATGTAGCCCCTGCACAAGTGTAGGATTAATGTAACAATCCCAACTGCGGAATGCTAGTGGTAAGCTAGCACCACTTTTTACTACATTAAACATTTTAATTTTGGCACTATCGCTTGGGACAATGTGGGGTACTTTCCAACTAATACAATGTATGTTAATTTTACGTGTATGATTGCCAACTGTTTTAACATACATATCATCTGTATTTTTAGCTAGTAAGAGAATAAGTTCATGTTTACAATTTAATATGACTTTTTTGCACATATAAATCTTGGTTCTGTATTGTGATGCGAACTTCATCGTTTGTCTTGAAGTTTTGTTGATATGGGTAATAAGAGTGATATTCTTTTTTAGTGATACTCTCATCACTGAGGGGCTTATCTTGCACAAAAAAAATCACATTCATTTGAAAGTTTGTTTTTTGAATTATTTATTATTATTAAATTTATTTATTATTGAACATTAAATCGTAATGATTTTAAAATTAATTTATTTTTTAAGGATAGTGCAGATCGTTGATTTGATGCTTTTTTAAATATTGATGATGATGATGATGATGATGATGGTGATGCTTTCATGTCAGCTTTACATTTACTAATGGGGGGTATGGAGTGATGTGCTGGCTTTCTATTATAAATAATCATTCTATAGGCCGCAAGTGTAGACGAATTGATACAGTTTCACCACGCAAGTTGACTAAATCTCCCTTCTGATCAGTTATCCGAGTGTGCTTATTTCTCTGCAGTTGACAGGTAAATAAATCAGATTTCGTGGGGTAATGTTCATTTTATATCCTGGTGGGACATTAATTCCAAATTCATGAAGCACATGATTTGATGTATTACCCACATAGAGCCACTAATAATGTTACATTCCAACCTAATTGTATTTATTTTTAAAATATTTACTGGATTATCTGGAATGTAAATTTCAGACTTGTGTTCGTTCACGATCAAAAAATACCGCTTCATTTCTAGTGCAAACTTGAACTTGGAGTGTGTTGTTATTACTTTGAATTTGAGGGTATATGAAACCATACTCTTTTAGCTATTCAAAATAATTTTTGATGTATCGAGTTAAACGAGCCCACTGGTATTTCAATGCTTTATCCCCAATGTGAAATAAATTGTTTCCTTTATTAAGTTTGGTATAGAATTGTATGTATAAAAGTCAAGAGAGCACACTTATAATTGCGTGTTAGTTCAATTTGTGGGAAAAAGTTTTCGGTTATAACTGATGTGTTCCCGTTCAGTGTAAATGTTAAAGATGTAGTCATTTTGAAGCCTGACTGTAGACTGTCTTTTCACCGTCACCTCATTATACTTATATGTATAATTAATTAAAGGTTAATGAATTGATCAAATCCTTTTCTATATCGGCAGTTTTCATATCGTGATCCTTAGAGATTACTAGAAATCCAAATTGATCCACCAACATTCGTATCAAAAAACTATTAATACTCATATATGATTTTAATCGTCTTGTTTAAAAAAAAATTATAACGTATTAAATCGGTATATGTGATAGTTTGGCAAAGATAAAAAGAAACAGTATTCTTATACGACCCAACAAAAATAGTTTCGGAAACCTGTTTTCAATGCCAAACAAAAAAAATTTTTAGCTTCCTGTGTGTTAACTGGATTGGAAGAAGGAGTATCCTTGTATGGTTATAGTTTCCAAAACCCAATCGGATATAAACTCTTTGAAAAAAAATCAAAACCATTTGACTCTCTATAGCAAGACAATTCAAATATGACCAACAATAAAGCTCTAATTGTGTTGGGAGCAAGGACTGACAGGCTGATTCTCCTCCCCATGCCCACCGCCCTCATGTTCTCACTAAGATGCTTTTCTTTTGTGGAACGCAGTTAATGAGAGAAGTAATTCATTAAATGAGGAAGTTGGTGGATTGAGGTCGTTAAAAATGATAAAAATTTTATAAATAAACACTCGTAAATCAAATGTCAAACAGGGTGGTGGTCTTGTAAACAAATAATAAACGCTCTACCCGTGGAAGTGCATTACCTGGGACAATTACTGTAACCAGGCACAAAGCTAGAGAAACGTTAGCACGCGGTATCGTGGAATCAATGCTTTGGATGAAGCTTGTAGGGAACACGACAAGAATTCAAAAAGTAAGGACTTGAGTGAGCGTCAAAAGCTGACTCTGTTTAATGAAGGGCCTGGGATCGTGTAAAAGCATCGAAAGAGTTTTGGTGAGAGAGCAGCAGCGACTTTGTAACGAACAGATGAAGGTAAAGAAAAAATTTGGATGGGATCAAAACAGAAAAAGACAAAGAAGGTAGTAAAAACGTCTCTTGCTTCAATAATCAAAAAGGCGACCAAGGAATTGAAAAAAAATAAACCGCTTGAAATTTCATGCAAAAAAGTTGCACGCAAAGCAGTATCAAACTCAGTGGGTTGTAGGAAAAATGTTGTATCTCCACGGGTTATAAATGTGCCCAAGGTAGGTGGCTTCTTGCCACTTGTACCAATTTTAACAGCACTAAGCGCTGTGGGCAGTTTTGCGTCAAGCAGCGCAGCAATAGTAAAGTCTATTAACAATGCAAAGATAGCAAAACAGCAACTAGAGGAGAACAAGAGAAAAAAAAAAATGGAAACTGTTTCGTTGGGTGAGGGATTGATTTACAACCATACAAAAAAGTGTATGGTATATCATTTAATAAAAATAATCGAAAACAAAATCGCAACCAAAAAAACTACTAAGCGAGCTACCCAAAAGGGCATTATCTAACTTTGATATATGCGGTTTGCGTATAAAAAATTCAAATTTTCGGGGTGTTTATATGAAAGATGAATTACCAAAAATCCCACTAATCGTGAGTGTGGAATAATAAATTTAGCAGACTCGTCATCAAAAGGAACGCATTGGGTAGCTTATTTTAAGAGAGGTTCTGATTCAATTACTTTGACAGTTTTGGGAACTTACAACCACCATAGAAGTAATAAAATTTGGGAAAAAGCATTAAGTATAATTATCAACGTTTGCAACAATTCAGTACAGTTAACTGTGGACATTTGTGTCTAAATTTTTGTTGCAATCCAACTCATTGCACTAAAGATGGGTGGAATGTGTTTATGATATGTGTGTGTGTGTGTGTGTGTGTGTGTGTGTGTTCCTTGTAAGAACGCAAATGTCTGGATTGTGTGTCCGGTTACAGAACCACTTGAAAATCGGTTCGCCTTTGTGAACCTCACTCGAGAAATGCTCGAGAACATCATTAAACAAACAACAACAACATGGAGTGCTCCAACAATACCAACAACTTCGAAAACATCAAAAATTTCAACATTTTGTGGAGGTTGATAGACAACCTACCATTGACGATGCTAACGGAAAAAGATTCAACTGAATCTCAGGTGACTGAGGAGGAGTTCATAGACACAAGTGTCTTCAACCTTCTCGACCCGTTGACATCCAACAATATGGTAACCCAAGAGGACTTAGATGCCCTCTTAAAAGACATTGAGGAGGACCCAGATATGCGTGGGACAGTTCTATAATATAAAATAAATTTTAAATAAAATTATAAATATATATACAAACAATACAAAATTTTTTAATTGGGGAGGTGTTTGGTTTTTTTATTTTAGATTTTATTTCAGCTTTTATTTTAGCTTTTATTTTCACCAATTTTTATTTTAAAAATAAATTAACAATTTTTTATTTTTAAAATAAAATAAATATTTACAAAAGCACAAATTTTAAAATAACAAGTAAGAAAGCTACAGTCGAGAGTGCTCGACCGTATGATACCCGCAACCCATTTCGAGAGAAAACAAAAAATGTAAATGATATTTTAACAACAAATATACCAAAAATATACTGAACCTTATGTTTTGTTTGTATATATTTACGGGTAAAAATCACAACACCGACATGGTCACACTGTCATCTAAACAAACAAAGCGCGAGCAGCTGCAAGTGAATTTTGCATATAAAACGCATTCTTTAATAACTTCCTCGTTTTTTATTCGATCTCAACCAAATTCACAGGAGTCATTCAGACTATCTTTGTTATTATGCATACCAAATTCAATGCTCCAGGTCTATTATTACGGCTTTTACAGTTTTTGGGGGCGGAAAGGGGCGTGGAAAAAATCTAAAACAAACTTGATCTGCGTAAGACCTACGCGAATACTGTCAACAAATTTGATATCTCTAGTTCATTCACAAATTTAAAATGTCCATATGCATTGGGCACAACAATTTTAATAAATAATTTAACGAATAACTTTTGTTCTACTAATCCGATTTGTACCAAAATTACAGAATATACTAAGAGTGTTAAGCCCAGATGGCCTATCAAATTACACAACATTACATAAAGAACTTTTGGAGTTATACGCGATTTACATAAAAAAAACTTGACTTTTTAGATTAATGCTTATTGTGGTCGAAGGGGGCGTGGCATCCAACTTTTGAAATAAACTTGATCTGCGTAGGGTATGAAGGAACCTTTATGCCAAATTTGGTGTCTCTATGTCTTATAGTCTCTGAGATCCAGTTGTTCATACAGACAGACAGACGGACAGACTGACAGACGGACATGGCTATATCGTCTCGGCTGTTGACACTAATCAATAATATATATACTTAATGGGGTCGGAGATGCCTTCTTCTGCCTGTTACATACATTTTCTGTTGGCACTAAGTTATAATACCCTTCCACCCTATGGGTAGCGGGTATAAAATTATATAAATACAAAATTAAAAGTTATTTCCAAATTTATTCAGCTTTTTCAGAAATCTGGTCTTAAACAGCTATACCAACAGACCTGTTCTGTTCAAACAGCTATACCAACCTGTTCTGTTCAACAGCATAATTCGACTTGGTCGGTTCAAACAGAATTACCAACACACCTGTTCTGTTCAAACAGCTAATGGTATCAGACCTTGTTACAAAAACAGCTATGGATCAGACCTGGCTACACAAACATCTTAATAAATTGCCAAGAGATAGTTTAGATTCAGTTTGAACAATCCAACTCATATTAAGGGTGGACCTGTGGATTTGGAGCGTGTTGGTTTTTGAAGACTCAAGGAAACCTTGAAAGATCCCCAGTTCCCCACACCACAATCTGTGTGATGTCGCTAGTGGGTATAAAATCAACCAGCTCCTCGAAGGAAAATATCATTCAGTGAGCAGCAACAGTATCGGCAGCATTAGTAATCAGTCTCCACGACCTCAGCAACCAGCAACCAACACCCACAGCATCATCAAAAATGTCCAACAACGAGAACACCGCATCCAACATGATTGATCTCACGGAAATGGAATCCCGGCAAACACATTATGAACATAACCAAGAGGACTTTATGACCTTTGAAAATCAAATAATCTCTTAAAATCAATGGAGATCTTAAAGGCCAATGAGGACCGAGTGAAGAACGCCTTCAACTCGCTTAAAGTGAAGATAAACTTCACTTAAGAAGCTGCTCATCAACACACCAACAAATCATGAAAGCGAAAAAGGTTAATGGAAAATTTGGCACCAACCTGATGGTCGAGCTGGAGAACCATTTCGTTTTCCTCCCTCCTCGGTTTAATGCGATTGAAGAGAGCATCCTTGAGCTGGTTAAGGAAAAAAAATAATACTACCAGAAGAGAAGACGACAAATAGACTTTGAATTAGAACAAATTTATAAATTGTATATTACAAATTGATTTTAAATAAAATGAAGAAAATCAAATTTTGTTTTTTAATTCAAATAACATATATATCTTATGATTCGTCAGTAGTTCACAGTCTCACAACCACTAGAGTGAAATAACGGTTTCATTCCAACAGCTTGAGTGATTTAAAGTACAATGAATCAAAATTAGCTATTAACCAAAAATCGAAAAGCTCTAAAAAAAAATTTTCTGAACTAAAACAACTCAAAACTCAAAACTATGGTTGGAGGAAACATTCAAACCCATAACAGAACCTTACATGAACTTGTTAAATACTAAGTTACAGAAATGTTACCCACAGACTATAAAAATGTTAAAACTGAAATGACACCTAAACAAAACATTAGTGGAGATAACACACTACATGCGAAAAAGATGAAGATGAAGAAACTAAAAACTAAAATATGATGAAGTGATGATAATATGATATATAAATAATTCTATTCTCAGTCAAAGGAAAATTTTACTCCCAATCAATAGCCACAACATCAAGAGCGATAATAGTCAAGTGTACCCTCATACATCATCCTCATTAACACATCCAGCTGTACATCATGATGAGAGCTCCAATCCTCTTTTGGATGTGACATTTGGACCATACAAAAATGCAACCGGTCAATTAATGATTTGAAGTAACTACAAAATGTATCTGGCAATAAAATTGAATGTGAAGATGGTAAAAAAATGACTTGAAAATAACAGAGAAATTTTGATAAAAACTAATGAATATCGAAGAAACTTTCATCCAAGTGGACAGTTGAAAGGAACAAGAGCACAAAATATACGAAAATTATAAAACCACTTTTAGCAAAACCACCTACTGCCGAGTCTACACCCAAACGCTCTAAAGCAAGTGTATCTGGGTCTGGATTTATACCCTTAAATGAAAACCCAATATGATACTGGGATGATCCAAATGAGTTGGTTGAACGACTGCATTATTCATTATTCCTCTCCATAAGAAGGGAAGTAAGTCTGACGCCAAAAACTATAGAGGGATATGTAAATTGTCTGCTATACCAAAAGAGAAGATGTTAACAAGTCATTTACAACATTTATGTAGTTCCATTATTTCCCCTACCAGCATGGGTTTGTGAAACATAGATCCACTGTTACTAATCTTCTTGAGCTTTCTTCCTTCGTTAACCAGGGTTTCCTTAAAAACGAACAAACTGACGTCATCTAACCGATTTTAGTAAAGCCTATGACTCAGTAAATCATTCTCTTTTGTTATATAAGCTTGACTTAATTGGATTTCCCAATAATTTGATTTGCTGGATTTCAAGCTATCTCTGCCAAAGAACGCAAAAAGTTTCTTTTAATAATTTCCTTTCTAATACATTCCGAGTTACCTCTGGAGTTCCCCAAGGTAGCCATCTCGGTCCCTTACTTTTCACATTGTTCATAAATGATCTACCTACTGTTTTGACACAATCTCGCGTACTAATGTATGCAGATGATGTTAAAATATGCCTGCAGTACAGGGATTGGCCATGCCATATCAAGTTGCAGAGAGATCTTGACTCTTTCCAGTCATGGTGCAAAGTGAACTTGTTAAATTTAAACTTTTCTAAATGTGTTGTCATGTCCTTCTATAGAGTTAATCCACATTTGGCCTCTTACTTACTGAACGGTAACGATCTAAAAAGAATTACTGCCGTTGATGATCTAGGTATTCTCTTAGATCATAAACTTAAATTTTCAGACCACATTTCTAGAACGGTCAATAAAGCTATGTCTGTACTCGGTTTCATTAAGAGGTGGTCAAAGGAATTTGATGACCCTTATATTACTAAGACCCTTTATACATCACTTGTTCGTCCGATTCTGGAATATGGTTCGTGCGTATGGTCTCCACAGTATTCTGTGCACCAAATTCGCATTGAATCTGTTCAAAAACAATTTCTCTTATTTGCTTTGCGTGGCTTGAACTGGAATGCTGAAGTGAGATTGCCGTCATATAGTAGTAGACTTCTTTTAATTAGCCTACCTTCTTTAGCTAACCGTAGAATAATGCTTGGCATTTTATTTATTTTTAATCTTATTAATGGTGATATTGACTCTTCAGAGTTAATATCGCGACTAACCTTTTCCGTTCCATCTAGACTAACCCGTAGTTACATCCCGCTTGCTCTCCCCCTATGTAGATCTAATTTTGCATTCATGACCCTTTTAGAGTTTTATGTTATAACTATAATAGATTTTATCATATATTTTCTAGCGCTAACACTGCTATTAATCTTAAAACTTTACTACTAACCTATTTAATTAATAATTAGACCGAATTTAGCTTATAGTAATAAATTAAACATTTTCATTCCACCCGTTTATTTCTTATGTCCGATCCTGAATTTCTATTTTATGCTATACGCGTTTTTTTTTGCATGCCCGAATCTATCCTGTCCGAACGCGAATCGTGTCGTTCGACCTGCGACAGCGCCTCTCGGTCGGTTGGGCGGGAGGAGGGTTTATTGGGATCCGCGCGTAACAAGCATTGGCTTGGTATCGCTTGGGCCACTTGAATGTGCATACAATGTACGTCAACGTCCAGCAAAAAAAAAAAAAAAAAAAAAAAAAAAAAATTGTTGCCTAGTTGCCTCAATTGTTGAGAGATTCAACAGGTCATTAAAAGAACTCATAGTGCGAGAATTCAGTTTCAATGGAACATACAAATGGATTGATGTGTATAAAGAACTAATTGACATATACAACAATAGAGTGCACAGGACAATAAAAATTGCACCCATCAATGTAAACAGTGAGAATGAAAAACTCATCTTGAAAACTGCATACAATAATAATAAAATGTTTGGTGGACTATGTACGTATCAGCAAATATAAACATGTATTTGTAAAGGGATATACCTCGGATTGGACAACTGAAATATTCAGAATAACAAAATACTTACCCAACAACATACTTACTGCAAAACTGGAATGGGAATCCAATCAAAGGTGGTTTCTATGAAGAACTTCCCAATACTTACCTGGTTGAAAAAGTGCTGAAAAGGAAAGGGAATAGAGATCTGGTCCGCTGGCTGGATTTCCCTAAACCGAAGACAGCTGGATTCATATAACTGAAACTTTTTAATGTTTAAGTAAAACATTTTGTTCTTTTCATTTTCAATCTCTATCATTTATTTATTTAACAACATTTTTTAAGCTTATTAAAATTAAATTACTATTATCTAAATATCTTATAAGTATACATTTGTTTTGTTTAAATAAACTATCACATTATAAATTTAAAACTATCGTTTTATTTTTTTAATGCCATCTAGTAACAAAAAATGCATTATCATTTGCAGCCTCTAGGATGTGTACCGCACTTTCATTTATTTCAACTTTTCTTTTTAATGCATTTACCTTCCTCACTTTGTAATGGCACCATATAAAATAAAACAAATACAAGAATATTAATTATTACACGAAACAGAGAAAAATTATCAATTCGGCCGTTGCAATTTGAATTCGAATTGTTACGCGCTTAATGACCGCGAGCGACTCTGTGTGTAAGTCGCATATTACAACCTTGTAATGTGACAGGTATATTCACCACACGCAAGCGCTTTGAAGGTTGGCTGAACTTCTGCATCTGGCTTAGATCTTCTTTTCCACACAATAGCCAAGCGCATCAGATGTAGGCGCTCCCACAAGACCCCCAAAGAGTTATAAAAAACTCAAAGTTTAAAAGTCAATCTAAGAGAGGGAAGAATAATCTCTACATATCTCAGCGATCCTGCAGAGATTGGAGATATATAAAAGCAAAATAATTTATGCTTTTTCGTGCCGTGCCGGTAAGGTGCCCTTTTCTTCGTGCCCTGTTGATAGGGTCAACATTTCAACTTTAGCCAGTCTCAGTAAAAAAAAAAAAATATCAATTGAGGCAGCGGAACATCGAAGGAAAGTTGGAAAAACCAAAATTTTCTACGGCAGTGGGGAAATTTTCATCATGCAGCTGAAGGCAGATAATAAGTGCAAATTGAAACATCGTCAAAATTGCATTTATGAAAAGTATTAGAAAGACAGTTAAAATAATTGAAAATTGCGAAAAAACCAAAACCAAAAGCCAAATCTAAAGCTATTCGAGTTGTAAAAGAACAGAACAAAAACAAAGATAAAAGTGTTAAGCATAGGTGGTGACAATATAAAGAAGAAATATAAAAATGAAATTGTACACTGGACAAACTTAATTATGTTTTTGTGCCCGATAAAATATTTGCTTATTGAACTTTAATTATTCATTAAAATTAAATCATAGGTGTAAAAGAAAAGAAATACAACAAAAACAATAATATCCCAATACACCTATATATATAAAAAAAAGGGTACAGTAAAATTGTTGTCCACAAATGAAAGTGCCACCAAAATAATTAGAACCATTGTTAATATAGAATCAAAAGTTAACCACAATAAAAAAATAAATTACTGTATCAAAACCACATCATCGAGAAGACCTTCATCGAGGATTAAGTGGGTGAGTAAAAATAAGTCGCGTCGAGTCTGCTTCCACAACTTGGTTGGCCAGTGTAACTGCCGTTAACGTTGTCAGCAGCTCGCGCGGACTTTCTATGTTTTGTGTTATCAATTGTTTTGTTTGTTTTGAGCACTTTCGTGAATACAAGTTTATGAATAATAATATAAAAACAAATAATAGAACTCTGTGTAAATGATCAAGTGATCTTCGAATTAAAATGTTATAGAACATTGCTGTTTTCTTCAGGCACGAAAGCAAAGTTAAAGTTGTCCAATATAACAATATGAATAGAATGAAATTGTAAATAAGAAATGAAATCCAAATTTATCAGAGATACCAAGTTGTACACCACCAAGTAAAAGAAGATAATCAGTAATTAAAACCAAATGCAGAATTGATGCACTTTAACAAAAAAAACCAGTAAGAAAGCTACAGTCGAGAGTGCTCGACCGTATGATACCCGCAACCCATTTCGAGAGAAAACCAAAAATTTATAAATTAACAAAAAATATACCAAAAACTAAAAAGTTTTTTGTAAATTTGAAAAAAACCGGTAAAAATCACAACACCGTTATGGTCACACTGTCAACTAAACTAACAAAGCGCGGGCAGCTGCAAGTGAATTTTGCAATAAACTGGATTCTTTAATAACTTCCTTGTTTTTATTCGATCTCAACCAAATGCACAGGAATATTAAAAATAAATTATTATGCATACCAAATTCAACCCTAGTCATTATATTCTTTTAATTTTGGGGGCGGAAAGGGGCGTGGCATCCAACTTTGATAACTTGACTGCGAACCAAAAGACTGCCCCATTTACTCTAGCTCTAAGCTCTATCCAGGTGCAACAACGGACAGACGGACAAGGCTAATCGTCTCGGTTTACACTGATCAGAATAAATACTTAGGGGTCGGAATCCTCTTCTGCCTGTAAAATTTTCTGTTGGCACTAGTTAAATACCCTTCTACCCTATGGTAGCGGGATAGAACAGAGAAATAAATCGCTTCTAAATTTTGTAGTTGATATAGAAAAATAAAAAAATAACCAATTTAATTTTATGGAAATAAAATAAAAATTGTTAATCCAAACGAAATATACACACATGAGAAAAATAAAAATGTTAAAAAGAAAGAAACCTCAATAACGGAAATTGTTGGGTTGAGACGAATAGTCAAACTTTGATTATTTCTTAATCAACAACTATAAAAGAATAATAAAGATTCTGTTTAATTGACTTGAAATAAAAACTCTAAAACACACAAACTACTAATAAAACAAAAAGATATGGGGATGGATTGGAAGAAACGAAAATTCAGCGTGGATTACATCACCCCATTTACTGATTGTTCGAACGACTGACGTGTCAAGGCCCGCCCCTCCTTTGTTCGATTCGTTCGAAGATCTGGTGGCGAAATCACCAACCCTGTTCACTACTCGCGCAACCCAATCTTCACAATTCAACATCCGCTGTTCCTGCAGTCCCGATCGCCGGTCGCCGCACCAGTTTTCGTTGTATATTCCTCAACACTTACTTACCCCAAAATCAAACAAGATCCAACACTCCAATCCCCACAACCTGTCACACCACACTCACCCCCCAATATCTAATTTATTTTTTATTTTTACCACCCCTTTATCACCACGATCCCTAAACACCCACACTACTTTTTTACCCTCATCAAAACTCTAAACCACAAATTTTTTACAGCTTAACCCATAAATATCATCTTAATACCCCATTATTCAACGTCTAGAATCAGGTAAACATACTACTATAATCCATAACATAATGACGTGGTCACACTGTCAACTAAATAAACAAAGCGCTGGCATCTGGAAGTGAATTTTGCATATAAAATCAATCTCAACCAACAAGAATCATTAAAAAAAACTAAAGCAAATTAACTTTACTCTTTTATAGGCTTAAGTTTTTGGGGCGAAAAGGGGCGTGGCAAAAATCTAAAACAAACTATCTGCGTAGGACAACGGAATGGCAATCGTCTCGGCTGTTACACGAAAAAGAATATATATATGGTCGGAGATGCCTCCTTCTGTAAACCTGGTACCTTCTGGCGTTACATAATTCTGTTGGCACTAAGTTATAATACCCTATTGATAGCTGGTATAAAAAGAATGAAATATGTTTATGCACACAAATGATATAAAACAATAAATATTAGTCTGTGGCCAAAGTCCATAGCTCCATCTAATAAATGCCCTCAACAGTTGTACCTTAATTATATAATATCCAATATATTTAGTATCCAATTGAATTCAAATTTTTATAGTGCGTTCGCGATAAGCTCTAGCTCTTAAAGTCTCTGAGATCTAGGTTTTCATACAGACGGACAGACGGAATTGCAATCGTCTGTTGAACTGATCAAGAAAAAACTTATGGGGTCGGACATGCCTCCTTCTACCTGTTACATAAATTTTTTTTTGCTCAAGTTATAATTATACCTTGTACCCTTTGGGTACCGGGTATAAACACTGCGTTAAAAATACAGTGGCGTGCTTGTAGCTCTTGGCCACTGGCCACGGACCACGATCTACCGAGAATGTTTCTACTGTCCCGTTCTATTAAATGTTGCGAAGCAGTATAACCCTCACCCATCAAGCAATTGATCTGAACTGTAGGCTGCAACTAATTGATTACACCTACAAAGATTTACAAGGAAGAAAGCTACAGTCGAGTATGCTTAACTGTAAGATACTCGGTACCCAAATATACGTGGGTTGAATATAAAGGAAATATATGTAAATCGTTAAACAAAAATTTTTTTTTTTTTGTATAAATAATACTATCGTCGCTTGAATTTGCTTCTGATTTAATACATTTAATTCTGTGTATTAAATCAAACCCAGGGAACACCACGGGGAGGCCATTATAAACAATGGGATCTTTGCAGATCAACGAGTCGACTTGTGCTGCATAAAACCGACCAACACCATTGTTCCCCAAAAAATGTTTTAGCTCCGAAATTGTCTCTAGCGAATAGACTTACTTAAAATAACAACTTAAAATAAATTGTAACAAACCGAAACAACTCAAAACAACAAAATTCAAAATGAATTTAAATTAAGAAAAGAGAAAACTTTAAAAAACCCAAAAGAAAACAAAACCGACTACTAACTACCACGTGGAATTTAACTGCATAGTGCGTACTCTGCTTTCCCTAAATTTAACACGCCCAATCAATTATCAAATTGGCTGTGACGTGTCAAATCTAACAAAGACCCAAGATAAACCCAAGAAATCGAAAAACCTTCTAAAACTACCCATAAACCCCGAAACACAATAAAATCTCCCAATAAACAACTATCCAAAATGGAAATCCCGAAAACAAACTCCGAAACTTAGCAAAGGGAAGTTGGAATTCTATATAAGAACCTAAAGACCTAATACACGGAACCGAAACAGGAAGAAAAAAACGAGAAAATCACCCACTTAGCAAACAAACACCCTCAAAAAATCGTTTTTGGGAAAATAAAATGCCCTTAAAAAAGTCAACTACAACCAACACACGGAACCGGGAAGGTCGAAAAAAAAAGAGAAGACACAACGAAGAATAGGAAAGAAGAATGAAGAACTAACAAGAGAAGCTGAAGGGATTGTGGATCTAAGCTAGCAAGCTACTCAAACTGACTAGATCAGCTCTAGATGGCACAAATTGTCCAACAATAAAAAGGCCAACCGCACTTTGGCTTATACTACATGCTACAACAAGCTTCCCTGCAACCAGTAGGTTACCACCACTTTGGTTGACCACCCACTTTGGATAACTCTCTGACAAAACCAAAAATGAAATACAGTAAAAAGGGGTCCAAGAAGCTCGACAAAAAATAATCCAACACTGTCGTCTAAAATTTAATCCAAAGAACGTAGGCGAATAATTGAAACCACCAAAGGACCTACCTCAACAGACCATCCCGACAAACGATTTATAGGGTTCTCAACCTTTGGGTAGATGTCGAAATCTTAAATCCAAGACGATAGACTAACTTAAGAGCTTAAAAGTCAAACAAAGAAAGGAATTGTTAGTAGAATCAGTTTATAGAGTGTTAAAATATTTATATCCTACTTAAACATAAGAGATAAAGTTGGCAGAGCGAAACTCTACCTAAGAATTGTATGTCCCCAAAGTCATATACCTGATCATAATATTAAGCTGTTACGCAAATGCTTGGTCGTCTCGTAAACGCATTACTCTGAAGCTCAAAAAACTTAAAAATATCCCACAAATAAGACCCAATAGCGCGAAGGGAGAATATCGACACACACGTATTTCTAATCGCCAAAAACGATAATTAAATTCCCCCGAAGGAGTTTCCCCGGAATAAAAAAAAAGACGAGCATCTAATTGATTTTTTTTAAATGACATTTTGACAACGACAAAAAAAATTTAATCAATATAAAAGCTAAGACTATAAACCTTGAGCAAGATATCACAAATCTAACCTAAATCTTTAAGGAGATCCGAACAGATAACAGGAAGTGAAAACATGGAAAAATCTCCTCACTTGGCCTCCTAACACGTCTTCTAAATCTTCTAAATAACTCTTATAATTAAACTAACACTATCTGTATAACACTTTCACAATTAACCACAAGCAAATCTACCTCTTATCCCTCCACGCAAAATATAGCATTAAAAGCTCCCGAAATAGTTCTCTCTGTCGATTAGGTAAACTTAATAAATCTAATAAATCTGCTTGCCCCTTGAAACTACTACTACAGAGAAAATGTTCCCTAACCTGTCACACACCACACACCCACCATACACGAAAAAAAAAAAAATCGGAAACAACCCACATTCCTGAACTAGTGCATATAACTGGATAACGACCGAAAGGTATATAAGATTAATTTAAAGCTGCAAAGTTCAATCAAAAATGGGCTTCTCAAGCCAATCTAAAGCAAATATTAGTCCTCGAGCAGGCCACACATCGTAGATAAGAGATTTTCAAAGACTCAAACTTAAAGGTCAGAATCAAAGGAAATAAGAATTTTGTTTTTTTTAAACCCGTTGAAGAAAAAAGTTTAGAGTCTCAACTAATGGCCGAAGAATTTCTGCTTTTGGCATGGGAAAATAGGAATTCCGAAGCGACAAAAGAGCCACCATCACGAAATGAAGGTCGTATTGTGCTTCTGAATTCATGGTAGTGGTATGAATTGGTCTATACAAGAAATGACAGAGGCACCACCCAAAACATCCCATGAAAAGGCAACCTTGATGTATCCTTTATACCGTCACTTTCAACATTTCTTCTTACAATCATACTGCTCTTTCAACATTTATTTTGCTCTTCACAGTTATACTGTTCTTTCAACTGTTTATTTTTGCATCCTTCCATTACTGTCTCTTTCAACAGTTTCTTTACTTAAATCCTTATCACTACTTTCAAATTTAACTGGTATTTGCCCATTTGCCATTTTCCTTATGTCATCATAGCATACTTATATTTTCTATTGTTTGTCAAAGACCTGACCACATATCTATCCCCCTCTAACACTTCGATTATTTGAAACGGGCCCTACTCTTTGGTCTTAACTTTGTTTGATATCTCTCTTCATTTTTTAACAATACAAAGTCTCCAACTCTGCATCCAACAACTTAAGCCTTGATTTTATCAAATTGCTCCTTGTTATATGCTGCTGCAGCTGAAATATTTTGAGCCTCTCGTGCTCTCACTTTTGTCAAGTCGACCTCCTCTTCCATATCGTAGAGTGGAAGCAACCCCATCGGGCGGGCAACTTTTCCGATAAACAATTCTAAGGGGCTTGCCCTTGTCACTTGACTAACCGTACAGTTCAAGGCTAATTGAACTTCTCCTATTGCATCTTGCCAAGATCGATTGCTAGTTTCAACGGCACTTAATAAGTTCTTTAAGGTGCTAATAATGCGTTCAACTTGTCCGTTTGCTCTACTTGAACCCGTTAACGAGTTAAATAAACAAATTTAGTAAAGGCGACCCTGACATAATCGAACAAGAAAGTCGTAGGCCTTATCTAAAGTCTTCTCCCACCCCAAATGCATGAAGACTCATGGATCTGATTTATAAGGACCATCTAAATGGTCGAGGAACAATTGGTAAGGATCGAGTTCTACCATTTCGCTGAATTTTTCGAAATAATATTTCTGCCCTCAACTCGTAAGTTTTAGCAATGTCCTCAGCAAGAGAATTTCCTTTAAATCGTTTTACAGTATCAACTATTTCAGAATCTTGACGCTGTTCGGCCAAAAGCCAATTGACTGAAATTACTGCCAAATTAACTCGTTTTTCCGGAATTTTGCAAGTCAACTCTGCTGAAGGCAGATTTCAGAAAAGAAGTCAACAAGAGACATGTTTACCTTCTTAATTCTATGTCAAATGTAAAAGACTGTAACACGCCCACCATCTTTGTACCCTGGGACAAGATCCAATTTAATTATTGATGCTATAAGTGAGTTACAATCAGTGAAGACGACAAAATTTCACCCCATAAATAATGGCGAAAGGGGGTTTATAGACAAAACAACAGCAAGAGTTTCTAATAAAAGAATATACCGTGATTCAGAGGAGAAGCAGCTTTACTAAAGATCAATAAGAACTATTGAATTTGTGTAACAAGATGGCACCGACCCCAGAACTGAATTACGTAAGCAGAACTACGAGGAGGAGGCAAGGTAGTTAAGCTGAACTTAAGCGAATCGGAAGATTTCACCTGCACTCACTTGACCGAAATTAACTGTACTTGAGAAAGAAAATGTAAAAAAAAATCCAGATTCGAAATCAAGATAATGAACCTTTCCAAAACCTCACTCTTTGTTGCAGCAGCCACCACGCATCATCCAATAAACCACAACAAACTCATGCAAGGTCCCGCAATGGATTAAAATTGAAAGTGCATCCTAGTCCAAAGGCATTGCCAAAAATTCATATTGCCCGTCTGGAGTGACAAATGCTGACACTCAACGAATCAAAAGAAAATCGCTCCAAAGCTAACTATCTGAAAGGGGCGAAGGATACTACTGAACGATAGAATTTAATCACGGTAATCAACACACAAACAATGTTGGCGTCTTTTTGTTGACCAAGGGACTTGCGAAGGTGAGCAACTTGGCTTAGATTTAATTGTAAAATTAATAATCTTGTCTCGTATCAGGTCTTCTCCATTTGGACTAAGCCTATATGATCTTCTTTGAAAAATTTATCTTAGGCCTACTAATTCAACTTTCATTTCTCCCGAACTAACTCTAGTCGAAGGAATACCATTAATAAAAGATTTTGAATATTTTTCCAATAATTCTTGTAATTTATCACTATCTTCCCCAACAAGTGTGAATTTAAAATTTTGGGGATCTTAAGCTAGCAAGCTCTTGCTCTACAACTGACTGACGATCAGCTCTAGGTGGCACAAATTGTCCAACAATAAAAAGGCCAACCGCACTTGTGGTTCTACTACATGCTACATACAATGCTTCCCTTTGCATACCAGGAGTTGTTTGCACCACCACTTTGGTATATGTAGCTCCCTGACTTTTGTGAATAGTTATACTTTCTGCTTGCGGTCTATAGAAACTTGCTCATTTGAATGAAATTGAACATTTTTTACAGTTTTAAGAACAGGGGTCCAAGAAGGTTCGGTACGATGGGTGCATTTAATTTGAGCATTAGATCCAACACTGTCGTCTAAAAATTTAATCCAAAGAACGTGAGGCGAATTGGATGCATTGAAACCTATTTCCATAAGGATGCCTGACGCTCCATTGACAAGACCATCCGCTGTATCTATATTGAGCGTCATAGTGTTTTTATAAGGGTTCTGCAAAGCCTTTGGGTTTGAGATGTCTTGAAATCTTTTACAGATTCCAAGCATCTGGACTTAGTATCTAAACTTAGATGTGCAGCTTTAACAGAGTCAATAGCAATAGAAAGGAATTGTTACGTAGGAATCGAGTTTAATGTAGCAGTGTTAAAAATATTTTATATCCTCATTTCTTACAAACAAATGAATGGAGTCATTTAGAAGTTGGTCTAAGAGCGAAACTCTGGACCTAAGTAATTGTATGTCCCCAAAGTCATATGACCTGATGCCATAATATTAAGCTGTTACGCAAATGCTTGGTCGTCTCGTAAACACATTATCTCTGAATAATATCCCACAAATAAGACCCAAATATAGCGACGATGAGGTGGATTGGAATATCCATCGATCTACTACGGGACGTAATTGTCTGAGATCGCCAAAAACGGTAATTGAAATTCCCCCAAATTGAGTTTCCCCAGAATAAACAAGTAAGAAAGCTACAGTCGAGAGTGCTCGACCGTATGATACCCGCAACCCATTTCGAGAGAAAAACAAAAAATTTAAATGATATATTAACAAAAAATATACCAAATATACTAAAATTAGTTTTTTGTATATATTTGAAAATAGCGGGTTAAAATCACAACACCGTTTTGGTCACACTGTCAACTAAACAAACAAAGCGCGGGCAGCTGCAAGTGAATTTTGCATAGAAAATTGATTCTTTAATAACTTCCTTGTTTTTCATTCGATCTCAACCAAATTCACAGGAATCATTGAGAATATAAATATTATTATGCATATCAAAATTCAATGCTGTAGGTCTATTATTACGGCTTTTACAGACTTTTGGGGGCGGAAAGAGGCGTGGCATCCAACTTTTGAAATAAACTTGACCTGCGTAGGACCTATAGGAGTACTGTCCCCAAATTTGGTAGCTCTAGCTTTTATAGTCTCTGAGATCCAGGTGTTCATACAGACGGACAGACGGACAGACGGACAGACGGACAGACGGACATGGCTATATCGTCTCGGCTGCTGACACTGATCAAGAATATATATACTTTGTGGGGTCGGAGATGCCTCCTTCTGCCTGTTACATACATTTTCTGTTGGCACTAAGTTATAATACCCTTCTACCCTATGGGTAGCGGGTATAAATATATATAATAGCACACACAGTATTATACAAGAATACAAAGTAAAATAATGAATAAAAATTTGAAAATATGTTAGTGATGAAATCTTATACTTAGAAATTTATTTGTTAAGCTATTCTATAATTTTCAACATGGATTATGTTGCTCTTTTTTTTTTTTGTTGTTTATTTAATTAAAATTTTTGAAATGGAAATGAATCGTTAACTTATTGTTATTTTTCTGTTGACATGGGAGCATAAGTAATGCATAAATAGGACGTTACGTTTGGGGTCTTCGACCAAAACTATTTGAAGACTATGGCAGGGAGGGTAATGAAAAAGGGAGTGACGATCAACACCTTAGTTCTCCCCCTTTGGCTTCACTACCCATTTGTTACTTTCATTTTTTTGTCTTTCTGTTTTCTCTTTAGTTGATTGCGTAACTTTTCTTTTTTTTTCAGAATTTTTTTTTTTTTGTTGTTGTGGCATTAAGGCTTTGGTGCTTTGGCCATGTGTGGTTTTGCATCGCGTTGGTTTGTTGGTGCAGGGACGTAGGGTTCTATTTTATCATTTTTACCATTAGAACAGCAACAACCGCCCCCCCCCCCCCCACATCCCGCTAGAGCTAGGAATTAATGGGTCCCGCTCCGCTGGTATGTTGCTGCTCGAAAGGCCTGAGCAAATACCCTGTATTTGCTAAAGTCAAAAGAAAATCAGGCAACCATGATGCTACAAGTTTTTGGCGCCCAACCATGGGGCAAGTGCTATTAAAGTATTAATTTACGGATACTAGCATTCGGCCCTGATTAATAAAAGATGTACTAAGCTAAAAAGAATTTAAATATGCTACTGGAGAGCGACTCATTGTAGCATCTGCTGATTGATGTCGACCGTAGCAAGATTTTAAATTTCTTTAAACATTCGAGGAATCATGTAGCAAGAAGCTGGTGACCAAACATCATCAAAAGTAGTATTTCCTAGGATTCAGAGAACTAAAGTGGAATTATGTACTGTTTGATTCCCTGTATGTCTAAATTGACTATTGACTATGACTATTGGTCAAATACGTCTGATATTAATTATTTATCTCTTTGTCTTCGATTGAAATTTTTTTTATAGTGCTTACATAGTTATGCAGAAGGAATTTAAGTTTTATTTAACATCTTTGGAATTCGAGTAGTTGATTATTTGATTACCTCGACCAGGATAAACGATGAAAAGATTATTCAGTTTGTTAGCGTTGAAAATTATAAGAACTTTTTCATGAGCAGGTTTGTTTTTGTGAACATGAATTAAAATTATCTGATGAGGTATTTTACTGGAATACAATGTCGATGCAACTGTGTCACATTGTCCGTAAAAGTCCTTTCAGTTGAGGATGAACATTTATGCCAGCTTAAAATAAACCTTTAGTAGTTGAAATAGCCCAATCGTATAATTGTATAACAATAAGCAGTGAAAGCCAAAATATTTATCTTTACATATGTCTCCCAGTAGAAAGTCAACAGAAAAAAAAACACACAAAAAAAAAAAAAATTATACAATAATAAAGCATGCCGTTAGAACGTAGCTTTGAGTCAAATAAGACTCAAAAGCAGGGTAATCCTGCAGCAAATATTTGCATTATTTGCGGCGAAGTAATGCTAAATACACAACCTTGTGCTGTTACAAAATGTAATCATGTGTTCCATAAAAGTTGTTTGGAAACTAGAATTCAAGTACATAAGGAGTGTCCCAGCTGCTTAGCAGCAGTACAAGTAAAAGAGTGGAGGGTAGTCGTTGGCAACCATTCACCAAACGCCAAAAAGGAAGCACCAAGTACATCGCAAAGAGTTGTAGCAACTGAATTTCGTCCAGTCACTCGCTCATTGGCACAACAATTAGAGGATGTTAATCCACAGGCAGAAGAAGATGCCGCCTTAAATACTTTAAATGTTTCAACCCAAGAGATTATGTCTCATTTGAACAATTGTCCTCCGGCTGGTAGTACTCCCTCTAATGCGAGAGTCCAGTCAAGGTTACACACCCATGCGCCTGCTAGAAGAGGTCGCCCGGCAAGGCCGCGAAGACAGAATCCTCCTCAAGCAGCAGCGAATATTCAAATAGACATAGAATCTCTTGTTCGCGAAACTGTTACTCGCGTTTTATCCTCGTTGTCAGGATCGGGAAGTCTAGGTGCCCACATGGCACTTAGTAGACCGAGAAACTCCGAGTTCTCCTCGAAGTGGCAGATCCACAAATGGTACGCATAATTTAGGACCACATAAAATCGCAGACATCCTTCAAAAATGGGGTGTAAGATTTGACGGAAGCCCCGAAGGCTTATCAGTTGAAGAATTTCTGTACAGGGTGCAAAGTTTAACTAGAGAACATTTTGACGGAGACTTAGAAATCATAAGCCGCAATATTCACCAGCTGTTAGCAGGCAAGGCAAATAGTTGGTTCTGGAGGTACCACAAGAGTGTCCAAAGCTTTACCTGGCGCGAATTTTGTGTAGCATTTAGAAGTCAATATCGTGAAAGCAGATCAGTGACTGAATTACGCGAACAGATCCGTTCCCGTAAACAAAAGCCTGGTGAATCATTCGACACGTATTACGAAAGTGTTTGTAAACTAATGGATAGATTATCCGTCAGTTTTGCAGAAGATGAATTTGTTGAGATGATTCAAGGAAACTTGCAAATCGAAATAAAAGAAAGGCTTCTGTTCGAAGACATCTCTTCCATTTCAGAGCTGCGTCGCTTAGTGCATAAGCGCGAAAATTTTCTTCGGGAAGCAGGTAGATCTCGCCAGTCCCAAGTGAAGCCTGGCGCTTATCGAGTATACGCTTTAGATGAAGAGCAACTCGAAGAAAGTCCTGATTGTGAGGAATCAAATGAGATATCAGCTATTCAACGTGCAACACCGCTGGTCTGTTGGAATTGCGAGACTGCTGGTCATATATGGGAAAATTGTTTAGCTGAAAGAAGGATTTTTTGTTATGGATGCGGGACTCCACAAATATACAAACCCAATTGTCAAAACTGCAAGAAGAAGCAGGAAAACCGGCAAAGAGGGGCACTCAATCCAGAAAGGGTGTCCCAGAAATAGATGATAGTTTTAGTGTAAAATTTAAAAACGTTAGAATTTTAGAAAGACCAATAGAACAAGCGTCTCAATCTGAAGTATATCATAATTTTAAGCCCTATCACGAAAGAGTGAAAAATTATTTTTTAGCTAGAGATAGAATATTTGGTGGACAAAGTGGAAAAAGTCTCCGAAATACTATTCGTCAGCGGAAATATTTTAGGTTATTAAAAAACAAGAAATCTATGATAGTGTCGACTGTTTTTCAGAACAATATCGACCGTCGTAGTTATGCTAGTGTTTCGTTTTTAGAGTTCTCAGAACTTGGACTGCTCGATACCGGAGCAAATATAAGTTGTATCGGATCGTCTTTAGCAGAAATGGATTTTTCGAAGTTTCCACATTTCAAGCCAATTCTGTCGCAAGTGCGCACAGCTGATGCCAAATTGCACCAGGTATCTGGAATTCTAAAAGTGAAAATGAAGTACAAGGACATAGAAAAATGTATTGAGCTTTACATTATTCCCTCTATTGCTCAAAGATTAATATTAGGCATAGATTTCTGGCGGGAATTTGAATTAGCACCGGGAATCATCAGTTCAATTTTAACGGAGGATCAAGAAGATAATAACGAAGATATGTATCCATTATCCATTCAAGAAAGGCAGCAACTTGAGTCTGTGAAGGAATTATTTCCAAATTTTGAGAAACAAGGCTTAGGTCGTACAGCGCTAATAGAACATCATATTGATATTGGTGATAGTAAGCCTGTCAAGCAGCGTTACTATCCAGTAAGCCCTGCGGTTGAAAAGCTAATGTTTGCAGAAGTCGATCGCATGCTAACTCTCGGGGTTATCGAGCCATCGCAAAGTGCTTGGAGCTCTCCAATGCGCATGGTGGTTTAGCCCAATAAAGAACGGTTATGTCTAGACGAACAAATTAAGCTACACAAAAGACGCATATCCTTTGCAAAGCATTGAAGGCATTTTCGCTCGTCTCCCGAAAGCAAATTTAATTTCCAAGTTAGATCTGAAAGATGCATATTGGCAGATAAAGCTCACTGCGGAAGCGAAACCTTTGACTGCATTTACAGTCCCAGGCCGAGCATTATACCAGTTTACGGTCATGCCTTTTTTGCTCTGTAATGCTCCATCCACAATGTCGCGTTTAATGGATGATTTAATTCCTCATGACTTACGTCATTGCGTTTTCGGCTATCTGGACGATCTTGTTATTGTTTCAGAAGATTTTTCTTCTCATCTTGCGGTTTTAGTTCGTATAGCAGACCAATTCAGAAAAGCAAATCTTACTTTGAACATTGCAAAAAGTCACTTTTGTGTCACTAAGGTAAATTATTTAGGATACGTGATTAGTAGCACTGGTGTAGCCACTGATCCTGAAAAAATTTCTTGCGTGCTATCTTGGCCCACACCTAAGAACTTAAAACAAGTTCGAGGTTTCCTCGGGGTTTGTGGTTGGTACAGAAGATTTATAAAAGATTTCGCAGAAATTACGTGTCCCATTACTGAAGTGCTGAAAACAAAAAAAAATTTTATTTGGTCAGCAGAAGCTCAGAAAGCAATGGAAAAATTAAAAACATTGCTAACTACTGCTCCTGTTCTGCAAAATGCAGATTTCTCACGAAAATTCTTTTTGCATTGCGATGCTAGCGATTACGGCATTGGCGCGGTATTAGTGCAAATGTCAGATACAGGAGAAGAAAGACCACTGGCATTTATGTCAAAAAAATTATCTAAAGCGCAAAGGAACTACAGCGTGACGGAACGCGAGTGCCTTTCCGTAATTTTAGCTATTGAAAAGTTCAGGTGTTACCTAGAATTACAGCCCTTTGAAGTAGTGACCGAGTAGTAGTTCATTCAAGTCTTCTGTGGTTGATGCGGCAGCAGAATGTATCCGGTAGATTAGCCCGTTGGATACTTCGTCTGCAAGCCTTTAAGTTCACTATTTCTCATCGAAAAGGAAAAGATCATGTTGTTCCAGATGCGTTGTCGAGAATTTGTGAAGAAGAAATTTATAGCGTCGAATGGATAGGTCCCGAAATTGACTTAGAGTCCTCAGCATTCCTTGAGAAAGAATATGTAGAGCTCAAAGAATTAGTTGAAGCAAATACCGAGAAATTCCCGGATATGAAAACTGCCGACAAATATGTCTACATTCGCACCGAGCATCCGTCAGGAAATGCAGTCCAGGATTTGGATGTATGGAAGCTATGGGTGCCCGAGCCATTACGGTTAGCAGCGATTCGTCAAGCTCATTATTGTGTAATTGCTTCTCACGGCGGAATGCAGAAGACCATTGAACGATTGCGAAGACACCTATACTGGCCAGGTCTATCCAAGCAAGTTCGGGAGTATGTTCGTGATTGCGATATTTGTAAAGAAACAAAAGCTCCAAATAGTACTCTACGACCTCCCATGGGGCAACAAAGCATATCCTGCAGACCATTTCAGAAATTGTATATAGATATACTAGGTCCTTATCCACGAAGTAAAAAAGGTCATATTGGACTATTAATTGTTCTTGACCATTTCAGTCGATACCATTGGCTATGTCCACTAAAAAAATTCACAACCGCAGCCGTTGTAGAATTTCTTGGACAAAGAATTTTTGCAGAATTTGGAATTCCTGAGACTATTGTCAGCGACAATGGATCTCAATTCAAATCCAATGAATTTAAAGCCTTTTTGACGCAGTTTGGAATAAATCAAACTTTCACGGCTTTATATTCTCCTCAAAGCAATGCTGCAGAAAGAGTCAATCGGTCCTTGCTTGCCGCTGTTCGTTCTTATCTAAGAGCCGATCAGACTGAATGGGATACTTGACAAGTATTTCTTCGGCTCTACGATCAGCTTTGCATCAAGCGATAGGATGTTCGCCGTATAAGGGTTTGTTTGGTTTTAATATGATCAACCATGGCAGTGATTACAAGTTACTAAAGCAATTATCGCTTTTAGAAGAATCACCACTGTTAATGCCTCGGGATCAGCTACAACTATTACGAGAAGATATTAAAAACAATAGTCGTGCTGCTTACGAGCGTAATGCGACTCAATACAATTTGCGTTCAAAGCCCGTCTCCTTTAAAGAAGGTCAAGAGGTATTTAAACGAAACTTTTATTTAAGCAATTTCTCCAACAACTTTAATAAGAAATTGGGTCCCCAGTTTACCAAGGGTACCGCATATTACATATTAGAAAACTTATAAGGCAAAGAAATAGGCACATACGATGCGAAAGATTTGCGCAGCTAATTCCATCTAATCGTGCCTCGTAGACTCGTTAGATTATCTGGGGTTTGTAATGGCCCCATATAAAATAAAACAAATACAAGAATACAAGAATATTAATTATTACACGAAACAGAGAAAAATGATCAATTCGGCCGTTGCAATTTGAATTCAAATTGTTACGCGCTTAATGACCGCGAGCGACTCTGTGTGTAAGTCGCATATTACAACCCTGTAATGTGACAGGTATATTCACCACACGCAAGCGCTTTGAAGGTTGGCTGAACTTCTGCATCCGGCTTAGATCTTCTTTTCTGCACAATAGCCAAGCGCATCAGATGTAGGCGCTCCCACAAGACCCCCAAAGAGTTATAAAAAACTCAAAGTTTAAAAGTCAATCTAAGAGAGGGAAGAATAATCTCTACATATCTCAGCGATCCTGCAGAGATTGGAGATATATAAAAGCAAAATAATTTATGCTTTTTCGTGCCGTGCCGGTAAGGTATCCATACTTATTAAATTATTTCCTATAATTGCGTGCCCTGTTGATAGGGTCAACATTTCAACTTTAGCCAGTCTCAGTAAAAAAAAAAAAATATCAATTGAGGCAGCGGAACATCGAAGGAAAGTTGGAAAAACCAAAATTTTCTACGGCAGTGGGGAAATTTTCATCATGCAGCTGAAGGCAGATAATGTGCAAATTGAAACATCGTCAAAATTGCATTTATGAAAACTATTAGAAAGACAGTTAAAATAATTGCAAATTGCGAAAAAACCAAAACCAAAAGCCAAATCTAAAGCTATTCGAGTTGTAAAAGAACAGAACAAAAACAAAGATAAAAGTGTTAAGCATAGGTGGTGACAATATAAAGAAGAAATATAAAAATGAAATTGTACACTGGACAAACTTAATTATGTTTTTGTGCCCGATAAAATATTTGCTTATTGAACTTTAATTATTAATTAAAATTAAATCATAGGTGTAAAAGAAAAGAAATACAACAAAAACAATAATATCCCAATACACCTATATATATAAAAAAAAGGGTACAGTAAAATTGTTGTCCACAAATGAAAGTGCCACCAAAACAATTAGAACCATTGTTAATATAGAATCAAAAGTTAACCAAAATAAAAAAATAAATTACTGTATCAAAACATCATCGAGAAGACCTTCATCGAGGATTAAGTGGGTGAGTAAAAAATAATTCGCGTCGAGTCTGCTTCCACAACTTGGTTGGCCAGTGTAACTGCCGTTAACGTTGTCAGCAGCTCGCGCGGACTTTTTTTTTTTTTTTTTGCTCATGATAATAATAATAAAAAAAAAAAAAATAACCTTTATAAATTAAATATACCTTTTTTCGGGACAATAATTTAAAAAAAAATAAAAAAAAAAAAAAATATTAAAATCCCCCCAAAAAAAAAAACTAACACAAAAAATATATATATTTTTTTTTTTTTTTTTTTTTTTTTTTTTTTTTTTTTTGGCTTTTTTTTGCTGGTTTTCGGTCCTCTGGTTTGTTTCCGGGACTCTATAATATAACATTTAGCATTAGAACAGCAGCACCAGCAACAACCGCCCCCCACATCCCGGTAGAGCTAGGAATTAATGGGTCCCGCTCCGCTGGTATGTTGCTGCTCGAAAGGCCTGAGCAAATACCCTGTATTTGCTAAAGTCAAAAGAAAATCAGGCAACCATGATGCTACAAGTTTTTGGCGCCCAACCATGGGGCAAGTGCTATTAAAGTATTAATTTACGGATACTAGCATTCGGCCCTGATTAATAAAAGATGTACTAAGCTAAAAAGAATTTAAAGAAGCTACTGGAGAGCGACTCATTGTAGCATCTGCTGATTGATGTCGACCGTAGCAAGATTTTATATTTCTTTAAACATTCGAGGAATCATGTAGCAAGAAGCTGGTGACCAAACATCATCAAAAGTAGTATTTCCTCGGATTCAGAGAACTAAAGTGGAATTATGTACTGTTTGATTCCCTGTATGTCTAAAGGAAACTATTGGTCAAATACGTCTGATATTAATTATTTATCTCTTTGTCTTCGATTGAAATTTTTATTATAGTGCTTACATAGTTATGCAGAAGGAATTTAAGTTTTATTTAACATCTTTGGAATTCGAGTAGTTGATTATTTGATTACCTCGACCAGGATAAACGATGAAAAGATTATTCAGTTTGTTAGCGTTGAAAATTATAAGAACTTTTTCATGAGCAGGTTTGTTTTTGTGAACATGAATTAAAATTATCTGATGAGGTATACTGGAATACAATGTCGATGCAACTGTGTCACATTGTCCGTAAAAGTCCTTTCAGTTGAGGATGAACATTTATGCCAGCTTAAAATAAACCTTTAGTAGTTGAAATAGCCCAATCGTATAATTGTATAACAATAAGCAGTAAAAGCCAAAATATTTATCTTTACATATGTCTCCCAGTAGAAAGTCAACAGAAAAAAAAACACACAAAAAAAAAAAAAAAATTATACAATAATAAAGCATGCCGTTAGAACGTAGCTGTGAGTCAAATAAGACTCAAAAGCAGCAAATATTTGCATTATTTGCGGCGAAGTAATGCTAAATACACAACCTTGTGCTGTTACAAAATGTAATCATGTGTTCCCTAAAAGTTGTTTGGAAACTAGAATTCAAGTACATAAGGAGTGTCCCAGCTGCTTAGCAGCAGTACAAGTAAAAGAGTGGAGGGTAGTCGTTGGCAACCATTCACCAAACGCCAAAAAGGATGCACCAAGTACATCGCAAAGAGTTGTAGCAACTGGATTTCGTCCAGTCACTCGCTCATTGGCACAACAATTAGAGGATGTTAATCCACAGGCAGGAGAAGATGCCGCCTTAAATACTTTAAATGTTTCAACCCAAGAGATAATGTCTCATTTGAACAATTGTCCTCCGGCTGGTAGTACTCCCTCTAATGCGAGAGTCCAGTCAAGGTTACACACCCATGCGCCTGCTAGAAGAGGTCGCCCGGCAAGGCCGCGAAGACAGAATCCTCCTCAAGCAGCAGCGAATATTCAAATAGACATAGAATCTCTTGTTCGCGAAACTGTTACTCGCGTTTTATCTTCGTTGTCAGGATCGGGAAGTCTAGGTGCCACTTAGTAGACCGAGAAACTCCGAGTTCTCCTCGAAGTGGCAGATCCACAAATGGTACGCATAATTTAGGACCACATAAAATCGCAGACATCCTTCAAAAATGGGGTGTAAGATTTGACGGAAGCCCCGAAGGCTTATCAGTTGAAGAATTTCTGTACAGGGTGCAAAGTTTAACTAGAGAACAGGACGGGGACTTAGAAATCATAAGCCGCAATATTCACCAGCTGTTAGCAGGCAAGGCAAATAGTTGGTTCTGGAGGTACCACAAGAGTGTCCAAAGCTTTACCTGGCGCGAATTTTGTGTAGCATTTATAAGTCAATATCGTGAAAGCAGATCAGTGACTGAATTACGCGAACAGATCCGTTCCCGTAAACCAAAGCCTGGTGAATCATTCGACACGTATTACGAAAGTGTTTGTAAACTAATGGATAGATTATCCGTCAGTTTTGCAGAAGATGAATTTGTTGAGATGATTCAAGGAAACTTGCAAATCGAAATGAAAGAAAGGCTTCTGTTCGAAGATATCTCTTCCATTTTAGAGCTGCGTCGCTTAGTGCATAAGCGCGAAAATTTTCTTCGGGAAGCAGGTAGATCTCGCCAGTCCCAAGTGAAGCCTGGCGCTTATCGAGTATACGCTTTAGATGAAGAGCAACTCGAAGAAAGTCCTGATTGTGAGGAATCAAATGAGATATCAGCTATTCAACGTGCAACACCGCTGGTCTGTTGGAATTTCGAGACTGCTGGTCATATATGGGAAAATTGTTTAGCTGAAAGAAGGATTTTTTGTTATGGATGCGGGACTCCACAAATATACAAACCCAATTGTCAAAACTGCAAGAAGAAGCAGGAAAACCGGCAAAGAGGGGCACTCAATCCAGAAAGGGTGTCCCAGAAATAGATGATAGTTTTAGTGTAAAATTTAAAAACGTTAGAATTTTAGAAAGACCAATAGAACAAGCGTCTCAATCTGAAGTATATCATAATTTTAAGCCCTATCACGAAAGAGTGAAAAATTATTTTTTAGCTAGAGATAGAATATTTGGTGGACAATGTGAAAAAAGTCTCCGAAATACTATTCGTCAGCGGAAATATTTTAGGTTATTAAAAAACAAGAAATCTATGATAGTGTCGACTGTTTTTCAGAACAATATCGACCGTCGTAGTTATGCTAGTGTTTCGTTTTTAGAGTTCTCAGAACTTGGACTGCTCGATACCGGAGCAAATATAAGTTGTATCGGATCGTCTTTAGCAGAAATGGATTTTTCGAAGTTTCCACATTTCAAGCCAATTCTGTCGCAAGTGCGCACAGCTGATGCCAAATTGCACCAGGTATCTGGAATTCTAAAAGTGAAAATGAAGTACAAGGACATAGAAAAATTTATTGAGCTTTACATTATTCCCTCTATTGCTCAAAGATTAATATTCGGCATAGATTTCTGGCGGGAATTTGAATTAGCACCGGGAATCATCAGTTCAATTTTAACGGAGGATCAAGAAGATAATAACGAAGATATGTATCCATTATCCATTCAAGAAAGGCAGCAGCTTGAGTCTGTCTATTGGAATTATTTCCAAATTTTGAGAAACAAGGCTTAGGTCGTACAGCGCTAATAGAACATCATATTGATATTGGTGATAGTAAGCCTGTCAAGCAGCGTTACTATCCAGTAAGCCCTGCGGTTGAAAAGCTAATGTTTGCAGAAGTCGATCGCATGCTAACTCTCGGGGTTATCGAGCCATCGCAAAGTGCTTGGAGCTCTCCAATGCGCATGGTGGTTTAGCCCAATAAAGAACGGTTATGTCTAGACGCTCGGAAGCTAAATTAAGCTACACGAAAAGACGCATATCCTTTGCAAAGCATTGAAGGCATTTTCGCTCGTCTCCCGAAAGCAAATTTAATTTCCAAGTTAGATCTGAAAGATGCATATTGGCAGATAAAGCTCACTGCGGAAGCGAAACCTTTGACTACATTTACAGTCCCAGGCCGAGCATTATACCAGTTTACGGTCATGCCTTTTTTGCTCTGTAATGCTCCATCCACAATCTCGCGTTTAATGGATGATTTAATTCCTTCAGACTTACGTCATTGCGTTTTCGGCTATCTGGACGATCTTGTTATTGTTTCAGAAGATTTTTCTTCTCATCTTGCGGTTTTAGTTCGTATAGCAGACCAATTCAGGCGAGCAAATCTTACTTTGAACATTGCAAAAAGTGACTTTTGTGTCACTAAGGTAAATTATTTAGGATACGTGATTAGTAGCACTGGTGTAGCCACTGATCCTGAAAAAATTTCTTGCGTGCTATCTTGGCCCACACCTAAGAACTTAAAACAAGTTCGAGGTTTCCTCGGGGTTTGTGGTTGGTACAGAAGATTTATAAAAGATTTCGCAGAAATTACGTGTCCCATTACTGAAGTGCTGAAAACAAAAAAAAATTTTATTTGGTCATCAGAAGCTCAGAAAGCAATGGAAAAATTAAAAACATTGCTAACTACTGCTCCTGTTCTGAAAAAAGCAGATTTCTCACGAAAATTCTTTTTGCATTGCGATGCTAGCGATTACGGCATTGGCGCGGTATTAGTGCAAATGTCAGATACAGGAGAAGAAAGACCACTGGCATTTATGTCAAAAAAATTATCTAAAGCGCAAAGGAACTACAGCGTGACGGAACGCGAGTGCCTTTCCGTAATTTTAGCTATTGAAAAGTTCAGGTGTTACCTAGAATTACAGCCCTTTGAAGTAGTGATTCAAGTAGTAGTTCATTCAAGTCTTCTGTGGTTGATGCGGCAGCAGAATGTATCCGGTAGATTAGCCCGTTGGATACTTCGTCTGCAAGCCTTTAAGTTCACTATTTCTCATCGAAAAGGAAAAGATCATGTTGTTCCAGATGCGTTGTCGAGAATTTGTGAAGAAGAAATTTATAGCGTCGAATGGATAGGTCCCGAAATTGACTTAGAGTCCTCAGCATTCCTTGAGAAAGAATATGTAGAGCTCAAAGAATTAGTTGAAGCAAATACCGAGAAATTCCCGGATATGAAAACTGCCGACAAATATGTCTACATTCGCACCGAGCATCCGTCAGGAAATGCAGTCCAGGATTTGGATGTATGGAAGCTATGGGTGCCGGAGCCATTACGGTTAGCAGCGATTCGCCAAGCTCATGATTGTGTAATTGCTTCTCACGGCGGAATGCAGAAGACCATTGAACGATTGCGAAGACACCTATACTGGCCAGGTCTATCCAAGCAAGTTCGGGAGTATGTTCGTGATTGCGATATTTGTAAAGAAACAAAAGCTCCAAATAGTACTCAACGACCTCCCATGGGGCAACAAAGCATATCCTGCAGCCCATTTCAGAAATTGTATATAGATATACTAGGTCCTTATCCACGAAGTAAAAAAGGTCATATTGGACTATTAATTGTTCTTGACCATTTCAGTCGATACCATTGGCTATGTCCACTAAAAAAATTCACAACCGCAGCCGTTGTAGAATTTCTTGGACAAAGAATTTTTGCAGAATTTGGAATTCCTGAGACTATTGTCAGCGACAATGGATCTCAATTCAAATCCAATGAATTTAAAGCCTTTTTGACGCAGTTTGGAATAAATGAAACTTTCACGGCTTTATATTCTCCTCAAAGCAATGCTGCAGAAAGAGTCAATCGGTCCTTGCTTGCCGCTGTTCGTTCTTATCTAAGAGCCGATCAGACTGAATGGGATACTAACTTGACAAGTATTTCTTCGGCTCTACGATCAGCTTTGCATCAAGCGATAGGATGTTCGCCGTATAAGGGTTTGTTTGGTTTTAATATGATCAACCATGGCAGTGATTACAAGTTACTAAAGCAATTATCGCTTTTAGAAGAATCACCACTGTTAATGCCTCGGGATCAGCTACAACTATTACGAGAAGATATTAAAAACAATAGTCGTGCTGCTTACGAGCGTAATGCGACTCAATACAATTTGCGTTCATTTATTTCGTTTATTTAAACGAAACTTTTATTTAAGCAATTTCTCCAACAACTTTAATAAGAAATTGGGTCCCCAGTTTACCAAGTGTAGAATAAAGAAGAAAGTGGGTACCGCATATTACATATTAGAAAACTTACAAGGCAAAGAAATAGGCACATACCATGCGAAAGATTTGCGCAGCTAATTCCATCTAATCGTGCCTCGTAGACTCGTTAGATTATCTGGGGTTTGTAATGGCCCCATATAAAATAAAACAAATACAAGAATACAAGAATATTAATTATTACACGAAACAGAGAAAAATTATCAATTCGGCCGTTGCAATTTGAATTCAAATTGTTACGCGCTTAATGACCGCTAGCGACTCTGTGTGTAAGTCGCATATTACAACCCTGTAATGTGACAGGTATATTCACCACACGCAAGCGCCCTTTCCCCCCCCAACCCCCAAAAGTTATAAAAAACTCAAAGTTTAAAAGTCAATCTAAGAGAGGGAAGAATAATCTCTACATATCTCAGCGATCCTGCAGAGATTGGAGATATATAAAAGCAAAATAATTTATGCTTTTTCGTGCCGTGCCGGTAAGGTAATAAACCATTTAATTATTTCCTATAATTAGGCGTGCCCTGTTGATAGGGTCAACATTTCAACTTTAGCCAGTCTCAGTAAAAAAAAAAAATATCAATTGAGGCAGCGGAACATCGAAGGAAAGTTGGAAAAACCAAAATTTTCTACGGCAGTGGGGAAATTTTCATCATGCAGCTGGAGGCAGATAATGTGCAAATTGAAACATCGTCAAAATTACATTTATGAAAAGTATTAGAAAGACAGTTAAAATAATTGCAAATTGCGAAAAAACCAAAACCAAAAGCCAAATCTAAAGCTATTCGAGTTGTAAAAGAACAGAACAAAAACAAAGATAAAAGTGTTAAGCATAGGTGGTGACAATATAAAGAAGAAATATAAAAATGAAATTGTACACTGGACAAACTTAATTATGTTTTTGTGCCCGATAAAATATTTGCTTATTGAACTTTAATTATTAATTAAAATTAAATCACAGGTGTAAAAGAAAAGAAATACAACAAAAACAATAATATCCCAATACACCTATATATATAAAAAAAGGGTACAGTAAAATTGTTGTCCACAAAATGAAAGTGCCACCAAAACAATCATATAAAAAAAAATAAAAAAAAAAAAAAAAAAAAAAACACAATAAAAAAACAAAAACACAAAAACACACCCAAATAAAAAAGGGAAAAAAATAATCCCCTCCCCCCCCCACCTGGTCGCCTCCCCCCTTTCCCCCGCACTTTCTGTTTTTTGTTTCACTTTTTTTTTTTTTTTTTAGCACTCTCTGAATACAAGTTTATGAATAATAATATAAAAACAAATAATAGAACTCTGTTTAAGTGATCAAGTGATCTTCGAATTAAAATGTTATAGAACATTGCTGTTTTCTTCAGGCACGAAAGCAAAGTTAAAGTTGTCCAATATAACAATATGAATAGAATAAAATTGTAAATAAGAAATGAAATCCAAATTTATCAGATATACCAAGTTGTACACCACCAAGTGAAAGAAGATAATCAGTAATTAAAACCAAATGCAGAATTGATGCACTTTAACAAAAAAAATATATATATAATAGCACACACAGTATTATACAAGAATACAAAGTAAAATAATGAATAAAAATTTGAAAATATTTTAGTGATGAAATCTTATACTTAGAAATTTATTTGTTAAGCTATTCTATAATTTTCAACATGGATTATGTTGCTCTTTTTATACCCGCTACCCATAGGGTAGAAGGGTATTATAACTTAGTGCCAACAGAAAATGTATGTAACAGGCAGAAGGAGGCATCTCCGACCCCATAAAGTATATATATTCTTGATCAGTGTCAACAGCCGAGACGATATAGGCATGTCCGTCTGTCCGTCTGTCCGTCTGTATGAACACCTGGATCTCAGAGACTATAAGAGCTAGAGCTACCAAATTTGGGGACAGTACTTCTATAGGTCCTACGCAGATCAAGTTTATTTCAAAAGTTGAATGCCACGCCCATTTCCGGCCCTAAAAGTCTGTTAAAGCCATAACAATAGACCTAGAGCATTGAATTTTTGTATGCACAATAATAATTATATTTTCAATGACTCCTGTGAATTTGGTTGAGATCGAATGAAAAACCAGGAAGTTATTAAAGAATCAAGTTTATATGCAAAATTCACTTGCAGCTGCCCGCGCTTTGTTTGTTTATTTGACAGTGTGACCATAACGGTGTTGTGATTTTTACCCGCTATTTTTAAATATATACAAAAAACTAATTTTAGTATATTTGGTATATTTTTTGTTAATATATCATTTAAATTTTTTATTTTCTCTCGAAATGGGTTGCGGGTATCATACGGTCGAGTACTCACGACTGTAGTTTTCTTAGTGGTTTTTTTTTGTTGTTTATTTAGTTAAAATTTTTGAAAGGGAAATGAATCGTTAACTTATTGTTATTTTTCTGTTGACATGGGAGCATAAGTAATGCATAAATAGGACGTTACGTTTGGGGTCTTCGACCAAAACTATTTGAAGACTATGGCAGGGAGGGTAATGAAAAAGGGGAGTGACGATCAACACCTTAGTTCTCCCCCTTTGGCTTCACTACCCGTTTGTTACTTTCATTTTTTTGTCTTTCTGTTTTCTCTTTAGTTGATTGCGTAACTTTTTTTTTTTCCAGAATTTTTTTTTTTGTTGTTGTGGCATTAAGGCTTTGGTGCTTTGGCCATGTGTGGTTTTGCATGAGGATCGTCTCATGGTTTAGTTTCAGCAGGGACTCTATAATATAACATTTAGCATTAGAACAGCAGCACCAGCAACAACCCCCCCCACATCCCGCTAGAGCTAGGAATTAATGGGTCCCGCTCCGCTGGTATGTTGCTGCTCGAAAGGCCTGAGCAAATACCCTGTATTTGCTAAAGTCAAAAGAAAATCAGGCAACCATGATGCTACAACTTTACTTTGAGTTCTTTGTGAGTTCTCCTCCAATGCACATATTTGGCTGCGCCAAACACTGGACTGTGCTTCTAGAGTAGATATACAACCCTCAATTTCATTGGGAATTGTAGAGTAATGCCCTATTGCCAGAGTTGAAACCCCATCTTCACAAATTATTCTCTTATCATCTTTGTTGTCTTAAATAGTTTTTGTTATTTTTAGTGTACTAATTTCATGCCCTCTAGATCTAAACATGTACATGCTATCACGTGCTTGCTTTCCTGTGTACAAACAATTTTTATACCCCTCAAATGTGACCTTCTCCAGTCAACTGCGCTTTACTCCTTTATTCTTTTCTACGCATATTTCCCTAGCAGTACCAGAATTTTCACATCTATATGCATACATTTTCGAACGTAACCCAACAAACTCACTCATTGGTTTACCATGCATCTCATCTTTAAAGAAACCTAAACGCTTCTTGTTGCACTGTTTAAAATTGTATAATGTAGCCAATTCACTTGAATACTCAGATGTATCAAATTTTATTCCAACATCATCACGAATTTCTTCATAGAAGTCGTTCGTTTTTATAGAGTATATAAACGAATCGGTGTCCATATAATTTAATTTAAGTGCTTTGTTAAATTTAGGTTTCATATAATCATAATGAAAATCATACATTTTGAATTTAGATAATTCCAACACTGCAAAGCCTAAATATAGTGGCTTATCACAAATGTTGTGTAATCTTTTCATCTGAATTGGAAACATAGTTTCATTAATCTTTGTTGCACTATGAAAATTTGACCTGGATATCAAGTCTCTGGCACACAATCTAGGGCGCCCACCTTGTGGACCTGGAGAATTCCATTCTGTAACAATCGGAATGTCTACCCTCTTTTCGCTGTTTTCCATGGTTTTACCATAGACAGCATTATTTAACAATTTGAAAAAGTGTTTTTCAAAATTATTTGTTGCCATAGTCCTACTATGTTCAGTGTTAATATCAATATACTTTTTAAGCCAGATCTTCTGCTTAAACTCTAAGACGGTGTGAATCTTTTTTACCCTCAACACATGCTTAATACACTGCTTTAGAGATTTGTAGTGTATTACATATTTCTCCTTATCACGGAGATCAGCTATTAGCTTGGGAATTTTTGATGATTTTGATGGTAATTTATTGGACGGGTAAAAGGTCAAATCATTGTGCATATCGTGGAGTGAGTATGGATATTCCAAGTCAACCTCAAGAATATATCCATACTCACTGTTATCAGATATTTTATCAATGTCAAAAGACATCGTAAGGCAGAGGTTCAGACATGGCCCAACCATAAAGGTTATTTGCATCCACATACATTAAATATTCCGATTCTCTTGTAGAATCAAAATCTTTAAGGTATTTGTGGTTTGCTTTGGTGTATCCACCTCGAATTCCAAATTGAATATGTCTTACCATATCAATATCTGTAAGTAATTCAAGCGGATCTCTGTTGTTTTCAAAATCGCATCCCATGACAACCTGGGAGGTGTGTAGTAGTGAGCAGGATCGAGTTGATGAATGTTTAAACAAATTTCCCTGAAGTTTTCGAAAACGTCTGTTAACAATAAAACATCAGTTTTCAGATATAACTCCAAGTAGTCTTTAAGAGTTTAACACTTGAAGTTATTCCACACTGAGCATGCGTGGTTGTAATCTACCTCAGAACATTCTGACTCTGTCAAATTGCTGTAGAACTTACTCCTTGGTGGGAGACAAGTTTCTTCCAACTTTTGAGCTGAATCTAAATATTCATAAGGGAATACTCCTTTCCTACGAAATAGGGCAAAATCTGATTTTTCTGGGTATTGTGTTTTGAGAATATTACAATTATTCTCACTTAAATTTCCTGCAAGTGTGCTTAGACTAGAGGGCATAAATCTAAAAGAGTCCAAAACGCAAATTTCCAGGGTATCGTCTTCTACTGGCACAAATTTTGAAATACTAATACATAATTCCTTGTTCAAAGGAATTACTTTAATATCCCCCTTAATCTCCCCGAGCTCTTTCACAAACAAATGTGCATCATATTTTGACAAATTATGAAAAAACACGGGGATAAAATTTCCCTTCCTACGGTTGAGGTTGCACGAATTATGTGCTGCACCTCGTTATGTGCCAGTGAAATGACAGTGATCTCTCACTCTGTCATTACCCAAACTACCCTTGCAAATATGACAATTAATGGCCTCATCGAAATTATATGAATCCTGTGCACTCATTTGGATGGGTACCACATTCTTCATGTGGCTCTGATATAATTCGGACAAATCGGATGTTAGACTTTCAATGAAAGTGCGGCTTACATCCCCGCCCGTTCTTAAAACAAACTTATCTAGTGCTGTATCAAATGCACACTTTACATAGTATGCAAATGCTACAGGCACATGCTTATTAATAATTTGTGAATTATCACTTACATCTATATTAGAAGGATCCAGTATGCATTCAAAATCTGCATACACGGTGAATGGAATCTTCAGCTGCCGGTGGTGATTTTTGAATAACACCTCTGTCTGGTGGGTTTTAGGTGGCTCCGTCACAGTTCGACTGGCCCTCTCTTCACTCGCTGAATATCGCAAGCATTGGTTGCAGAACCAACGATTTGGATGCTCTCTACCTAATTGTGATGAGAGCAGACTGAAATTATAAAGAATTCAATATGTGTTATTTAAATATTATTTTTATTTTATTACTTGTACTTACGCAGATATATTTTTTATCCACATATAGTGTCCGTGTACATTTGCATTTGGTCCATCCAATAGCAATAGGTTGATGTGAGATTTTCCTTCAAATCCAGCACAATAAAGTGGTCCAAACACTTTGTTTGCTTCCTCATCATATTCAAACACATTAATACTGATGTGTGGATTGCGTCTTGTGAACTTATTCATTTTGCTAAGTTCCATTGGAAACGATAGTCCTCTGAAGTCCACCTTGTAGTTGTTGTCCACTTGAATTATTTGTGAAGCTATGTTGATATTGTAACTGGAGCATAGCTGTGCATTTCTAATTGGCCTAAGGGCTGATATTATTGCCCACTTGAAGCCGAACACATCATTGTTCTGTACGTTGATGAGAACTCGTTTGTGTTGAAGCTTCAACGGAATTTTAAAATGTTGTGATCCTCTAATGGGATCACATTAAAGCATGTTTAACTCCACTCTGATGAGACGAGTCATCGTCCATCCACTATCCTTTTCCTGGAACTCACTCATCTTAGTTTTCATTGCATCTGCGTGCATTTCATAGAGTTCCATGAAATTGGAATACATCGAAACCAGTGATATTTTGCTCTGGAACGATTTCACCTCTATTTGAGAATCATGCTCTTTCAGCAGCATGTACTCAGCAAACAACTCGAAATTAACTTTTGATGTTGTATGTGAGCTCATTACCCTTTCTAAATGAGGAATCAGTGCTACTCCAGCTTCATTAAGGAATTCATCCGGAATCCTTACAGCAGCTCCCTCATTAATAAACATATATTGAAGGATACGTCCCTTGTATCCATCAATAATTTGCTTCACCTGTCCATCCACCGGTCGGATTGCATTATATTTATGCAACTCGGTGCGAACATGGTGGTGCCATTGCATATTTGCAGGTAAATACTGTTGGCATGGGTGACAAAACACTCCATTGATGTTGTTAATGTTGTTGAAGTTGTTGGTGTTGTTGAAGTTGCTAATGTTGATTGAATTCATGATGTTGGTGTTGTTGTGGATGACGTTGCTGATGTGGGTGTTGTTGGTGTTGTTGTTGATGATGTTGTTGATAATTTTGTTGATGATGTTGTTGTTGGTTTTGTTGTTGATGTTATTGTTGATGATGTTGTTGTTGTTGTTGATGTCGTTGTTTGTTTTACACAAAATTTTTACACAAAATATTTTCAAATTTTTAATTTTCTTTAAACAATTTTCAAATTTTTGGAAACTAGGACGGTTTGCTTCGAATGACGAATTAGAAGTGATTTCTAAAAAACTATCAGCATACATCTGATCTTTTCAGAAATTGTTTTCACTCTTCCATGGTCAAGTGGACCAGCTTCACAATTTAGCATACATAGTATTTTGTTTATTTATTATTTTTTGAGTCATGTGACCTTTCAATGTTGGGCGCTTATACACGTTCCGACGATCGTGGACTTATCTTCCCTCTCGCTCACTTAATTTTCCTTGCGTCCCTGTTGCGATATATGACGCCAACATTACAATATGTTTATCGTCCTCTCCTCTTTTAGAATGCTGACTGTCGCTATCGATCACAAGGCAAATTCAAGAAAAACCGTTATTTTACTGGGGATTGGGATTTGGGATATGTAAACGAAAATTGTTCACACGATCGCAGGTTGTGTCAACTTATTCGAGGTCACCGTCCCCAGTTATTCGATGAGCTGCATGTTGCGTTCGAACGACTGCACGTGTCAAAGGCCCGCCCTCCCCCGTTTTTCGGTGTGATGCCTGTTGCGTTCGAACGACTGCACGTGTCAAAGGCCCGCCCGCGAACGCAATTCGAACTCATGCTGGTGGCGAAAATCACCAACCCAGTTGCCAGCTGCGCTCGCGCAACCCAGATCTGTCAACACATTCAATCGATTCCGGCTGTTGCAGCTGTCGAAGGTCACCGATCGCCGGTCGCATCACCAGTTTTCGGTGTCATATGTCCTCATACACTTGACTTACCCTAAAATCAAACAAGATCCAACACTCCAATCCCCACAACCTATCACAACACACTCACCCCCCAATAGTCTAATTTATCTGTTTATTTAATTACCTAACCCTTTGATCACCACGTTCCCTAAACACCCACACTACTTTTTTGACCCTCATCAAATCTCTTAATTACCACTTGACATATTTTTTGACAGCTAAGCCCATTAATTATCATCTTAATTACCCCATTAATGTCACTTGTGCCCAGAATCAGGTAAATATACTACTATTGGTCCTTGTGGAAATGTTTATCGAAATCATTGTCAGAGTATGGCAGAAGGCCTAACCGATAAATAGGTCGGTTTGCTTCGAATGACGAACTAGAAGTGATTTCTAAAAAAAACTACCAGTATAACATACATTTAATCTTTTCAGGATTTGTTTTCCCTCTTTCATGGTCAAGTGGACCAGCATCACAATTTAACATACACAATATTTTGTTTATTTATTATTTTTCGCCTCATGTGACCTTTCAATATTGGGCGCTTATACACATTCGGACGATCGTGGATTTGTTGGACGTTGACGTACATAGTATGCACATTCAAGTGGCCCAAGTGATAAAAACCCTCCTCCCGCCCAACCCACCGAGAGGCGCCGTCGCAGGACAACCGACACGATTCGCGTTCGGACAGGATAGATTCGGGCATGCAAAAAAAAAAAGCGGATAGCATAAAATAGAAAAACAGGATCGGACATAAGAGAGAAACGGGTGGAATGAACAAATTTTAATTTATTACTATAAGCAAAATTCAGTCTAATTATTAGTTAAATAAGTTAGTAGTAAAGTTTTAAGATTAAAAGCAGTGTTAGCGCTGGGAAATACATGATAAAATCTATTATAGTTAGAACATAAAACTCTAAAAGGGTCATGCAATTCAAAATTAGATCTATATAGGGGGAGAGCAAGCGGAATGTAACTACGGGTTAGTCTAGATGGAACGGAAAAGGTTAGTCGCAATATTAACTCTGAAGAATCAATATCACCATTAATAAGATTTAAAATAAATAAAATGCCAAGCATTATTCTACGGTTAGATAAAGAAGGTAGGTTTATTAAAAGAAGTCTACTACTATATGACGGCAGTCTCACTTCAGCATTCCAGTTCAAACCACGCAAAGCAAATAAGAGAAATTGTTTTTGAACAGATTCAATGCGATCCTGGTGCACAGAATACTGTGGAGACCATACGCACGAACCATATTCAAGAATCGGACGAACAAGTGAAGTATAAAGGGTCTTAGTAATACAAGGGTCATCAAATTCCTTTGACCACCTCTTAATGAAACCGAGAACAGACATAGCTTTATTGACCGTTCTAGAAATGTGATCTGAAAATATAAGTTTATGATCTAAAAGAATACCTAGATCATCAACAGCAGTAATTCTTTTTAGATCGTTACCGTTCAAGAAAGTTATTAAAAACCGGTTGTTAAAATAAAAAATGAGAAAATTTCGGGTGCACAAAAAAAACACGTCTGTTTGTTACAAAGAGTGACAGCGAATTTATCTTCCCTCTCGCTCACTTAATTTTCCTTGTTTATTTTTTCAAATGGATCTCATGAAGTCCTTATAATTAATTTCCATTTTCATATTTACTAATAAGCTTAAGTAATTGATTCAAGTTTAAATTCCTGTTTAATTTCATTTGTCTAAACTTTTACTTATGTTAATTTTTGAATGGATCTAGTTGGGTTTTACTGGGTTTCCCCAACTCTTGCAGCAAATGCTGGATCTAAAGTATCCCCAGAATTGAAAAATGAATTGAAGAAACAAATTAAAGATAAAGCGCAAACTCATGTCAAGAATGGAAGTGACAATCAATGTAACTTTTGAGGCGGCGTGTTGGAATTTGCATGTTCAAATCTACAAAAGTCACATGGATAAATGTGCACGCATACATTTATGATTTGCATGAATGTATGTGTACGAGAAGTAGACGCACATTCCAATGGAATGAAGGAAACCGTTAAAATCTCATCTCGTTGTTCTTTTGCTCTCTCGATATTCTCGTTCACTTCTGTTCTGGCGTTGAGAGCGCGCGGTTCATACAATTTGTAATTGCAGTATTATTTGTTCACTGGGAGTTTGTCTGTATAATACTTAATTGTATTATATCTATTTATTAACAAAACCATATAAATGATAGAGATCGAAAAAGAAAAGAAAAAATGTTTTATTTACATATTACAAAATTTCTGTTTTATGAATCCAGCTGTCATCGGTTTTGGGGAAACCCAGCCAGCGGACCAGAGCTCTATTCCCTTTCCTTTTCAGCACTTTTTCAACCAGGTAAGTATTGGGAAGTTCCTCTTTATAGAAACCACCTTTGATTGGATTCCCATTCCAGTCTTGCAGTAAGTATGTTGTTGGGTAAGTGTTTTGTACTTTATTTATTCTGAAAATTTCAGTTGTCCAATTCGGGGTATATCCCTTTTCAAATACATGTTTATATTTGCTAATGCGTACATAGTCCCCCATCTTTAGTTTACTACCAGCAAACATTTTAATATTATTGTATGCAGTTTTCAAGATGAGTTTTTCATTCTCACTGTTTACATTGATGGGTGCAATTTTTATGGTCCTGTGCACTCTATTTTTGTATACATATATCAATAAGTTCTTTATACACATCAATCCATTTGTATGTTCCATTGAAACTGAATTCTCGCCACATGAGTTCTTTTAATGACCTGTTGAATCTCTCAACAATTGAGGCCTTTAGACTACTATATGTTGAATAGTGATTGATTTCATATTGTTTGATCAGAGCTGTAAATTGAGTGTTAAAGAACTCTTTACCATCGTCTGATTGTAGATTCTTGGGTACTCCTCGTCCTGATTTAAATATTTTCTCCATTGCCTGAGCAACGTCCTTCGCATGTTTCGACTTTATTGCTTCACCCCAGGCAAATTTCGAGAATGTGTCTATTACGGTTAGCAAGTATCGATGACTATTATTTGATTTTGCGTACTTTCCCATTTCAACCAAGTCGACTTGCCATAAATCATTTATTCCCTTTGTGATGACTCTACGCCGTAGAAAAGTTTTTATGACAAAGTCTGTGTTCTCTTTTGGTACGACACCATTTTTAATACGTTTTCGTTGAATATTAAAGTTCCCATCTGCATCGATGTAGTGTCCCGATAAAGCTTTCTCATCTCGTATTAAATGATTAGGGTTCTGTTTCTCATGTATGTAGTGTCCAAACTTGTCAACAGACATGATGATTATAAACTCTCTTGAATATTGACATGTCCTATATATATATATATATATATTGTAAATAACTTAGCGTATAATCTGAGCCTGTCTCAATTCTTCAATTATTGATGTAATTTAATTAGTGGGATTTGTATTTCCAGCTGATTGAGAGGCTATTAAGAGCTGCAGTCGTTCAACCAACTCATTTGGATCATCCCAGTATACATAATTGGGTTTATTCATATTAAGGGTCATAAATCCAGACCCAGATACACTTGCTTTAGAGCGTTTGGGTGTAGACTCGGCAGTAGGTGGTTTCGCTAAAAGTGGTTGCATAATTTTCGTCCTTTCAACTGTCCACTTGGATGAAAGTTTCTTCGATATACATTAGGTTAGGTTAGGTTGAGCAGGCAGCTCGACCGGAGTCGAGAGCACCCGGAGATCATATGGTCCATTGTGCTGCCTGATCTGAGTGGAACTGTAGGAGTAGAAGGGATTGGGAGGAATTGTTGGGATATTGGAGGAAAATGCTCTACTGGTCTACGTGCTACTGGCCAGTTCTTTTGGGCTGCGGTAGCCTATGGAACCAGCCAGTAGAGTCGAGGAAAAGCGCCATGTTCTCCAGCCGAATATTCCCAAGACTGCCCAGTTCCGCAAAGAAAGGCTGGCCCAGAAATTGGGTCCGCTTTCTAAGAAGTGCAGGGCAGTCGCAGAGAAGATGCTGGATACTCTCGGTTTCCTCTTCGTCTCCGCAGCTGCGACAGAAGTCCTGTTGGGGTCCACCGTACCGTTGGGCCATACGGCCGATGTAGCAGTGTCCCGTTAAGACTCCTGTCAGTAACCTTATCTTGTTCCTTTTAAAGTTTAAGAGCTCGGTTGTTCGCTTGGGACGGTATCTTGGCCAGAGTGCTTTTGACACCTCGCAGCCCAATGATGCTGCCCAGTGTCTTTCAGCCGCCGTTCTCATGGAACAATTAAATTCCGATAGCACGTGCTGAATAGGTCTCTTTATATCGTTCACCGCGAGAGTTTCTGATGACGCTGATCCCAGCCGAGCACATTTATCAGCCACCTCGTTACCTGGCACTCCCATATGCCCAGGTACCCAGACAAGTCTGATGGAGTGTGGTTGGCATAGGTTCAGTGACATCACTGTGTCTCGGGTTAGTTTACTCTTGATGGTGTTCGATGCGAGTGCTTTTATCGCTGATTGGCTGTCGACATAGATGGACACGTCCCTCGGGCTCCCGCCCAGTGTCCGTACCAACTTGGTCGCTTGCCAAACAGCGTAAATCTCCGCTTGAAACACACTACACCAGTCAGGAAGACGAAAGGAAAGCTTGGTTGCAAGGTCTTCGGAGAAGACCCCCGATCCAGTGCCTTCTAACGTCTTTGATCCGTCTGTGTAGATTGACAACTCATTCTGCCTCAAAGGAGATTCCTGTTGCCAATCTGATCTGTCGGGGAATTCAGCTGTAAACCTGTCATCCCACTTATGTTCTGGTACCCAGTAGTCGTTCTCAGCCACAGTTAATTCTACTGTACGTAGAATGGAGTTGTGACCTGCACCAGGCTTAAGGAGGCGTTGGGCGTGAAGCCTGACCGCACTCCTTGCTGCCGCGTGCTTGAGGAAGACTCCGATGGGCTCCAGATTTAACATTACATCCAGCGCTGCTTGGGGGGTAGAACGAATACATCCTGTTATTCCCAAGCAAGCTAGTCTCTGGACTTTGCGGAGATTGTTTAGATAGGAGTCGGTGTGCCCCGCCTCCCACCATACAAGAGCCCCGTACGTCAGTATAGGTCTGACAATTGCAGTGTAGAACCAGTGAAGGATGTACGGTTGCAATCCCCAACCTTTACCAAAGGTCTTTTTGCACACAAAGAAGGCTTGTAACGCTTTCTTCATCCTTTCCTCCGAGTTTCTCCACCAGGAGAGTTTGGAGTCCAGGATTACTCCAAGGTACTTAGCCTCCTTTGATAACTTGAGCTCTGTCCCTCCCAGTGATGGAAGCTTGAAGCTCGGTATCTTATATTTTCGAGTGAACAGAACAAGTTCGGTTTTTTGTGGGTTGGCCCCAAGACCGTTGTGTTCTGCCCATCGCAGAGTTTCACTCAGTGCGGCGCTTATTAGCTCACTGACTGTTGGCAGGAATCTGCCAGTTACCATTAGAACCAGGTCGTCCGCATAAGCAGTCACTCTGCATCCCTTATACTTCAGTTTGAGAAGAAGGTCATTAAGGACAATGTTCCACAACAAGGGGGATATCACACCCCCTTGCGGGGTACCCCTGGTTGCCCTTCTCCTGATAGTTGAGGCGCAGAGTTGGGCGTTTATTATTCTTTGGCGAAGCATGTTGCTAAGCCATCGAGTGATTGTCGGGTGTGAGCCTATGTTGACAAGTGCTGCCGTTATAGACTCGATCCTGACATTGTTAAAGGCACCCTCTATGTCGAGAAATGCCGCTAACGTAAACTCCTTCCTTTGCAGTGTGCCTTCAATTGTGCTAACCACCTCGTGCAGAGCAGTCTCTACTGATCTACCTTTGAGGTAGGCGTGTTGGGACTTGCTAAAAGTGTGAGGTGTTAGCTTACTTCTGAGATGAAGGTCCAGAAGTCTCTCTAGTGTTTTCAATAAAAACGATGAGAGACTTATGGGCCTATAGTCTTTTGCTGAGCAGTGGTTTATCTTTCCTGCTTTGGGAATGAATGCCACCCTCACTTCTCTCCAGGATTTTGGAATGTATCCTGTAAGGAGACATCCCCTGAAGATTTCTAGCAGCCATTGCGACAGATGTACGCATACCATCTGTAACATGACCGGTCTGATGTCATCCGGTCCTGCTGATTTGTAGGGGTGGAACGACTTGATAGCCCAGATTATCTTCTCAGTGTTGACAATTTCGTCGAGTAGGACTTGACTCTCATGAAGCGGGTTTTCCTCCGGCTCGCCGCTGATGTGAGAGGAGGGGATCCCATTCTCGTCTTCAGCTTGTGTGCAGCCTGGAAAGTGTGCGTTCATGAGGAGTTGCAGAGACTCCTGACTATTTTTGGCGAACGTGCCATCCACGTTGCAAAGCAGCCCCGGTGTGGCTGGATCTTTCGCCAACAGCCTTCGAAGTCTGGACGCTTCAGTGGTGTTGGTTCCTCGCAAAATTTAGACCATGAGTCTCTTTTTGCCCTTCTGATTTCCTTCTTGAAGGTCTTGAAACTGTTATGGTAGGCATCCCAGTCTACCTGGCAGTTTCCGTCTTTTGCTCTATTGTAAAGCTTTCTCGTTTCCTTTCGTATCTGGCCGAGTTCCGGAGTCCACCACTTGTTGCGGTCTGACTTCGGTGGACGGCTGATTGGACAGGATTTGATGAAGGCCTTACATAGAGTATCTGTGACATTCTGGGTCGATTCCTCCAACTTGTCTGGGTTGTCTAGCCTTTCCACTGGGTGGTTGGGAATAGATTCCATAACAAGCTTTGAGTATTTGACCCAGTTACCCTTTCGTGGGTTCCTGAAGGGCGCCTTTGCCTCTCTGGACCATCCAACTTCGAACACTATCCTGTAATGATCCGAAAAGGAGCATTCCGTGGATACGTGCCAGTCTTCTACGGAGAGGGAGTCGCTGTTGGTCGCTAGAGTTAAATCTATAACCTCAGCTCGGTTCTTATTGCGGAAGGTGGGGGTGGCTACCCCGATTACACACATTAAGATTAGTGAGCATCACGAATTCAAGCAGCGACTCCCCTCTCTCTTTGGTGTCTTTGCTCCCCCAAAAGGTATTGTGGGCATTAGCATCACACCCAAGAATTAGATCCGTGCCCTCTTTCTGCGCCTGCTGAATGAGGGCTCGAATACTTTCCGACGGTGGATCCTTTTCTTCGTACGGGAGATATGCTGAGGCTAGGTAAAGATTGGGTCCGTTCCTACGCTCGCATAGCGCTACCGTCAAGTCCCTGTTGCTGTAACTGGAAGAGAAGAGCACATTAAGTCCGGTTCTTACCACGATACAGGTTCTGGACTTACCCACAGTTTTCGGGACAAGGAGATGGTATCCGCGGGCTCCCAAACCGCAAACCCTTTCACCTACGATCCAGGGTTCTTGGATGAGAGCCACATCCACCCTCTCCTTGTCCATCCACCGTAGTAGGTCTGTGCACCCTCGAGTGGTGCAGATTAATCTGCACTACCCGAATTCTTTCCGGTCGACCTAACATCTACGCGCCCAGCGCCTCCAGGAATGATTGCCCGAACGCAACACATTCCCATCTTCAGCCGGCCTTGCTTACTAAGGAGTTGGCTCTTGGACTCTGGACCAATGCTGATCCATAGATCCTTGCCGTTTCCTTTGTCTCGGGCGAGACCTCTATTGATCGTCCAGTCCGCAGTGTGACAGTCCGCATTCTGGCTTTTGATCAATATAAGGGTGGTTCGATCCTCCCTGATGGGAGGTGGGATCCAGACCTTAATGATCGTCCGCTCAGGAATTTGGTCTACAGGGACGACGTCAATTCTTGCTCCTGGCCACGGCGCTTCCAGTTTCAGCAGTGTGTCTTTGAGGAATCGCAGGGATTCCTCGTTGGCACATGCCACCACTTTAACACCTTTATACCAGTTGATGCCATCAAACTCTGCCACCAACGGATTCAGCGGTCGAGTGATAGGATCAGCAATCCCCTGGTCAATTAACCCTTCCAGGATAAGCCAGTTATCAATAGAAAGCTTCCCATCCGGGTTGCTTCTGTCGATGATGGCTACCTGTAGCTCCGGCTTCGTGCTCAAGCTGGCCAGGATGTCCCCTGGACAAACCCCCTTGCTCTCCGAAGCCTTTGCCCAGTCGTCTGACCTCTGCCTCTTGCTGACAGGTGGGTTGGCCTTTTTCGGTAGCTTGCTCACCGTTCTCTCCTTTCCAGGAGGTGTGGTTGTTGCAAGCATACCTGGTGCACGCTTTTTTCCTTCTAAGGGTGACTTGGGTTTCTTTGGTTCCACCAACTTCGACGTGGAAGGTTTGACTTCCTAAGTCGGGTTGGCTACGGCTACTGCCTGAAACCCCTTGTCCCCTGGCACCGTGCACTCATACTCGGTTCAGCGGACTGAGTGTTGCCGGTCACGCCAGCGAGCCTCAGATACCGCCGCACGTTGTATTCGTGCTTTTTGCGCAATATATATATATATACATTAGTTTTTATCAAAATTTCTCTGTATATTTTCAAGTCATTTGGCTGCAATTTTGTGGTTGACGATGGAATATTAAAGAATATAAACCACTTGTCAGTTCCCAGTTTTGACCATCTTCAAATTCAATTTTATTGCCAGATACATTTATGTAGTTACTTCCCATCATTAATTGACCGGTTGCATTTTTGTATGGTCCAAATGTTACATCCAAAATATGATTTGAGCTCTCATCATGATGTACAGCTGGATGTGTTAATGAGGATGAAGTATGAGGGTACACTTGACTCAATATCGCTCTTGATGTATGTGACTCATCTTGATTGGGGACTAAAAATGATGTATCCTCTATTGCTGACTGAGAATAGAATTGATTATCATCATCATCATGATCATCATCATCATCATCCCTGTCATCATCATATTTAGTTTTTAGTTTTTTCTGCTTGATCTTCATCTTTTTCGCATGTAGTGTGTTATCTCCACTAACGTTTTGTTTAGGTGTCATTTCAGTTTTAACATTTTTATAGTCTGTGGGTAACATGTTCTGTAATTTTTTAGTGTCATTAACAAGTTCAAGTAAAGGTTCTAATATGGGTTTGAATGTTTCCTCCAAACCATCAGTATTTTGAGTTTTGAGTTGTTTTAGTTCACAAAATTTGTTTTTTAGAGCTTTTCGACTTTTAGTTAATTGAGCTAGAATATTTTGATTCATTGTAATTTAAATCCAGTCAAGCTGTTAGAACTGAAACGGTTATTTCACTCTAGTGGTTGTGAATGGACTGTGAACTAATTGACGAATCATAAGCATATACAGCCGTAATAATTTTAATTAAAAAACAAAATTTTTTTGATTTATACTTCATATACATTTTATTAAAAGCAATTTGTAATATAAAAATTATAAATTTGTTTTAAGATCAAAGTCTCTGTTGTCATCATCTCTTCTGGTAAGTATGTATTTTATATTCATAAAATGGCTGCTGGAATATTTCTATTTCCGTGAGATCAATCGTGTTGGATGCGGTGTTCTTGTTGTTGGACATATTTTATGATGCTGTGGGTGTTGGTTGCTGGTTGCTGAGGTCATGGACGCTGATTGCTGATGCTGATGAGACTGTTGGTGCTCACTGAATGATATTTTCCCTCGAGGAGCTGGTTGATTTTATACCCACTAGCGACATTCACCACCGATTGTGGTGTGGGGAACATGGGGATCATACAAAGGAATATGTCCCATGGAGTCTTCAAAGAAAACACACACACACACACACACACACACACGCTCACAAATACACACAGGATCCACCCTTCACATATCGAGTTGGATTGCATACAAACTGAATCTAAAACTGATCTCTTGCCAATTTATATTAGATGTTTATGTAAACCAGGTTTGATACCAATAGCTGTTATTGTAAACTAGGTCTGATACCATTAGCTGTTTGATCCGACCAGGTCTGATACCAATAGCTGTTTGAAGAGAACAGGTGTGTTGGTAATAGCTATTTGAACAGAACAGGTCTGTTAGTAATAGCTGTTTAAGACCAGTTATATCTTTAAAATAAAAAGCTGAAAATGAAATGTTTGGAAATAAAACTTTTAAATATTTTTTTTTATATATGATTTTATTTTAAAATTTGTTCTTGTTTAAATATATATTTTATTTTAAAAATAAAAAATTTTTAATTTATTTTTAAAATAAAAATTGCTGAAAATAAAAGCTAAAATAAAAGCTGAAAATAAAAATTGATGAAAGTAAAAGCTTAAATAAAACCTGAAATAAAAGCTGAAAATAAAAATTTGTGAAAATATAAGCTTAAATAAAACCTGAGATAAAAGCTAAAATAAAAGCTGAAATAAAATCTGAAATAAAAGCTAAACTTCTAAAAATCCAAGATTAATATAAAACACCTCCTCACTTAAACAATTTTAATTTGTTTTAAAGATTTTTTTATTTTAATATTTGTTGTTTAAATATATTTATATTATTTTTAAAAATACAAGTTTTAAAAATAACTAGTAAGAAAGCTACAGTCGAGAGTGCTCGACCGTATGATACCCGCAACCCATTTCGAGAGAAAACAAAAAATTTAAATGATATTTTAACAACAAATATACCAAAAATATACTGAAACTTGTGTTTTGTTTGTATATATTTTCACAACACCGACATGGTCACACTGTCATCTAAACAAACAAAGCGCGAGGAGCTGCAAGTGAATTTTGCATATAAAATTGATTCTTTAATAACTTCCTCGTTTTTTATTCGATCTCAACCAAATTCACAGGAGTCATTCAGACGATCATTATTATTATGCACACCAAAATTCATGCTCTAGGTCTATTATTACGGCTTTTACAGATTTTGGGGGCGGAAAGGGGCGTGGCAAAAATCTAAAACAAACTCGATCTGCGTAAGCCCTACACGAATACTTTCACCAAATTTGATATCTCTAGGTCATTCACACACTTAAAACGTCCATATGCATTGGGCACAAAAATTTTGATAAATACTTTAACAAATAACTTTTGTTCTACTTATCCGATTTGTTCCAAAATTACAGGGTATATTAAGAGTGTCAAGCGCAGATGGGTTACCAAATTACACATCATTACACAAAGAACTTTTGGAGTTATTCGCGATTTACATAAAAAAAACTTGACTTTTTCTAGATTAATGCTTATTGTGGGCGAAGGGGGCGTGGCATCCAACTTTTGAAATAAACTTGATCTGCGTAGGGTATGAAGGAACATTTTTGCCAAATTTGGTGTCTCTATGTCTTATAGTCTCTGAGATCCAGGTGTTCATACGGACAGACAGACGGACAGACGGACATGGCTATATCGTCTCGGCTGTTGACGCTGATCAAGAATATATATACTTTATGGGGTCGGAGATGCCTCCTTCTGCCTGTTACATACATTTTCTGTTGGCACTAAGTCATAATACCCTTCTACCCTATGGGTAGCGGGTATAAAAATAGCTGAAAATAAAAGTCGAAGTTCTAAAAAATTCTGAAAATCCGAGCTAAAACACCTCCCCAATTAAATAATATTGTATTGTTTGTATATATATTTATAATTTTATTTAAAATTTATTTTATATTATACAACAGTCCCACGCATATCTGGGTCCTTCTCAAATTCTTTTAAAAGGGGAATCTAAGTCCTCTTAGGTTACCATATTGTTGGATGTCAACGGGTCGAGGAGGCTGAAGACACTTGTGTCTATGAACTCCTCCATCACCTGAGATTCAGTTGAATCTTCCTCCATTTGCATTGATATTTGTAGGTTGTCTATCAACCTCAACAAAATATTGAAATTGTTGATTTTTTCGAAGTTGTTGGTATTGTTGGCGCATTCCATGTTGTTGTTGTTGCTGGTGATGCTGTTAATGCTGGTGATGCTGCTGTTGTTGGTCACTGAATGATATTTTCCTTCGAGGAGCCGGTTGATTTTATATCCTCCAACGATGAACAAAGGCCAACCGATTTTCAAGTGGTTCTGTAACGGGACACACAGTCCAGACATGTGCGATCTTACAAGGAACACACGCACACACACACACACACACACACACGTGTATGTGATTATATTGAACAGACGAGTTTGCTTCGAGCTGCGATTTTTGAATGCATACTGAGTGTTGTGAGCCTGCAAACGAAGTAAAAAATATAAAAAACTTTGGTTCGAGTGCGGCTTCATACGTACCAGGTGGAAGACTCAACGTTCGACTATGGTGGGAACTACTGGAGTTCTGAGACTGCTGTGGACGCCGAAAGTTTTTGTCCAACAGTTGCTCCGAGTATATTTGCTATTAGAGTTGCACGAATAGTTTTAACAAACTTGGCGCGCTGCAATCTGCTATCGCAAAGTGCATCAGCTGGTGGAAGTGTTGCAAAACAACAAGTACCCTGCTGATCGACTGAAGATGAGCAGCGGGAGCAAGCAGCTGTTAGCGAAGACTCCAACCGTGGGAGTTGCTTGGAGCAAGCAGTCGCTTGAGCAGTTGCGAAATTTTTTGTAGCATATTTTGAGGAGCAAAAATATTATTGCCTGCACGTAGGCTGCCCCCATATTTTATCTCTCACAGAGTCCAAAGGAAGGGAGTGCTTTAAACGCGTGGCGCTGGTGTCAACAGGCCCGCAAACCGCTCGCATAGAACCCCCCACCCCAAAAGGAGCTGGAGCAAGCTTGGATTGGAGGTAGGAGCAGCAAATACGGTTTCAAAAAAGGATGACACGAGTAGAGAGCTGTCGAGCAGGACGGCTTTGCGGGATCTAGGAGCCCAAATAGCGGATCTGGTGGTAATGCTGGAAGATGGCAAAAGGCGCAACATACACCAACCTATGCGCGATGCTATTGAGTCAATCCGGGCGCTCTACGAGTTGGTGGCCATCCAAATGCACGACGTGGGAGCAAAAGCAGTGATTAGAAATCATCAATCCTGCCAGACGTCAACGCTTTTCCGGACAAGTGGGGAAATAAAGAGGAAGCAAGAAATCGGAGCAAGGACATCCGTTTCCAAGAGGGTAAGGAATGTTGGAGAGAACGCTGGAGAGGTCGCAAACGAAGTGGAAACTGCGAATACTGCAACGCCTGATGCTGGGACACCGGAATTGAAGCAGAGGAGTGTACAAGAAAAGAAGGAGGCAGGTAACCCATGGAAGAAAGTCACCAGGACGGAGGTAAAAAAGGTCACAAAGGAGCTGCCAAAACCTAAGCAAAAAGAACTGGCAAGTAAGAAGGCACGTCCTGATGCCCCCGTCATCAAGACAACTGGAGAAGTCACGTATGCGGAAATCCTACGGAAGGTAAAAACCGACGGAAATCTACAAGGACTTGTAGAAGCCGTCACAAAAATCCGGAGAACTCAGCAGGGAAAGCTGTTAATAGAACTTGGTAATGCAGGTAAGAACTTGACTATGTTCAATAACCTGATCACGGAGACGCTGGGAGAGGCGGCTGAGATACGTAGCTTATCTCACCGCGTAGAGATAGAGTGCAGGGATCTGGATGAAATCACAACGACGGAGGACATCATTGCCGCACTTGCCAACCAAGCTGAAGTCATGGAGTTAGCGATCGAGGATATCCACTTGAGAAAGGCATACGGAGGAACGCACACCACATCAATTAAGCTGCCAATTGAAGCTGCCAAAAAAAGCACTCTCAATGGGATGGCTTAAAGTGGGATGGGTGAGATGCAGGCTTCGGGAACGCATCAGCCTCACAAAATGTTTTCGGTGCCTGGAGTTTGGCCATTTCGTTCGAGTTTGTGTCGTAGATGCGGGGAAGCAGGACACTTGGCAAAGGATTGCACTGGAGAGGAAAGATGCATGTTCTGCAAGGACAAGGAAGCCGACTGGAAGCACGTCGCGGGAAGTGGTAGATGCCCATTGTTTAGAAGTGCTCTCTCAAATAAACAAAAATGAAGTGCACACAGCTCAATCTTAACCACTGCGAGGCAGCACAGTCTCTTTTGATGCAGGCAACGAGGGAAAGGAATTCAAACCTGTGGCAGGTAACGGATGGGCAAGTAGCCGCTGTAACAAGGCAGCTATTTAGGCCGTCAAAACTGTGCCAAGGGACGTCAACACGAGCAGCGAAGGATTTGTAAGAGCAAAGATTGAAGGGATAACGTTCTACAACTGTTATGCGCCGCCCAGCTGGGACTTACATCGCTGTGTAAGGATGCTGGAGGAACTAGTGGAGGATTCACGAGGAAGAACACCAGTTGTAATTGCCGGTGATTTCAACGCCTGGGCTGTACTATGGGGAAGTAAGGAGACAACACCAAGAGGAACCGCACTACTGGAGATATTCGCGCCGCTGGATCTTGGTTTAGCCAATGACGGTAAGAGGCAGACATACTGCAAAGCTGGCCGGGGCTCGTTCATTGATCTGACGTTTCTCAGTAGCTCGCTCTGCAGGAATACCAAGTGGAGAGTGAGCGACGATATTACTTTCAGCGATCATCAGGCGATACACTTCGATATCTGCGGCAGGAGAGGAACGCGGCAGATACCTAAAACTACAGGACCCATATGGAAGGACAACTGCCTGGATAAGGATGCATTTTCGTTGGTATTGAATCTACACGACTGGAGACCCACACTGGGGTCAGCCGATAGCATGGCGAACCAATTATCTAGCATCCTAACAGCAGCATGTGAGTCGTCGATGCCGAGGAGGAAACCAAGCAGACGCGGAGCACCCTGCTACTGGTGGAACAACAAAACGGGCACTAAAGCGGGACATCAAAAAAAGCAAATCCAACTGCTTTAGGAAGATTTGTGATGAGGCGGACATCGACCCATGGAAAACCGCATACAAGGTCGCCATGAAGAAACTGAAAAGTCAGGAGACCGCAAGGATAACATGTCCCATATTGCTGCAGAGCATAGTGACAGCATTGTTCCCGCAGCATCAGTCATGGCCGCCCATCACCTCTACAGAAGTCATCTCGGCAAGCAAGCTGATCGGCGACAGGAAGGCACCAGGGCCAGACGGCATTCCTAATAAGGCACTCAAGTTTGCAGTAACATCAAGACCGGAAGTCTTTGTTGACACTTTCAATGCTTGCCTTCGGGACGGCGTCTTCCCCAAACGGCGGAAGCTGCAGCGGCTAATACTACTGCCGAAGGGAGGCAAGCCAATTGAGAAGCCTTCAGGATACCGCCCGATCTGTCTACTGGATACGGCTGGTAAGATATTGGAACGCATAATATACAACAGGCTTCTAAGGATACAGGAGGATGAGGGCACAATTTCGGACTCGCAGTTAGGCTTTCGCAAGAGCATGTCGACGGTGAGTAGTATGTTTACCTGAGTGTGAGCACAAGTGACATTTATGGGGTAATTAAGATGATAATTTATGAGTTTAGCTGTCAAAAAATATGTCAAGTGGTAATTAAGAGTTTTGATGAGGGTCAAAAAGTAGTGTGGGTGTTTAGGGATCGTGGTGATCAAAGGGTTAGGTAAATAAATAAACAAATAAATTAGACTATTGGGGGGTGAGTGTGGTGTGATAGGTTGTGGGGATTGGAGTGTTGGATCTTGTTTGATTTTAGGATAAGTCAAGTGTATGAGGACATATGACACCGAAAACTGGTGCGGCGACCGGCGACCGGCGATCGGTGACCTTCGACAGCTTCAACAGCCGGAATCGATTGAATGTGTTGACAGATCTGGGTTGCGCGAGCGCAGCTGGCAACAGGGTTGGTGATTTTCGCCACCAGCATGCATTCGAACGCAATTCGAACGCAACAGGCAGGGGGCGGGCCTTTGACACGTGCAGTCGTTCGAACGCAACAGGCATCACAGCGAAAAACGAGGGGGCGGGCCTTTGAGACGTGCAGTCGTTCGAACCCAACATGCAGCTCATCGAAAAACTGGGGACGGTGACCTCGAATAAGTTGACACAACCTGCGATCGTGTGAACAATTTTCGTTTACATATCCCAATCCCAATCCCTAGTCAAATAACGGTTTTTCTTGAATTTGCCTTGTGATCGATAGCGACAGTCAGAACTCTAAAAGAGGAGAGGATGATAAACATATTGTAATGTTGGTGTCATATATCGCAACAGGGACGCAAGGAAAATTAAGTGAGCGAGAGGGAAGATAAGTCCACGATCGTCGGAATGTGTATAAGCGCCCAACATTGAAAGGTCACATGACTCGAAAAATAATAAATAAACAAAATGCTATGTATGTTAAATTGTGATGCTGGTCCACTTGACCATGGAAGAGTGAAAACAATTTCTGAGAAGATCAGATGTATGCTGATAGTTTTTAGAAATCACTTCTAATTCGTCATTCGAAGCAAATCGTCCTAGTTTGCAAAAATTTGAAAATTGTTTAAACAAATTTAAAAATTTGAAAATATTTTTTGTAAAAATTTTGTGTAAAACAAACAACGACTTTAACAACAACATCAACAGCAACAACAACATCATCATCATCAACAACATCAACAACAAAACCAACAACAACATCATCAACAAGATTATCAACAACATCATCAACAACAACACCAACAACATCATCAACAACAACACCAACAACATCCACATCAGCAACGTCATCAACAACAACAACACCAACATCATGAATTCAAACAACATTAGCAACTTCAACAACAACAACAACTTCAACAACATCAATGGAGTGTTTTGTCACTCATGCCAGCAGTATTTACCTGCAAATATGCAATGGCACCACCATGTTCGCACCGAGTTGCATAAATATAATGCAATCCGACCGGTGGATGGACAGGTGAAGCAAATTGTTGATGGATACAAGGGACGTATCCTTCAATATATGTTTATTAATGAGGGAGCTGCTGTAAGGTTTGCTGCGTACATACTGCTGAAAGAGCATGATTCTTAAATAGAGGTGAAATCGTTCCAGAGCAAAATGTCACTGGTTTCGATGTATTCCAATTTCATGGAACTCTATGAAATGTCGTTGTTTGTTTTACACAAAATTTTTACACAAAATATTTTCAAATTTTTAAATTTGTTTAAACAGTTTTCAAATTTTTGGAAACTATGACGATTTGCTTCGAATGACGAATCAGAAGTGATTTCTAAAAACTATCAGCATACATCTGATCTTTTCAGAAATTGTTTTCACTCTTCCATGGTCAAGTGGACCAGCATTACAATTTAACATACATAGCATTTTGTTTATTTATTATTTTTCGAGTCATGTGACCTTTCAATGTTGGGCGCTTATACACATTCCGACGATCGTGGACTTATCTTCCCTCTCGCTCACTTAATTTTCCTTGCGTCCCTGTTGCGATATATGACACCAACATTACTATATGTTTATCGTCCTCTCCTCTTTTAGAGTTCTGACTGTCGCTATCGATCACAAGGCAAATTCAAGAAAAACAGTTATTTGACTAGGGATTGGGATTGGGATATGTAAACGAAAATTGTTCACACGATCGCAGGTTGTGTCAACTTATTCGAGGTCACCGTCCCCAGTTATTCGATGAGCTGCATGTTGGGTTCGAACGACTGCACGTCTCAAAGGCCCGCCCCCTCGTTTTTCGCTGTGATGCCTGTTGCGTTCGAACGACTGCACGTGTCAAAGTCCCGCCCCCTGCCTGTTGCGTTCGAATTGCGTTCGAATGCATGCTGGTGGCGAAAATCACCAACCCTGTTGCCAGCTGCGCTCGCGCAACCCAGATCTGTCAACACATTCAATCGATTCCGGCTGTTGCAGCTATCGAAGGTCACCGATCGCCGGTCGCCGGTCGCCGCACCAGTTTTCGGTGTCATATGTCCTCATACACTTGACTTATCCTAAAATCAAACAAGATCCAACACTCCAATCCCCACAACCTATCACACCACACTCACCCCCCAATAGTCTATTTTATTTGTTTATTTATTTACCTAACCCTTTGATCACCACGATTCCTAAACACCCACACTACTTTTTGACCCTCATCAAAACTCTTAATTACCACTTGACATATTTTTTGACAGCTAAACCCATAAATTATCATCTTAATTACCCCATTAATGTCACTTGTGCTCACACTCAGGTAAACATACTACTACGGTGGACGCGATTCGGGCTGTAGTGGACATAGCATCCAAGGCAATAGAGGGAACTCGCTGGCGATGGGGAGATAAGGAGTACTGCGCTGTGATAACCCTGGACATTCGCAATGCCTTTAACTCCGCGAGCTGGACCACTATAAGAAAAGCTCTCTCCCATATTGGATTACCCGTCTACCTGCTAAGGATATTATCCAACTACATGTCGGAACGACTACTTGAGTTTGACACAGACGAAGGAAGCAAGCGTTATGAAGTGGGGGTCCCTCAAGGTCCCCTGCTGTGGAACATCATGTACGATGGAGTACTTCGAGCTCAGCTTCCCCCTTGATGTAAGCTCATTGGGTTCGCCGGTGATCTTGCTCTTGTGGTAGTTGCGAAGGAGGTACAGCAAGTGGAATTAGCAGCAAATGAAGCCATAAGACGCATCTCAGGATGGATGGAGACTGCAGGCCTCGCCCTCGAGAGCCACAAGACGGAAGCGGTGCTTATCACAAGCAGAAATAGGGTAGACCGTCTGCATGTGTCTGTAGGGGACTCGATAATCCGGTCGAAGGAGTCTATAAAATATCTTGGAGTTTTTATAGACAATCGCCTGAGCTTCCGTGCCCAATTGGAGTACGCCAACCAAAAAGCGGGTAGAACACAGGGAGCTCTATCCAGAATGTTGCCGAACATTGGAGGACCGAAGACAGGAAGGCGATTGCTTTTTTCAAGGGTAGTGGCCTCGATTCTGCTGTACGCATCGCCGATATGGGCACCAGCAGTGGCTCAAAACAAGAGTCTGCAGCGGAAGATAGCGGCGCCGTACAGACTTAGCGCCCTTCGAGTCATCTCTGGATTCAGAACGGTATCCAATGAAGCAGCTCTTGTACTGGCAGGCATGATCCCAGTGGACATCCAAGCAATGGAAATGCGAGAGGTATACGTGGCCCGCAAGGAGATGAGCATAGGAGAGTCAGTGGAGGTGGTAAGACAAGAAAAGAGGCGGACATCACTACAAGTGTGGCAGACTCGATGGGACGCAACAACCAAGGGACGACGGACGTATCGCCTAATCCCCCAGGTTGCGGACTGGATCGGACGTAGAGGAGGGCAGATTAATTTTCATATTACGCAATTTATTACAGGCCATGGAGGATATAGAAAATATCTATTTAAGTATCGGCACGAGGACAGCCCAGAGTGCCCAATTTGCCCAGATTCGGATGAGGACCCAGAGCATGTCCTATACCACTGTCCAAGATACAGCTGGATGTTTCAACATCCACGACCGCCGGAGGATCTTATCAATTACATGTTGGAAACGGAGGAAAACTGGAGAAACATGGCAAAGTCCAGCGCGATCCATACTTGGCTAAACTCAAGCAGCTCATCGCCTCCACGCGGCGTCCTTGGGAACAGCGCCTTTGTTACCCAACAGGGGGGCTGGCTAAGATGAGAAGGCGGGGCCTGCCGGTAAGAAATCACCGAATGGCTTATTAAAAAATCCAGTATGCGTCTGCACCCAGACTGGGCGGCATACTGGTTAGCATCTGTCCCATAGTTGGCGGCTAACTCGAAGGGTAGCTACACCATCTCGTTAAAGGGAGTGCCCCTGGCAGAAGGGATAAAATTCATGTCGGTTAGGAATAACCAGAATGGAAGTTCAAAGAGGAGTGAAAATTACGGTGCAGGGTGTCGGAAGCCCAATACCGGCGGCTGTGAGGGGTGAGCAATCGGGCCCCCGGCCGTCGATATCCAGCGACCGCAATGCTAAAGAGGTGGTACACTTGGCCTCCTTAGCATCTAATATTACAAGAAATGTGGTCATCGATCACATCAGCGTGCCGGTTCCAAAGGCAGGAAGCAAGACCCCACCGGTGTCGCCTCTACGCCCACTGGACCTAACTACAGCATAGCATAATTCGGACCTTCGCGAGGTCTTGGAGGAAATGCAAAGTAGGATCAACCTACTTGTAGCTGCTTTCGAGACACAGCGACACGTCACCAAGAGCTCCAAGGACGCAATAACCGAGCTGGCTGCGCTCAACAATAGAGCGATGAATCTCCACAAGGGTAGACCAAAAGATGTTCCTGCCATGAACGTCGCTACCCAAACAGTGACATCCCTAAGGAAGAAGGGTCCCCCAGTCGCTAAGGTCATGAAGAAGCCAAAAGTGACGGAACAAAGGAGGGACCACAATCCAACCGTGAAGGATGGGGCCAATGTGCCCATGGCGGCAACCTATGCAGAGGTTGCTAAAGCACCCAGCCCTAAGGTCAATGCGGTGAAAAATGCGAAGCCCATACAGCTTCGCAAGAAACCCGAGGCATTGATCATCCAAAAAACGGCGGACACCTCCTACGCAGATATACTGCGACAATTAAAAGGGGACCCGAAACTGGACGAAATCGGCAAACACGTCCGAAAAATCAGAAGGACGCAGAAGGAAGACCTGATCCTGGAACTTGACGGAAAACCGGAGGGTGGAGTGAGCAAAATCCGAGAAGGCATTGCAAACTCCCTTAACAACATTGCCACAGTGCGTTCGGGGACGCAAAGAATTGCATTAAAATGCAGTGGTATGGATGAGGCAACGACCACTGAGGATCTACTGCAATGCTTAAAGATCCAATTTCCGGCGATTTCAAGTCCGACTGTGAAAGGATTGAGAAAGATGCGGGATGGGACCCAAATAGCTACGGTACTGTTAGATGTCAGCGATGCCATAACAGTACCAAAAAAGGGTACTATTACCGTGGGCTGGTCAAGGTGTCGCATCACCCAAGACACTAGGCCTATACGATGCTTTAAATGCCTGGATTACGGCCATAAAGCAAGCAACTGTAGAGGAGTTGATCGACCTGACTGCTGTCTACGGTGCGGGGTCAGAGGGCATAAGGCCAAGGGATGCATAGAAAAGCCGCAATGCTTGATTTTGCGGCGAAGGAAAGGACCGAAACCATGCTACCGGCGGCTTTGCCTGTCCTACCTATCGGAAAGCCAAAAATCAAACAGAAGGAAAGAGCCAGCAACATGCAAGATCACATTAGGATTGGCCAATTAAACGTTAACCACTGTGCAACTGCCCAGAGCCTACTGCGGCAGACCGAAGTGGAACGCAAGATCGACATTCTGCTATTGAGCGAACCTACATCTACGGTGGGAATGCGGACATGATCTTCGACGGACTTGGCAAGGCTGCAATCAAATGCTGCACCGGAACCCATGTCCAAGAACTTCAGACCCCTCCCCTACGTGGCTTCACCTACGCCAGACTGAGAGGGGTCCATCTCTACAGCTGCTACGCTCCCCCAAGCGACAGTCCTGAACAATTCGAAGCGATGCTGGACACGTTGGTGTACCACGCGAGAGGACGTAGCCCGGTTGTGATAGCGGGGGACTTTAATGCCTGGGCCACTGAATGGGGAAATAGAGCATCCAATCGTCGAGGAAGAGCTCTGGTCAACGCAATGGGCCTACTCGACCTAGTCCTACTTAACGACGGAAATAAACCGACCTTCGACAATGACAGAGGATCATCGCATATTGACGTCACTTTCGCTAGCAGGGCTCTAGCAATAGGCGCAACGTGGGAAGTTCTGGAGGATGGGACGCTAAGTGACTATGCGCTGATCCTTACGAAGAAAGGAACTAGGTTGAGCGTGGGACACAAGGAAACTCGACAAGGACATGTTGACGTATATAATAGAGGGTCTGGAGAACCCAGCAGGCCAAGCTGAGACTATGGCCACGAACCTAAGTAGACTACTAGAAACGACGTGCGACGCTATAATGCCGCGAAAAAAGACAAATAGGAGCAAACCACCAGCTTTCTGGTGGAGTGAGTCCTTGAGGCTACTGAGAACGGCAGCTAGTGAACTGCCATAGAACAACTCGGGCTGCACTACAGAGAGCGATCGCGACCGCAAAGGCTGGAGCGTTCAAGGAATTGCTCGACAGTATTGACGAGAACCCCTGGGGCTCGGCCTATAAGATAGTCTATAAAAAAACTGAAAACTCCGGCGGGCAAGCTACAAATTGAGCCCGGCGTAATGGCCAGTATTGTAGAGGAACTGTTCCCAAGGGAAACTACTCTATGGCAACCTGCGGAACCTACCTTTGGCGTGCGTTTTCCAAGGATCACCCCAGAGGAAATAGTGCAAGCCGCACAAATAATAAAGCCTAGCAAAGCTCCGGGATTGGACGGAATACCAGCTTAAGCAGTAGCTGTGGCAAAGCCCGAATTGTTTAGCAGCACATTTCAACAGTGCCTTGCTGAAGGGCTTTTTCCCAAAACATGGAAAAACCAAAGGCTTATACTCATCCCAAAGGGTAAAGGTAACACGAACACTGCCAGTGCTTACCGTCCCCTATGTCTACTAGACATAGTGGGAAAGCTGTTCGAACGCATTCTGTACTGCCGGCTGGAAGCGTTCACTGAGGGACCCAGTGGGCTATCGCCCCAACAGTATGGGTTCACAAAGGGAAAGAGTACAATTGACGCGCTGGCTGAGGTCCGAACCATCGCCCAAAACGCGCTAGACGGAGAGAGATGGCTAGGGGGAAGGAAGGAATACTGTGCGATAGTCACTCTTGATGTGAAGAACGCCTTTAACTCGGCTATGTGGACCAGTATCCTCAGCGCCGTGAGTAGCATGGGTATCCCTGCATACCTCAAGGATATTGTTGGGAGCTACTTCCGAGAGAGGGTACTTTGGTACGAAACGAGCGAAGCCCCCAAAAAGTACCAAGTTTCCTCAGGTGTTCCACAAGGATCTGTGCTTGGCCCAATCCTGTGGAACATCATGTACAATGGTATCCTAAACGTAAGGAGGCCAAGGAACGCTGAGCTGCACTGCTTCGCGGACGATGTGGCGATCACAGCAGTAAACAAAACATTGCCTGCACTGCAAATCACGTGAAAGAGCGTCGGGCTGGAAATATCAGCTCATAAGACAGAGGTCATGCTACTAAGCAGCAGAAAGGCGGTAGAGTCGCTCCAGATAACGGTAGATGGAGTACAGCTCGAATCAGCTAGGTCACTGAAATACCTGGGAGTCATGATTGACCATAGACTCCGTTTCAGCGACCATGTGCAATATGGCCGCCATGGCGGAAGGCCGCCATGACGACCACCGTCCTAGGTAGACTAATGCCGAACGTAGGTGGTCCGAGGATGCCAGCAAGGAGACTACTGGTCTCAGTTGCAAAGGCAACCCTACTGTATGCCGCACCAATATGGAGCAGAGTAACGACGAAGCCTTCACACCTCAAAGAGGCTCGGGCAGCCTATAGAACCATGGCCCTAAGGCTTATTAGAGGCTTTAGGACCATATCAGAGGATGCGGGCTTGGTTCTCGCAGGTATGCTCCCAGTAGACCTCGAGATCAGACCTTTGAGTTAATCCCAAACATCGCTACCTGGATTGAGTGTCAACACAAGGAGCTGGACTATCACTTAACTCAGTTCCTAACGGGACATGGCTGCTTTCGAGAGTATCTGGAAAGATTCAAATATGTGGATACCCCCTATTGCATCTACTGCATAAACAACGAGGCTTCACTGCCCAAGATTTGCTACCGAGAGGGAGCAAATCTGTAGACTTTTGGGGTCGCCGTTGAGTCCAAGGGGCTTCTCGCTGCTATGATGGCAGACGCGGATTCCTGGAGGACGGGACAGACCCTCATTGTCAACATTATGAAGCAAGTTCGAGCAGAAGAAGTAGCCAATAGACCTGTCAGTCAATAACTGATGAGCGAGGTCCGAGAGGTGGCGGCCAAATAAATACCACCTCTAATAATTGCGGCTTGCCGTAAATGGCGAGACATCCTGACGATAGTGTGCATTGGAGCACGCCATCCAGTTCACCGACGTAATACCTTAATTGTCACTCCCGGTGAGCTTATAAAGGACAGAAGAGCACACGGAGGTTTTTAGTGCGAAAGAATCGCACATACCCATCTACAGGAGTAGATGGCATCTTTTGAAGATTTTCAGTTGGGCGTACAGGCTCAGTTGAGACTACTCCTGATATACGTGGATCTGGCTCTGAACATACGACGCCATGAAGGCGTATGTCAACCCTCGCATGGCCTCCCTGCTACATAGACAACCATGAGATCATTAGACACGACTGTACTACGAACACTGATAACGACCTAGAGTAGGGACCCAATCACAACGATGTTTACAACAAGCAAAGGAGGGAAGGGAGGAGTGGAGAGAGAGAGGAGAGATTTACATGAGTCTGCAGATCGACAGCGATCGGAAGGAGTGGCGAATGCTGACCCGTTCACAAGGATGCCAAGGGTTTCACACTCGCCGATAAGAGTGCCTGTAATTGCTGCGGTAGCTGCGCCATCTGAACGGGCGTCCGAATTGGCTACAGGTATAAGAGCACAGCAGGGTGAACAACGACCCCCGTCAATGCAACTTAACCTTAAAGTTGCGCAAACGCAGAGGTCAAAGCCAGTCCCACCATCGTCGATATCCAGCGCCCGCAGTGCTGTAGAGGTGGCGAACTTGGCCTCTCCAGCATATGAATCTGCAAGCAATGGAATTACCGATCTCATTAGCGTCCCGACTCAAAAGTTTGGAACCAGATCACCACCTGTCTCGCCTTTACGGCCTGTGGATCTGTCTACGGCATGGCAAAATGATGATCTGCTTAGTATTCTTAATAAAATGCAAAGCAGAATCAGCGTACTCACGGCAGCATTCGAGACTCACCGACACGTCACTAAGGTATCAAAGGACGCAATAGCTGAACTCTCCGCTCTCAATAATAGAGCACTGAAGCACAGGAAGGAACTACAAAGGAGGTACTCGCCAGGAATGTTGGCACCCAAACAGAGGGCCTTAAGAAAAAACGGATGCCTGTAGTCAAGGGACCGGAAGCAAAGAAAGCGACGCCCCAAAATAATAATGGGCAACATAGCAAAAAGATGGAAACAAACAAGAAGACATCATATGCTGAAGTGGTCAAAAAGCCGAGGCCAAATAGCAAAAGCTTTGAGTGGAAGATTGTGCAGCCTAAAAAGCTGCGCAAGAAACCAGAGGCGCTTATAGTGACCAAGACGGGAGAGACTACGTATGTAGAAATACTACGGAAATTAAAGAAGGACCCGAGTCTGATAGATATAGGAAAACAAGTCCAAAAAATTAGACGGACCCAGAAGGGAGAACTAATCCTGGAATTAGAGCGAAAATCAGGTCCACTAGCTAGTAAGATCAGAGAGGGCATAGAGAATTCCCTGAACGAACTAGCCTCAGTTCGCTCGGGATCTCAAAAGACCACCTTACTGTGTACTGGTATGGACGAGGCAACGACTGCCGAAGACCTTGCCCTATGCCTTAAGACTCAGTTTGGTGAGATCTCAAAGCCGGATGTGCGAGGCATGAAAAGTAGCCACGTTAATGCTGGGTATAACTGATGCTGTCACGGTACTAAAAAAGGGTACCGTAATCGTGGGATGGTCAAGGTGTCGGATCACCCAAGACATTGGGCCAATGCTATGCTTCAGATGCTTAGACTTCGGGCGCCGCGCAAGCAACTGCAGGGATACAGATCGCTCAGATTGCTGCCTACGATGTGGAGGCAGGGGACATAAAGCTAAAGACTGCATAGAACACTATAAATGCCTAATTTGTAGCGAAGATAGGAACCATGCGACTGGTGGTTATGCGTGTCCAAAATACAAGAAGGCCAAAAAACAGGAAGGAGTAAGGAGCCAGCACCATGCAGAGCCAACTTAGAATTGCCCAGCTGAACGTAAACCACTTCGCGGCTGCCCAGAGCCTACTACAACAAACCGCAAGGTAGATGTCCTTTTGTTGAGTGAGTGAGTGAGTGAACGCAGACATTATACTAGACGAGCTAGGAAAGGCGGCGGTTAAATGCTGCACCGGAATACACGTGCAGGAAGTTCAGTCCGCTCCCCTTCGTGGCTTTGCGTATGCAAAATTGAAGGGGGTTCATTTCTACAGCGTCTACGCCCCTCCGAGCGATAGTCACGACCAATTCGAAGAGATGCTGGAGCATCTGATACAACATGCGAGAGTACGAGATCCAGCGGTTATAGGGGGCGACTTCAATGCCTGGGCAGTAGAATGGGGGAGCCGAACATCAAATCGACGAGGTAGGGCAGTCATTAATGCAATTAGTCAGCTCAACCTGATATTGCTGAACGACGGACTCAAACAAACATTTGACAACGACAGAGGCTCATCATACATTGACGTCACCTTCGCCAGTAGGGCTGTAGCAAGGAATGCGAAGTGGGAGGTACTTGACGACGTGACAATGAGTGATCATGAATTGATTGTTTTTAATGTTACACTGGCGTGCGCGATAAGCAGGCAACGGATAAGTGAGTTAGGACGGGCGTGGGACGTCAAGAAAATTGACAATGACATGCTAACTTACGTTATTGACCATCTGGAAAACCCAATTGGACCTGCAGAGACTAGGTATCAAATCTTACGCAATCAATAAAAAGGATATGCGATGCCGCGTAGAACGCAAAAGAAGACTAAACCACCAGTATATTGGTGGAGTGACTCCCTTAGGGAATTGAGGACGGAGTGCTTCACAGCGAGGAGACGGGCACAGCGGGCTCGGGGGCGCGAAAACCACTCGCACATGGTTGACCGCCATAGAATAGCTCGTGCCACGTTGAAAAAAGCCATTGCAAAAGCCAGAGCCGAGGCGTTCAAGGACCTGCTCGCAAGTGTTGACGAGAACCCATGGGTCCCGGCATATAAAATCGTCTAAAAGAGGATTAAATCAGCGGGGAGGAAAATATATATGGAGCCCGATGTCATGGCGAACATCGTAGAGGAGCTGTTTCCCAAGCAAACATCCCAATGGCAGCCGGCGCAGGTATCTCCTGAAGTACTTTTCCCTTGCATCACTCCTGAGAAAATACTACAAGCCGCTAGCAGGATAAAGCCCGGTAAGGCCCCTGGACTTGACGGTATCCCAGGGATAGTTGTAAAAGCCGTTGCTGTAGCCAAACCGGTCATATTCAGCAGCACCTTCCAACAATGTCTCATGGAAGGGATATTCCCGAGCACATGGAAAGAGCAAGAACTTGTTCTTATTCCGAAAGGGAAGGGCGACACATCCAACGCCAGTGGTTATCCAGTCTGCTGGATATTGTGGGAAAGCTATTCGAGCGAATAATCTACAGTAGGATAGAAGCTTTTACGAAGGGACCTAATGGGCTGGCCCATCAACAGTATGGCTTCCGAAAGGGAAGAAGCACTCTTGACGCATTGGCCGGGATATTGCACAAAATCCACTAGCGGGAGAAAGATGGCTAGGAGCAGCAAAGAAATACTGTGCCATGGTCACTTTAGACGTGAAGAACGCCTTTAACACGGCAAGATGGACCAGTATTTTTAGTGCCATGAGCTCCATGGGAATTCCAGATTCCTTTAGATAATCTGGTATAATTTTAATATAATTGGTAGCTATTTTAGGGACCGAGTACTATGGTACGAAACGACCGATTCCCCAAAAAAGTACCAAGTCACCTCGGGAGCTCCGCAGAAGTCGGTCCTTCGACCAATACTGTGGAACATTATGTATAATGGTATCCTGACCATTAGTACACCCCGTGATACGCAGCTGCACTGCTTTGCGGACGACGTGGCCATTACTGCCGTAGCCAAGACACTGGTAGAACTGCAATCTCAACACCATTGTAAAAGCTACTGACTGGCTACAGAATGCAGGGCTCGAAATTGCAGCACATAAAACCGAAGTGGTTCTACTAAGCAGCAGGAAAGGGGTTGAGAAGCTGCAAATATCTGTAAATGGCGTACAATTGGAGTCAGCGGAGGCATTGAAGTACTTGGGGGTCTTGGTCGACCATAGGCTGAGCTTCAAGGAACATGCAAAAAATGCCAGCAGGAAGGCGGCTATGACAGCTTCTGTGCTAGCTAGGCTAATGCCGAATGTCGGCGGCCCCAGGATGCCTGCTAGGAGGGTGATGGCCAATATGGAGCTGCGTAACAGGAAAACTGTCCTATCGGAAGGAGATGCGGGCGGTCTATCGCACAGTAGCCCTACGACTGATAATGGGTTTCAGTTCCATCTCGGAGGATGCGGCACTAGTGCTGGCAGGGACGCCACCAGTTGACCATAGTGTACGAGCATCTGTTAGTTGAGTGGCAGGGCAGATGGCGATCATCAACAAAAGGTCGATGGACAAACGTACTTATTCCTGACCTAATAGCATGGACTAACTGCAAACACAAGGAGCTGGATTATCACCTAACCCAGTTCCTTACTGACCATGGCTGCTTTCGGAGGTACCTAGCAAGGTTTCATCACATAGATACCGCACAGTGCAATTACTGCGTGAATGAGGTGAAGTCTGCAGAGCACGTGCTTCTACACTGCTCACGCTTTACTGACGAGAGAGAACGTTTGACGAGAATGATAGGATCTCCACTATCACCATCGGGATTGCTAGCTCCGATGATGGCAGACGCTGTGACATGGCAGGCGTGCCTCGCCATCATCATCAATATAATGACACGAGTGCGAGCTGACGAGACGACCAACAGACCAGGTCGCCGATATCTGATCCTCGACGCCCGTGGGGTGGCGGGTAAAGAATACCATCTCAGCTGTCTCGGCTTGTCGTACAAGGGGACTAAATGAGCACCTACCGGACGCGAATTTGCGCAATATGACGAAGGAATGCATAGAAGCATTACATCCTGCTCACCGACGTAGTATCTTTATTGACTGTCGCGGTGAGCACGTACTGGACAGACGAGACCATACGGTTAGTGCGTAAGAATCGCAAATACCCATCTACAGGAGTAGATGGCATCTTTTAAAGATTTTCCTGCCGGGGCGCAACACCAAAAAAAAAAAAAAAAAAAAAAAAAAAGCACACACACACACACATATCATAAACACATTCCATCCATCTTTAGTGCAATGAGTTGGATTGCAACAAAAATTGTAGACACAAATGTCCACAGTTAACTGTACCGAATTGTTGCAAACGTTGATAATTATACTTAATGCTTTCTCCCAAATATTTAATTACTTCTAATGGTGGTTGTAAGTTCCCAAAACTGTCAAAGTAATATGAATCAGAACCTCTCTTAAAATAAGCTACCCAATGCGTTCCTTTTGATGACGAGTCTGCTAAATTTATTATTCCACACTCACGATATAGTGGGATTTTTGGTAATTCATCTTTCATATAAACACCCCGAAAATGTTGAATATTTTTAAAGGCAAACCGCATGATATCAAAGTTAGATAATGCCCTTTTGGGTAGCTCGCTTAGTAGTTTTTTTGGTTGCGATTTTGTTTTCGTTTATTTTTATTAAATGATATACCATACCCTTTTTTGTATGGTTGTAAATACAATCCCTCACCCAACGAAACAGTTTCCATTTTTTTATTATGTCTCTTGTTCCCCTCTAGTTGCTGTTTTGCTATCTTTGCATTGTTAATAGACTTTACTATTGGCTGTGCTGCCTAACGCTAAACTGCCCACATCGCTAAGTGCTGTTAAAATTGGTACAAGTGGCAAGAAGCCACCTACCTTGGGCACATTTATAACCCGTGGAATTACAACATTTTTCCTACAACCCATTGAGTTAGATACTGCTTTTCGTGCAACTTTTATTGCATGAAATATGTCAAGCGGTTTATTTTTTTCAATTCCTTGGTCGCCTTTTTGATTATTGAAGCAAGAGACGTTTTTACTACTTTCTTCGTCTTTTTCTGTTTTGATCCCATACCAAATTTTTTCTTTACCTTCATCATGTTCGTTACAAAGTACGCTGCTGCTCTCTCACCAAAACTGCTATTCGATGCTTTTACACGATCCCAGGCCCTATCAATTAAAACAGAGTCAGCTTTATGACGCTCACTCAAGTCCTTACTTTTTGAATATGCTATGTCGTGTTCCCTACAAGCTTCATCCAAAGCATTGATTCCACGATCACCGCGTGCTAAACGTTTCTCTAGCTTTGTACCTGGTCCACAGTAATTGTACCCAGGTAAATGCACTTCCACGGGTAGAGCGTTTATTATTTTGTTTACAAGACCACCACCCTGTTTGACATTTGATTTACGAGTGTTTATATTATAAAAATGTTTCATCATTTTATAACGACCTCAATCCACCAACGTTCCTCATTGAATGAAGTACTTCTCTCATTAACATGCGTTTATTACCACAAAAGAAAAGCATCTTAGTGAGAAACATTGAGGGCGATGGGCATGGGGAGGAGAATCAACAGCCTCGTCACAGTACCTTGCTACCCAACACAATTAGAGCTTTAATTGTTGGTCCATCAAATTGTGGGAAAACCAATGTGATGCTTAGCCTCATAGAGAGTCCAAATGGAGTAAAATTTGAAAATATTTATGTATATATTTATATGTTTATATCAACCGAAATATGAGTATTTGGAAAAACTTATCAAACCAATACAAGGAATGGGATACTACACATTCTCCACATTCTCTTAACACCACAGGAAGCTAAAAATAATTCCATTATGATATTTGATGATGTGGCATGTGAAAAACAGGATAATATCCGAAACTATTTTTGTATGGGTCGTCATAAGAATATTGATTCTTTTTATCTTTGCCCAACTTATACACATATACCGAAACATTTAATACGTGATAATGCAAATTTTATTATAGTGTTTAAACAAGACGATTTAAACATGCGACACATATATCGAGATCGTATAAATAGCGATATGGACTATGAAACATTTATGGAAATATCATGAAATTGTTGGGTGGATAAATTTGGATTTCTAGTAATCTCTAAGGATGATGATATGAAAACTGGCCGATATAGAAAAGGATTTTATTAATTCATTATATTTAATTAAAATACATATAAGTATAATGAGGTGACGGTGAAAAGACAGTCTACAGTCAGGCTTCAAAATGACTACATCTTTTACATTTACATTGAACGGGAACACATCAGTTATAACCGAAAACTTTTTCCCACAAATTGAACTAACACGCAATTATGAATGTGCTCTCATTGACTTTTATACATACAATTCTATACCAAACTGTGATAAAGGAAATACATTTATTTAACATTGGGGATAAAGTCATAGAAATACCAGTGGGCTCGTATGAACTCGATGACATCACAAAATATATTTTGAATGAGCTAAAAGAGTATGGTCTTCATGATACCCTAAAAATTCAAAGTAATAACAACGCACTCCAAGTGCAAGTTTGCACTAGAAATGAAGCGGTAGTTTTTGATCGTGAACGAACTATTGGACAGCTATTTGGATTTAACAAACGTATTTTAAGAGCACACAAGTCTGAAATTTACATCTCAGATAATCCAGTAAATATTTTAAAAATAAATACAATTAGGTTGGAATGTAACATTATTAGTGGCTTTATTGTGGCATTATTGTGGGTAATACATCAAATCATGTGCTTCATGAATTTGGAATTAATGTCCCACCAGGAAATAAAATGAACATTACACCACGAAATCTGATTTATTTACCTGTCAACAGCAGAGAAACAAGCACACTCGAAGTACGGATAACAGATCAGAACTTATTCTCTTACTAGCTAAAAATACAGATGATATGTAGGTTAAACAGTTGGCAATCATACACATAAAATTAACATACATGTGGGAATGGGTCTGGCAACGCCAATTTATCCACCTATCGATTAAGAGAAGAAAGGAGTATCGATTGTGAGGGAAGTCGAGAGACGACAGTTTGTGACGACGACGAGAAAAAGCAAGACGTGCTAACGACGACCGCGACGAATATATCTAAATAATATAATTAATCACATACTTTAAATAAAGTTAAACAAACCTAAATACAATAATAATTAAGGATTAAACTTATGAAATAATAAATAAACATTATCATAAAACCAATCCCACATATATTGGGGGCTCAACCTAAAAAGAAAAGCCAAATGAAGTATTTCACAATGTGGTGTAATGCAAATGAAGTATTTCACAATGTGGTGTAATTCAAATTGAACTATTTCACAATGTTGTGCAAAGTTGCGTAAACGATTACAAGCGTGTGACTGACATACATACATACAAAAAATCTTTAACATTGAGACACAAACTGGTGAAATTCGAGAAAGATGTCGCGACTTGGTGAAATTGAAGAGGTATGCAAAAATTTGCGCATTGCAAAAAGGAAGAATATTAGTTTGCTGCATAAATTTGTGTTTGAAAGTGAAGGGGATCGTAAAAATCGTGAACGCTTACGTGAATTTAGAGGATTTCAATATGATGAAACTAGCCAAGAATATAATGACAAAATAAATTTCGTTGCTGCAAATCTAACTGACGGTGATCTTGTTATAATCTGCCATTTGCTTGACATACGTCATAATGTAAACGATTTAGCAAATCACATTTTTTCAAATATGCGAAGGGGACAACTGCTTAATGCCGATGATGAACAAGAAGTCGAAGAAGAAGATGACGATGATGATGATTCTGACGCTAACGATGTAGCTGATGAATTAAACGAAGTGCACATAGACGATGTGAACAACGTTAACGACGAAAGTGTGAGTCTGGCAGATAGTGACGAAAGATATAGAACAGCAGAAATACCGAGCGCACGTGAAAAACAAAATAGAAGCAAACCGATTACAGCAAATTCGACAGTAATGGAAAGAAATATTGAGTTCGATGCCATAGGCAATGGTAACGTACCAAGATTCGCTCTTAATTTTCGAGATATCGAGGATTCAATCCGTTTGTTTAGTGGCGATGATACATTATCAATCGAAGTGTGGATTAATGATTTTGAAGATATGGCTTCTATAATGCAGTGGGACAGCTTACACAAGTTCATATTTGCAAAACGATCTCTTAGAGGTTTAGCTCGTATGTTTGCATCAAGTGAGCGTGGCATATCAACGTGGCAAGCATTAAAACAAGCACTTCTTCGTGAATTCAAAATGACAACGAATAGTGCAGAACTTCACAAACAGATGAGTGAAAGAAAAATGAAACGAAGTGAAAGTGTCCTAGAGTACTTACTGGTAATGAAGGAACTAGCAACGCGCGGTAATATAGATAATGAAGCTATTATGCAATACGTGATAGATGGTATAAGTGATCGAAGTGTTAATAAATCTATATTATACAATGCCCGAGATATCAAAGAGTTCAAAGAAAAACTAAAAGCGTACGAAAAAATGAAGGGAAAAGTGAACTATGTGAAAAACGATGATTATTCAAAAAATACAAATAAAAAAGAACAGTGGAGTGACACAAAGGAAAAATATGACGACAAAAATAATAATAATAACGCTATAAAATGCTATAATTGTGGCGGCAAGGGACATGTTTCCGAAAATTGCGATCACAAAAGTAAAGGCAAGAGATGCTTTAATTGCAGAAGCTTTGGTCACATTTCGAAAGATTGTCAAAATAATAATAAAGCCGAAAGTGAGAGTAAACCAAATATGCGAAAAATTGTGGACGAAGATTCAGTGATGTACAAACGAGTGAGAGTTCAAGATAAGAATTTCGTAGCCTTCTTTGATTCGGGAAGCAAGTACAATATCATGAATGACGTTTCGTACAAAAGTTTGAAGAGTTCAGTCTTAAATAAAGTTCATATTTACTTAACGGGTTTCGGATCTAAAAATAAAATAAAACCAATCGGATCGTTTAAAGAAAAACTATTAATTGACGGTGAAGAATATGAGACAGAATTTCTGGTGGTTACCGCAGAAATACTTCCCAACGAAATAGTTTTAGGTGAAACTTTTGCTAAAAATGCCGAAATAATTATAAAACCGGATGGTTTAACAGTTCGAAAAGTCAAGAGTGAGTGTGATTACTCCAATAACAATCAAAAACTAAATGATGACTCTGCAAATGAAATAGATATGATAATGAAAATAGAAATTGACAGTACTGAAAGTTATATGATTGACATCGATGAAAAAGCTAGTAAAACCTCAATTGACTATGTGAGTAAACTCATCAAAAACTACAAGCCGGAATGTATAAGGTCGACAAACGTTGAAATGAAAATAGTGGTAAATGATGAGACTCCGATATATTCACGGCCGCGCAGATTTCCTTTCACAGAACGCTGCATAATCGATGATCAAGTAGAGCAGTGGTTGCAAAGTGGTATAGTCGAGCATTCTGACTCACAGTACTGTAGTCCCGTGGTGCTTGTAAAAAAACGTGATGGTACCCCACGGTTATGCATCGATTATAGACGGTTAAACAAGGTAATAGTGCGAGATCCATTTCCGTTGCCTCTGATTGAGGATCAACTTGACAGATTGCAGGAAGCCAGTTTCTTCAGCACTATTGATCTTAAAAATGGTTTCTTTCATGTCGATGTTAACCAAGACAGCCGAAAATATACATCATTTGTAACACACAGCGGTCAGTATCAGTTCCTCAAGGTCCCGTTTGGATTGAGCAATTCACCTGGTGTCTTTCAAAGGCACGTAAATGCCATATTTCGAGATTTGACGCGTAAAGGCATTGCTTTACCTTATGTTGACGATATAATTATACCAGCGAAGACCGAAGAAGAAGCTGTGAAGAATCTTTCAATCGTGTTCCAACGTTGCCAAGAGTATGGACTAAATATCAATTTCAAGAAATGTAGTTTTCTGAAGACAAAAATACAATTCTTAGGACATATTATAGAGAACAATAAAATAAAAATATCTGATGAAAAGACATGCGCCGTTACAAAATTCCCAATTCCATTGAACCAAAAACAACTCCAAAGCTTTTTGGGCCTGGTAGGATATTTTCGAAAGTTTATTCCAATGTTCTCGATCATTGCAAAACCGTTGACGGATTTATTGAAGAAGGATGCCAAATTTTCAATTGACGATAGAGCGCTGAGTGCGATTAACAGTTTGAAAACGCTAATAACAATGAAGCCAGTCTTAAAAATATTCAACCCAAAACACGAAACCGAATTGCACACGGACGCATCGATTGATGGATTCGGTGCTGTCTTGCTACAGAAATCACCTGATGATGGAAGTGTACACCCAGTCTACTACATGAGCAAAAAAACATCAGATGCTGAACGACGTCTCACGAGCTACGAATTAGAACTTTTGGCAGTAGTAGTAGCATTGAAAAAGTTCCGTATTTATCTTCTGGGCAAGCACTTTAAGCTCATAAGCGATTGTGATGCATCCATAAAATCGATGAATAAAGATAACATAAACCAGAAAATAGCTCGCTGGATCATGGTTCTTCAAGAATTTAGCTACACTCCTGAACACAGAGCCGGCAACAAAATGCGTCATGCGGATGCTCTTAGCCGTTACCCAACAATGATGATGATTACCGACGACACTGTATATAGCAGACTAAAATCCATCCAAGTGCAGGACGACGAATTGAAGGCCATTATTGACGTTCTACGAGATAGAAGCTCTCATAATAATTACTTTATGAAAGGCGGACTTCTACACAAACTTATCGACGACAATGAGTTAATTGTGGTTCCTTTGAGTATGCAACGCGAGATTATTAAGTCAGCGCACGAGAGAGGTCATTTCTCCGTAAAAAAGACAAAAGAAATTATTGGCAAGCAGTATCACATTCCGAAGTTGGAGGAGAAAATACAGCAGCAAATTCGATGTTGCATACCTTGCATTGTGCTTAGCCGTAAAAGTGGCAAGAAGGAGGGAGAGCTGCATCCGATTCCGAAAGAAGAAGAACCACTGCAAACCTTCCACATCGACTTTCTTGAGCCTCTGGAGTCTACACATAAGCAATACAAGCATATCCTAGCCATTATTGACGGATTCACGAAGTTCTGTTGGCTTTACCCGACAAAGACGACATCAGCGCAAGAAGTCACAATGAGGCTACAGACGCAGAGTTTAATGTTTGGAAATCCAATCCAAATCATCACTGACAGAGGTTCCGCATTCACATCAGACGAGTTCAAACGTTTTTGCGAATTGGAGAACATAGCTCATCATTTAATAACGACTGGTTTACCAAGGGCTAATGGGCAAGTTGAACGATTAAATTCTATTATCATTTCAGTGCTATCCAAGATGTCGATCGATGACCCTACCAAATGGTATAAACACGTGGGCAAGGTGCAACAAACCATTAATTCGACGTATTGTAGAAGCACCCATGCCACACCGTTTGAGTTGCTTTTTGGCATCAAGATGCATACTAAGGACGACCTCATTTTGAAACAGATCATTGCCGACGAGATGATTCAAAAGTTTAACGACAACAGAGACGAGCTCAGAATGCAGGCCAAACAGCAGATTGCGACTATTCAAGATGAGAATAAACGCTCCTACAATCTTCGACGAAAGCCAGCTACAAATTACAAAGTCAACGATCTTGTAGCTATAAAACGCACTCAACTAGGAGGTGGGCTTAAATTAAAAGCTAAATATTTTGGACCATATCGTGTGACTAAATCAAAAACGAATGATACCTATGACGTAACCAAAGATGCGGTGTTCTATGAGGGACCAAGACAAACTACCACATGTGCGGAATTCATGAAACCATGGGTTCCAGATGGCGACTGCAACTACGACGCATTCGAGGCGAATGCATGAGAGGATGGCCGAGTTGTGGGAATGGGTCTGGCAACGCCAATTTATCCACCTATCGATTAAGAGAAGAAAGGAGTATCGATTGTGAGGGAAGTCGAGAGACGACAGTTTGTGACGACGACGAGAAAAAGCAAGACGTGCTAACGACGACCGCGACGAATATATCTAAATAATATAATTAATCACATACTTTAAATAAAGTTAAACAAACCTAAATACAATAATAATTAAGGATTAAACTTATGAAATAATAAATAAACATTATCATAAAACCAATCCCACATACATTGTATTAGTTGGAAAGTTCGCCACATTGTCCCAAGCGATAGTGCCAAAATTAAAATGTTTAATGTAGTAAAAAGTGGTGCCAGCTTACCACTTGCATTGCGCAGTTGGGATTGTTACATAAATCCTACACTTGTGCAGGGGACACATCATGTATGGAATGTTAAATTGGCTGTAAATAGAGAACGTCCGCGGTATGCCATCATGCATTTACATTGAATGGAAATCTAATTACAAACAATTTAAGAAATGGAAAAGTATATTTAAATTCTGAAGTCTATCCCTATGAGGATTTGAATATTAAATACAGTGAAAATCGGTATGCTGTGTTGTATGATATGTATGTGAGATTTCAAGAGAGCTATTACAACCGAGAGGCTCGTGCACTTCTATCACCAGCGGAATTCTTGTCTAAGGCTCCTATTGTTGTTGTAGATCTCTCATATCGGAATGAATCAGTCAAATCAGGGCCAATTGACGTAAAATTTCTACCGAACTAACTGCAGCAAGTGAGATGAATACCAAAGTATATTGCCTTCTCATTCATGATCGTATAGTTGAATACACTCCATTAACTGGATTAGTTCAACGTGTCGTCTAACTTCTTGGTAAATCATTTTCTCATTCAAATTTCGGAAATCAGGAAAAATAGACGTCCACGGAACCCAAAATCAAAATTCAAATTTAAAACATGTATTCCCCCGATAACAATAACAATACTACAACGAACATTACGATCAAACAACTTATAATCAGAATAAGTAATTTCATCAAAATGTTTAAAGAACGAATTTTCCCTGAACACTTGGAATACTTGGAGGAATCATTGGCATTTTTTAATAATAGACTAACTGATACCATGGTGGTTTCCAATCTTCATGGGCGGCATTTCACATCTTGATGTTGGGCTTAAGACGATGTGTATTCTGGAGGCGACACATGTGCTTGTCATTTCTTTTCTGTTCGTTCATATAAAACTCAAAAAATAATGAAAATGTATGTAATTTTAGAGCGTCGCTTCTAAATATTGTAGTTGAATATGAAATAAAAATAAAATTACAAGAAAACATAAACCAATTTTGTTATTTTATTGGGAATATGACAAATTATAAGAAATTGTCATATAGAAAAAAAAAATTGTACACACTGCTTGAGAAAAAAAAAATGTTTACAATAGAATAACTGATAGCACGCTGCTTTCCAATTTTAATGAGCGGCGTTTCACATATGGTTGTTGGGTTAAAGACGATATGTATACTGGAGTCGACAAATCTGCTTGTCATTTATTTTCTGTACATTCATACAAATCTCAAAAAATATGAAAATAAATGTAACTTTAGAGCATTGCTGTTTAACATTGTACTTGAAAATAAAATTACTCTAAATATACACACAAAAAATGTATACACTACTTGAGAAAATAAAGATGATTGTAAATATTTTCAAACAAAACCGTTGCGTTCGAAAGACTGCACGTGTCAAAGGCCCGCCCCCAGCCTGTTGCGCTCGAATGTATGCTGGTGCCAGTAGCATGTTTACCTGAGTGTGGGCACAAGTGACATTAATGGGGTAATTAAGATGATAATTTATGGGTTTAGCTGTCAAAAAATATGTCAAGTGGTAATTAAGAGATTTGATGAGGGTCAAAAAGTAGTGTGGGTGTTTAGGGATCGTGGTGATCAAAGGGTTAGGTAAATAAATAAACAAATAAATTAGACTATTGGGGGGTGAGTGTGGTGTGATAGGTTGTGGGGATTGGAGTGTTGGATCTTGTTTGATTTTAGGATAAGTCAAGTGTATGAGGACATATGACACCGAAAACTGGTGCGGCGACCGGCGACCGGCGATCGGTGACCTTCGCCAGCTGCAACAGCCGGAATCGATTGAATGTGTTGACAGATCTGGGTTGCGCGAGCGCAGCTGGCAACAGGGTTGGTGATTTTCGCCACCAGCATGCATTCGAACGCAATTCGAACGCAACAGGAAGGGGCGGGCCTTTGACACTTGCAGTCTTTCGAACACAACATGCATCACACCGAAAAACGGGGGGCGGGCCTTTGACACGTGCAGTCGTTCGAACGCAACATGCAGCTCATCGAATAACTGGGGACGGTGACCTCGAATAAGTTGACACCACCTGCGATCGTGTGAACAATTTTCGTTTACATATCCCAATCCCAATCCAAAGTAAAATAACGGTTTTTCTTGAAATATTATTATCATTTTTATTTTCTCAAGTAGTGTATACAAAATTTGTGTGTATATTTAGAGTAATTTTATTTTCAAGTACAATGCTAAACATTGCTCTAAAGTTACATTTATTTTTCATAATTTTTTAGATTTGTATGAATGCACAGAAAATAAATGACAAGCAGATGTGTCGACTCCAGTATACACATCGTATTTAGCCCAACAACAAGATGTGAAATACCGCTCATGAAGATTGGAAACCACCATGGTATCAGTTATTCTATTCTAAATATTTTGTATTTCTCAAGTAGTGTATACAATTTTTGTGTGTACATTTAGAGTAATTTTTCAAGTACAATGTTAAACAGCAATGCTCTAAAGTTACATTTATTTTCATAATTTTTTGAGATTTGTATAAATGTACAGAAAATAAATGACAAGCAGATGTGTCAACTCTAGTATACATATTGTGTTTAACCCATCAACCATATGCGAAACGCCGCTCATGAAGATTGGTAACCAGCGTGTTATCAGTTATTCTATTTTAAACATTTTTGTATTTCTCAAGTAGTGTATACAATTTTGTGTGTACAATTTCGTTTGGATATGACAATTTCTTATGATTTGTCATATTCCCAATAAAATAACAAAATTGGTTTATGTTTTCTTGTAATTATATTTTTATTTTATATTCAACTACAATATTTAGAAGCGATGTTCTAAATTTACATACATTTTCATTATTTTTTGAGTTTTATATGAACGAACAGAAAAGAAATGACAAGCACATGTGTCGACTCCAGAATGCACATCGTCTTTAGCCCAACAACAAGATGTGAAATGCCGCCCATGAAGATTGGAAACCACCATGGTATCAGTTAGTCTATTATTAAAAAATGCCAATGATTCCTCCAAGTATTCCAAGTGTTCAGGGAAAATTCGTTCTTTTAACATTTTGATGAAATTACTTATTCTGATTATAAGCTGTTTGATTGTAATGTTCGTTGTAGTATTGTTTTTGTTATCGGTGGAATACATGTTTTAAATTTGTATTTGATTTTGGGTTCCGTGGACGTCTATTTGTCTTGATTTCCGAAATTTGAATGAGAAAATGATTTACCAAGAAGTTAGACGACACGTTGAACTAATCCAGTTAATGGAGTGTATTCAACTATACGATCATGAATGAGAAGGCAATATACTTTGGTATTCATCTCACTTGCTGCAGTTAGTTCGGTAGAAATTTGTACGTCAATTGGCCCTGATTTGACTGATTCATTCTGATATGAGAGATCTACAACAACAATAGGAGCCTTAGACAAGAATTCCGCTGGTGATAGAAGTGCTCGAGCCTCTCGGTTGTAATAGCTCACTTGAAATCTCGCATACATATACATACAACACAGCAAACCGATTTTCACTGTATTTAATATTCAAATCCTCATAGGGATAGACTTCAGAATTTAAATATACTTTTCCATTTCTTAAATTGTTTGTAATTAGATTTCCATTCAATGTAAATGCAATGATGGCATACCGCGGACGTTCTCTATTTGCAGCCAATTTAACATTCCATACATGATTTGTCCCCTGCACAAGTGTAGGATTAATGTAACAATCCCAACTGCGGAATGCTAGTGGTAAGCTAGCACCACTTTTTACTACATTAAACATTTTAATTTTGGTACTATCGCTTGGGACAATGTGGGGTACTTTCCAACTAATACTATGTATGTTAATTTTATGTGAATGATCGCCAACTGTTTTAACATACATATCATCAGTATTTTTACCTAGTAAGAGAATAAGTTCATGTTTACAATTTAATATGACTTTTTTGTAGTCTTCTCCAAATCCCATCAACATTTTTAGTGGTACAGAATAGCTGAAATGTCCTCCAGAAGAGATGTTATCACCACCGATCTTCCTGTTGCCCCACAGAGAGAAAATTCTTGAGAGTCGATGTTATTCCAGTGAACCGTGTCCTATCCAGCTCACACCCATTCAATTCGTATCTTATTTCATCCAGAAAATAGGCCATACAATTATTTTTGAGCAGACCGTTCACATTAGACATTGCCCCTGTATTCGCATCAGTAATTTTCTCAAGTGTTCCTTCAAAGTGGAGAAAACTTTCTTGGTTCTGTATTGTGAGTCGAACTTCATCGTTTGTCTTGAAGTTTTGTTGATATGGGTAATAAGAGTGATATTCTTTTTTAGTGATACTCTCATCATTGAGGGGCTTATCTTGCACAAAAAAAATCTCATTCATTTGAAAGTTTGTTTTTGAACTTTATTGAATATTAAATCCTAATGATTTTAAAATGAATTTATTTTTTAAGGATAGTGCAGATCGTTGATTTAATGTTTTTTTTAATAATGATGATGATGATGATGATGCTGATGATGATGATGATGATGATGATGATGATGATGCTTTCACGACAGCTTTACATTTACTAATGAGGGGTATGGGGTATCGAGTGTGCTTATTTGTCTGCTGTTGACTGGTAAATAAATCAGATTTCGTGGTGTAATGTTTATTTTATATCCTGGTGGGAAATTAATTCCAAATTCATGAAGCACATGATTTGATCTATTACCCACATATGAGCCACTAATAATGTTACATTCCACCCTAATTGTATTTATTTTTAAAATATTTACTGGATAATCTGATATGTAAATTTCAGACTTGCGTGCTCTTAAAATACGTTTATTAAATCCAAATAGCTGTCCAATAGTTCGTTCATGATCAAAAAATACCACTTCATTTCTAGTGCAAACTTGCACGTGGAGTGTGTTGTTATTACTTTGAATTTTTAGGGAATCATGAAGACCATACTCTTTTAGCTCATTCAAAATATATGTTGTGATGTCATCGAGTTCATACGAGCCCACTGGTATTTCTATGACTTTATCCCCAATGTGAAATAAATTGTTTCCTTTATCAACGTTTGGTATAGAATTGTATTTATAAAAGTCAATGAGAGCACACTCATAATTGCGTGTTAGTTCAATTTGTGGGAAAACATTTTCGGATATAACTGATGTGTTCCCGTTCAATGTAATGGTTAAAGATGTAGTTATTTTGAAGCCTGACTGTAGACTGTCTTTTCACCGTCACCTCATTATACTTATATCCATTTTAATTAAAGTATAATGAATTGATCAAATCCTTTTCTATATCGGCCAGTTTTCATATCGTCATCCTTAGAGATTACTAGAAATCCAAATTTATCCACCCAACAATTTCGTGATATTTCCATAAATGTTTCATAGTCCATATCGCTATTTACATGATCTCGATATATGTGTCGCATGTTTAAATCGTCTTGTTTAAACATTATAATAAAATTTGCATTATCACGTATTAAATGTTTCGGTATATGTGTATACGTTTGACAAAGATAAAAAGAATCAATATTCTTATGACGACCCATACAAAAATAGTTTCGGATATTATCCTGTTTTTCACATGCCACATCATCAAATATCATAATGGAATTATTTTTAGCTTCCTGTGGTGTTAAAACTGTGTCATTTGCGGAGAATGTGTAGTATCCCATTCCTTGTATTGGTTTGATAAGTTTTTCCAAATACTCATATTTCGGTTGATATAAACTCTTTGAAAATACATAAATATTTTCAAATTTTACTCCATTTGGACTCTCTATGAGGCTAAGCATCACATTAGTTTTCCCACAATTTGATGGACCAACAATTAAAGCTCTAATTGTGTTGGGTAGCAAGGTACTGTGACGAGGCTGTTGATTCTCCTCCCCATGCCCACCGCCCTCAATGTTTCTCACTAAGATGCTTTTCTTTTGTGGTAATAAACGCATGTTAATGAGAGAAGTACTTCATTCAATGAGGAACGTTGGTGGATTGAGGTCGTTATAAAATGATGAAACATTTTTATAATATAAACACTCGTAAATCAAATGTCAAACAGGGTGGTGGTCTTGTAAACAATATAATAAACGCTCTACCCGTTGAAGTGCATTTACCTGGATACAATTACTGTGGACCAGGTACAAAGCTAGAGAAACGTTTAGCACGCGGTGATCGTGGAATCAATGCTTTGGGTGAAGCTTGTAGGGAACACGACATAGCATATTCAAAAAGTAAGGACTTGAGTGAGCGTCATATAGCTGACTCTGTTTTAATTGATAGGGCCTGGGATCGTGTAAAAGCATCGAATAGCAGTTTTGGTGAGAGAGCAGCAGCGTACTTTGTAACGAACATGATAACATACGAACCGCTTGACATATTTCATGCAATAAAAGTTGCACGAAATGCAGTCTAACTCAATGGGTTGTAGGAAAAATGTTGTAATTCCACGGGTTATAAATGTGCCCAAGGTAGGTGGCTTCTTGCCACTTGTACCAATTTTAACAGCACTTAGCGATGTGGGCAGTTTAGCGTCAGGTAGCGCAGCAATAGTAAAGTCTATTAACAATGCAAAGATAGCAAAACAGCAACTAGAGGAGAACAAGAGACATAATAAAAAAATGGAAACTGTTTCGTTGGGTGAGGGATTGTATTTACAACCATACAAAAAAGGGTATGGTATATCATTTAATAAAAATAAACGAAAACAAAATCGCAACCAATAAAACTACTAAGCGAGCTACCCAAAAGGGCATTATCTAACTTTGATATCATGCGGTTTGCCTTTAAAAATATTCAACATTTTCGGGGTGTTTATATGAAAGATGAATTACAAAAAATCCCACTATATCGTGAGTGTGGAATAATAAATTTAGCAGACTCGTCATCAAAAGGAACGCATTGGGTAGCATATTTTAAGAGAGGTTCTGATTCATATTACTTTGACAGTTTTGGGAACTTACAACCACCATTAGAATTAATTAAATATTTGGGAGAAAGCATTAAGTATAATTATCAACGTTTGCAACAATTCGGTACAGTTAACTGTGGACATTTGTGTCTACAATTTTTGTTGCAATCCAACTCATTGCACTAAGGATGGGTGGAATGTGTTTATGATATGTGTGTGTGTGTGTGTGTGTGTGTGTGTGTGTGTGTGTGTGTGTATGTGTGTTCCTTGTAAGAACGCACATGTCTGGACTGTGTGTCCCGTTACAGAACCACTTGAAAATCGGTTGGCCTTTGTGAACCTCACTCGAGAAATGCTCGAGAATATGCTCCTTTGTTCATCGTTGGAGGATATAAAATCAACCGGCTCCTCGAAGGAAAATATCACTCAGTGACCAGCAACAGCAGCATCAGCAGCATCAACAGCAACAACAGCATCAGCAGCATCAACAGCATCAGCAGTATCAGCACCAACAACAACATCAAACCATCACAGCACCATCACAGCAACAACAAGATCAAACCATCACAGCACCATCACAGCAACAACAACAACAATATGGAATGCAACAATTTTGATAACATCAACAACTTTAACATTTTGTGGAGGTTGATAGACAACCTACCATTGACGATGGTAACGGAGGAAGATTCTACCGAATCTCAGGTGACGGAGGAGTAGGAGTTCATAGACACAAGTGTCTTCAACCTCCTCGACCCGTTGTCATGTGACAGTATGATAACCCAAGAGGACTTAGATGCCCTATTGAAAGACATTGAGGAGGACCCAGATATGCGTGGGTTTTATAATAAGAAATAAATTTAAAATAAAATTATAAATATATACAAACAAAACAAAATTTTTATACCCGCTACCCATAGGGTAGAAGGGTATTATGACTTAGTGCCAACAGAAAATGTATGTAACAGGCAGAAGGAGACATCTCCGACCCCATAAAGTATATATATTCTTGATCAGCATCAACAGCCGAGACGATATAGCCATGTCCGTCTGTCCGTCTGTCCGTCTGTCTGTCTGTATGAACACCTGGATCTCAGAGACTATAAGACATAGAGACACCAAATTTGGCAAAAATGTTCCTTCATACCCTACGCAGATCAAGTTTATTTCAAAAGTTGGATGCCACGCCCCCTTCGCCCACAATAAGCATTTATCTAGAAATAGTCAAGTTTTTTTTTATGTAAATCGCGTATAACTCCAAAAGTTCTTTGTGTAATGATGTGTAATTTGGTAAGCCATCTGCGCTTGACACTCTTAATATACCCTGTAATTTTGGTAAAAATCGGATAAGTAGAACAAAAGTTATTCGCGAAATTATTTATCAAAATTGTTGTTCCCAATGCATATGGACGTTTTAAGTGTGTGATTGACCTAGAGATATCAAATTTGGTGACAGTATTCGTATAGGTCTTACGCAGATCAAGTTTATTTTAGATTTTTGCCACGCCCCTTTCCGCCCCCCGAAAACTGTAAAAGCCGTAATAATGAACCTAGAGCATTGAATTTTGGTATGCATAATAATAATTATATTCTCAATGATTCCTGTGAATTTGGTTGAGATCGAGTTAAAAACAAGGAAGTTATTAATGAATCAATTTTATATGAAAAATTCACTTGCAGCTGCTCGCGCTTTGTTTGTTTAGTTGACAGTGTGACCATGTCGGTGTTGTGGATTTCTTCCCGCTATTTTCAAATATATACAAAACACAAGTTTCAGTATATTTTTGGTATATTTGTTGTTAAAATATCATTAAAATTTTTTTTGTTCTCTCGAAATGGGTTGCGGGTATCATACGGTCGAGCACTCTCGACTGTAGCTTTCTTACTTGTTTTAATTGGGGAGGTGTTTTAGCTTTTATTTCAGCTTTTATTTTAGCTTTTATTTTCAACTTTTATTTTCAGCTTTTTTTATTTTTAAAATTTATATTTTTAAAAATAATATAAATATATATTTAATAAAAATTTTAAAATAAAAAAATTTTTAAATCAAATTAAAATTGTTTAATTGAGGAGGTGTTTTACATTAATCTTGGATTTTTAGAACTTTGGCTTTATTTTCAGCTTTTTATTTACAGGATATAACTGGTCTAAAAACAGTTATTACAAACAGACCTGTTCTGTTCAAACAGCTATTACCAACAGACCTGTTCTGTTCAAACAGCTATTACCAACACACCTGTTCTGTTCAAACAGCTATTACCAACACACCTGTTCTGTTCAAACAGCTAATGGTATCAGACCTGGTTTACAAAAACAGCTAAGTGTATCAGACCTGGTTAACAAAAACAGCTAATGGTATCAGACCTGGTTAACAAAAACAGCCATTGATATCAGACCTGGTTAAAACAAACATCTAATATAAATTGGCAAGAGATCAGTTTTAGATACAGTTTGTATACAATCCAACTCGATATGTGAAGGGTGGATCCTGTGTGTATTTGTGAGCGTGTGTGTATGTGTGTGTGTGTGTGTGTGTGTGTGTTTTCTTTGAAGACTCCATGGGACATATTCCTTTGAAAGATCCCCATGTTCCCCACACCACAATCGGTGGTGTATGTCGCTAGTGGGTATAAAATCAACCAGCTCCTCGAAGGAAAATATCATTCAGTGAGCACCAACAGTCTCGACAGCATCAGCAATCAGCGTCCACGACCTCAGCAACCAGGAACCAACACCCACAGCACCATCAAAAATGTCCATCAACGAGAACACCGCATCCAACATGATTGATCTCACGGAAATGGAATCCCAGCAAACATTTTATGAACACAACCGAGAGGACTTTGTTGACCTTATGAAAATCAATGATAATCTCTTAAAGATCAATGAAGATCTTTTAAAGGCCAATGAGGACCGAGTGAAGAGCGCCTTCAACTCGCTTAAAGTGAAGAGTAAACTTCACTTTAAGAAGCTGCTCATCAACACACCATACAATATCATGAAAGCGAAAAAGGTTAAAGGAAAATTTGGCACCAACGTGATGGTCGAGCTGGAGAACCATTTCGTTTTCCTCCCTCCTCGGTTTAATGCGATTGAAGAGAGCATCCTGGAGCTGGTTAAGGAAAAAAAATATATACTTACCAGAAGAGAAGACGACAACATAGACTTTGATATTAGAACAAATTTATAAATTGTATATTACAAATTGATTTTAAATAAAATGAAGTATAAATCAAAAAAATTTTGTTTTTTAATTCAAATTATTACAGCTATATATGCTTATGATTCGTCAAGTAGTTTACAGTTCATTCACAACCACTAGAGTGAAATAACCGTTTCAGTTCTAACAGCTTGAGTGAATTTAAAGTACAATGAATCAAAATATTTTAGCTCAATTAACCAAAAGTCGAAAAGCTCTAAAAAAAAATTTTCTGAACTAAAACAACTCAAAACTCAGAATACTGATGGTTTGGAGGAAACATTCAAACCCATAACAGAACCTTTACATGAACTTGTTAATGACACTAAAAAGTTACAGAATATGTTACCCACAGACTATAAAAATGTTAAAACTGAAATGACACCTAAACAAAACATTAGTGGAGATAACACACTACATGCGAAAAAGATGAAGAAACTAAAAACTAAATATGACGATGACAGTGATGATAATGATGATGATGATGATAATCAATTCTATTCTCAGTCAGCAATAGAGGATACATCATTTGTACTCCCGAATCAAGATGAGCCCAATACATCAAGAGCGATATTGAGTCAAGTGTACCCTCATACATCATCCTCATTAACACATCCAGCTGTACATCATGATGAGAGCTCAAATCCTCTTTTGGATGTGACATTTGGACCATACAAAAATGCAACCGGTCAATTAATGATGGGAAGTAACTACATAAATGTATCTGGCAATAAAATTGAATTTGAAGATGGTAAAAACTGGGAACTGACAAATGGTTTATATTCCTTAATATTCCATCGTCAACCACAAAATTATAGTCAAAATGACTTGAAAATATACAGAGAAATTTTGATAAAAACTAATGTATATCGAAGAAACTTTCATCCAAGTGGACAGTTGAAAGGAACAAGAGCACATAAATATACGAAAATTATAAAACCACTTTTAGCGAGAACACCTACTGCCGAGTCTACACCCAAACGCTCTAAAGCAAGTGTATCTGGGTCTGGATTTATGACCCTTAATATGAATAAACCCAATTATGTATACTGGGATGATCCAAATGAGTTGGTTGAACGACTGCAGCTATTAATAGCCTCTCAATCAGCTGGAAATACTAATCACACTAATGAAATTACATCAATAATTGAAGAATTGAGAGAGGCTCAGATTATATGCTAAGTTATTTACACTATATATATATATATATATATATATATATATGACATGTCAATATTCAAGAGAGTTTATAATCATCATGTCTGTTGACAAGTTTGGACACTACATTCATGAGAAGCAGAACCCTAATCATTTAATACGAGATGAGAAAACTTTATCGGGACACTACATCGATGCAGATGGGAACTTTAATATTCAACGAAAACGTATAAAAAATGGTGTCGTACCAAAAGAGAACACTGACATTGTCATCAAAGAATATGTGGATAAGGTTATGAACGAGTCGAGTGATTCTCTAATGTCAACGATTTCACAACATCAAGATGCTGTTTATCGATCAATACATTTTAAAACTGCAGAACTTGATGAAAGAATATTGAGACTTGAGGAACTTACGTCAAGCATTTATGAAAAAATTAAATATGGTTATCGGCTCAAGTAAATTTCTCTTATTCTGATTACAAACCATCTAAATATGAGCAGACGAGGTATTGTAAACGAATTACATGCTTCCTCGCGGAAACATTTTCTACGGCGTAGAGTCATCACAAAGGGAATAAATGATTTATGGCAAGTCGACTTGGTTGAAATGGGAAAGTACGCAAAAACAAATAATGGTTATCGATACTTGCTAACAGTAATAGACACATTCTCAAAATTTGCCTGGGGTGAAGCAATAAAGTCGAAACATGCGAAGGACGTTGCTCAGGCAATGGAGAAAATATTTAAATCAGGACGAGGAGTACCCAAGAATCTACAATCAGACGATGGTAAAGAGTTCTTTAACACTCAATTTACAGCTCTGATCAAACAATATGAAATCAATCACTATTCAACATATAGTAGTCTAAAGGCCTCAATTGTTGAGAGATTCAACAGGTTTTTAAAAGAACTCATGTGGCGAGAATTCAGTTTCAATGGAACATACAAATGGGTTAATGTGTATAAAAAATTAATTGACATATACAACAATAGAGTACATAGAACCATAAAAATTGCACCCATCAATGTAAACAGTGAGAATGAAAAACTCATCTTGAAAACTGCATACAATAATATTAAAATGTTTGCTGGTAGTAAACTAAAGATAGGGGACTATGTACGCATCAGCAAATATAAACATGTATTTGAAAAGGGATATACCCCAAATTGGACAACTGAAATATTCAGAATAACTAAAGTACAAAATACTTACCCAACAACATACTTACTACAAGACTGGAATGGGAATCCAATCAAAGGTGGTTTCTATAAAGAAGAACTGAAAAAAACAACTTTTCCCAATACTTACCTGGTTGAAAAAGTGCTGAAAAGGAAAGGGAATAGAGCTCTGGTCCGCTGGCTGGGTTTCCCCAAAACCGAAGACAGCTGGATTCATAAAACTGAAATTTTGTAATCTTTAAGTAAAACATTTTTTCTTTTCTTTTTCAATCTATATCATTTATTTATTTAACATCATTTTTTAAGTTTATTAAAATTAAATTACTATTATCTAAATATCTTATAAGTATACATTTGTTTTGTTTAAATAAACTATCACATTATAATCTTAAAACTATCGTTTTATTTTTTTAATGCCATCTAATAGCATAAAATGCATTATCATTTGAGCCTCTTGGATGTCTACCGCACTTTCATTTATTTCAACTTTTCTTTTTAAAGCATTTATCTTCCTCACTTTACTTTGAGTGCTTTGTGAGTTCTCCTCCAATGCACATATTGCTTCTATAGTAGATATACAACCCTCAATTTCATTGGGAATTGTAGAGTAATGCCCTATTGCTAGAGTTGAAACCCCATCTTCACAAATTATTCTCTTATCATCTTTGTTGTCTAAAATAGTTTTTGTTATTTTTAGTGTACTAATTTCATGCCCTCTAGATCTAAACATGAACATGCTATCACGTGCTTGCTGTCCTGTGTACAAACAATTTGTATACCCCTCAAATGTGACCTTCTCCAGACAACTGCGCTTTACTCCTTTATTCTTTTTTACGCATATTTCCCTAGCAGTACCAGAATTTTCACACCTATATGCATACATTTTTGAACGTAACCCAACAGACTCACTCATTGGTTTACCATGCATCTCATCTTTAAAGAATCCTAAACGCTTCTTGTTGCACTGTTTAAAATTGTATAATGTAGCCAATTCATTTGAATACTCAGATGTATCAAATTTCAATTCGACATCATCACGAATTTCTTCATAGAAGTCGTTCGTTTTTATAGAGTATATAAACGAATCGGTGTCCATATAATTTAATTTAAATGCTTTGTTAAATGTAGGTTTCATATAATCATAATGAAAATCATACATATTGAATTTAGATAATTCCAACACCGCAAAGCCTAAATATATTGGCTTATCACAAATGTTGTGTAATCTTTTCATCTGAATTGCGAACATAGTCTCATTAAACTTTGTTGCACTATGAAAATTTGACCTGATATCAAGTCTCTGGCACACAATCTAGGGCGCCCACCTTGTGGACCTACGTCTGGAGAATTCCATTCTGTAACAATCCGAATGTCTACCCTCTTTTCGCTGTTTTCCATGGTTTTACCATAGACAGCATTATTTAATAATTTGAAAAAATCTTTTTCAAAATTATTTGTTGCCCTAGTCCTATGGTCAGTGTTAATATTAATATACTTTTTAAGCCAGGCCTTCTGTTTAAACTCTAAGACGGTGTGAATCTTTTTTATCCTCAACCCATGCCTAATACACTGCTGTAGAGTTTTGTAGTGTATTACATACTTCTCCTTATCGCGGAGATCAGCTATTAGCTTGGGAATTTTTGATGATTTTGATGGTAATTTATTGGACGGGCAGAAGGGCAAATCATTGTGCATATCGTGGGGGGAGTATGGATATTCCAAGTCAACCTCAAGAATATATCCATACTCACTGTTATCAGATATATTATAAATGTCAAATGATTGCACTTCTGCCCGCTCTAACCATTTGAATTCACCGTAAGGCAGAGGTTCAGACATGGCCCAACCATAAAGGTTATTTGCATCCACATACATTAAATATTCCGATTCTCTTGTAGAATCCAAATCTTTAATGTATTTGTGGTTTGCTTTGGTGTGTCTATGACTACATTGAACTAATCCACCTCGAATTCCACACTGAATATGTCTTATCATATCAATATCTGTAACTAACTCAAGGCGGATCTCTGTTGTTTTCAACATCGCATCCCATGACAACCCTGGATTTGTGTAATAGTGAGCAGAATCGAGTTGATGAATGCTTAAACAAATTTCCCTAAAGTTTTCGAAAACGTATGTTAACAATAAAACATCAGTTTTCAAATATAACTCCAAGTAGTTTTTAAGAGTTTGACACTTGAAGTTATTCCACACTGAGCATGTGTAATTGTAGTCTACCTCAGAACATTCTGACTCTGTCAAATTGCTGTAGAACTCACTCCTTGGTGGGAGACAAGTTTCTTCCAACTTTTGAGCTGAATCTAAATATTCATAAGGGAATACTCCTTTCCTACGAAGTAGGGCAAAATCGGATTTGTTTGGGTATTGTGTTTCGAGAACATTACAATTTTTCTCACTTAAATTTCCTGCAAGTGTGCTTAGACTGAGGGCATAAATCTTAAAGAGTCCAAAAATCTAATTTCAGGGTATCATCATCTACTGGACAAATTTTGAAATACTAATATATAATTCCTTGTTCAAAGGAATTACTCCTTTCCTACGAAGTAGGGCAAAATCGGATTTGTTTGGGTATTGTGTTTTGAGAACATTACAATTGTTCTCACTTAAATTTCCTGCAAGTGTGCTTAGACTAGAGGGCATAAATCTTAAAGAGTCCAAAAATCTAATTTCCAGGGTATCGTCTTCTACTGGCACAAATTTTGAAATACTAATATATAATTCCTTGTTCAAAGGAATTACTTTAATATCCCCCTTAATCTCCTCGAGCTCTGTCACAAACAAATGTGGATCATATTTTGACAAATTGTGAAAGAACACGGGGATAAAATTTCCTTCCTATGGTTGAGGTTGCACGAATTATGTGCTGCACCTCGGTATGTGCCAGTGAAATGACAGTGATCTCTCACTCTGTCATTACACAAACTACCCTTGCAAATATGACAATTAATGGCCTCATCGAAATTATATGAATCCTGTGCACTCATTTGGATGGGTACCACATTCTTCATGTGGCTCTGATATAATTCGGATAAATCGGATGTTAGACTTTCAATGAAAGTGCGGCTTACATCCCCGCCCGTTCTTAAAACAAACTTATCTAGTGCTGTATCAAATGCACACTTATATAGTATGCAAACTTTATATAGTATGCAAATGCTACAGGCACATGCTTATTAATTATTTGGGAATTATCACTTACATCTATATTAGAAGGATCCAGTATGCATTCAAAATCTGCATACACGGTGAATGGAATCTTCAGCTGCCGGTGGTGATTTTTAAAGAAGACCTCTGTCTGGTGGGGCTTAGGTGGCTCCGTGACAGTTCGACTGCATATTTCTCCATGTCGACTGGCCCTCTCTTCACTCGTCGAATATCGCAAGCATTGGTTGCAGAACCAACGCATTGGCTGCTCCCTACCCAATTGTGATGAGAGCAGACTGAAATTATAAAGAATTCGATATATGTTATTTAAATATTATTTTTATTTTATTACTTGTACTTACGCAGATATATTTTTTATCCACACATAGTGACCGTGTACATTTCCATTTGGTCCATCCAATAGTAGTAGGTTGATGTGTGATTTCCCTTCAAATCCAGCACAATAAAGTGGTCCAAACACTTTGTTTGCTTCCTCATCATATCCAAACACATTTATGCTGATGTGTGGGTTCCGTCTTGTGAACTCACTCATTTTGCTAAGCTTCATTGGAAACGATAGTCCTCTGAAGTCCACCTTGTAGTTGTTGTCCACTTGAATTATTTGTGAAGCTATGTTGATATTGTAACTGGAGCATCGCTGTGGATTTCTAATTGGCTTAAGGGCTGATATTATTGCCCACTTGAAGCAGAACACATCATTGTTCTGCGCGTTGATAAGAGCTCGTTTGTGTTCAAGCTTCAACGGAATTTTAAAATGTTGTGATCCTCTAATGGGATCACATTGAAGCATGTTTAGCTCCACTCTGATACACCACTATCCTTTTCCTGAAACTCACTCATTTTGGTTTTCATTGCATCTGCGTGCATTTCATAGAGTTCCATGAAATTGGAATACATCGAAACCAGTGACATTTTGCTCTGGAACGATTTCACCTCTATTTGGGAATCATGCTCTTTCAGCAGCATGTACTCAGCAAACAACACGAAATTAACTTTTGATGTTGTATGTGAGCTCATTACCCTGTCTAAATGAGGAATCAGTGCTACTCCAGCTTCATTAAGGAATTCATCCGGAATCCTTACAGCAGCTCCCTCATTAATAAACATATATTGAAGGATACGTCCCTTGTATCCATCAACAATTTGCTTCACCTGTCCATCCACCGGTCGGATTGCATTATATTTATGCAGCTCGGTGCGAACATGTTGGTGCCATTGCATATTTGCAGGTAAATACTGCTGGCATGGGTGACAAAACACTCCATTGATGTTGTTGAAGTTGGTGGTGTTGTTGTTGTTGTTGAAGTTGCTAATGTTGTTTGAATTCATGATGTTGGTGTTGTTGTTGTTGATGACGTTGCTGATGTGGGTGTTGTTGGTGTTGTTGATGATGATGTTGTTGATAATCTTGTTGATAATCTTGTTGATGATGTTGTTGTTGGTTTTGTTGTTGATGTTGTTGATGATGATGATGTTGTTGTTGTTGTTGATGTTGTTGATGATGTCGTTGTTTGTTTTACACAAAATTTTTATAAACAAGTAAGAAAGCTACAGTCGAGAGTGCTCGACCGTATGATACCCGCAACCCATTTCGAGAGAACAAAAAAAATTTTAATGATATTTTAACAACAAATATACCAAAAATATACTGAAACTTGTGTTTTGTATATATTTGAAAATAGCGGGAAGAAATCCACAACACCGACATGGTCACACTGTCAACTAAACAAACAAAGCGCGAGCAGCTGCAAGTGAATTTTGCTTATAAAATTGATTCATTAATAACTTCCTTGTTTTTAACTCGATCTCAACCAAATTCACAGGAATCATTGAGAATATAATTATTATTATGCATACCAAAATTCAATGCTCTAGGTTCATTATTAGGGCTTTTACAGTTTTCGGGGGCGGAAAGGGGCGTGGCAAAAATCTAAAATAAACTTGATCTGCGTAAGACCTACACGAATACTGTCACCAAATTTGATATCTCTAGGTCAATCACACACTTAAAACGTCCATATGCATTGGGAACAAAAATGTTGATAAATAATTACGCGAATAACTTTGTTCTACTTATCCGATTTTTACCAAAATTACAGGGTATATTAAGAGTGTCAAGTGCAGATGGCTTACCAAATTACACATCATTACACAAAGAACTTTTGGAGTTATACGCGATTTACATAAAAAAAACTTGACTTTTTCTAGATAAATGCTTATTGTGGGCGAAGGGGGCGTGGCATCCAACTTTTGAAATAAACTTGATCTGCGTAGGGTATGAAGGAACATTTTTGCCAAATTTGGTGTCTCTATGTATTATAGTCTCTGAGATCCAGGTGTTCATACAGACAGACAGACGGACAGACGGACAGACGGACATGGCTATATCGTCTCGGCTGTTGATGCTGATCAAGAATATATATACTTTATGGGGTTGGAGATGTCTCCTTCTGCCTGTTACATACATTTTCTGTTGGCACTAAGTCATAATACCCTTCTACCCTATGGGTAGCGGGTATAAAAATATTTTCAAATTTTTAAATTTGTTTAAAAAATTTTCAAATTTGGGAAACTAGGACGGTTTGCTTCGAATGACGAATTAGAAGTGATTTCTAAAAACTATCAGCATACATCTGATCTTTTCAGAAATTGTTTTCACTCTTCCATGGTCAAGTGGACCAGCATCACAATTTAACGTACATAGCATTTTGTTTATTTATTATTTTTCGAGTCATGTGACCTTTCAATGTTGGGCGCTTAGACACATTCCGACGATCGTGGACTTATCTTCCCTCTCGCTCACTTAATTTTTCTTGCGTCCCTGTTGCGATATATGACACCAACATTACAATATGTTTATCGTCCTCTCCTCTTTTAGAGTTCTGACTGTCGCTATCGATCACAAGGCAAATTCAAGAAAAACCGTTATTTTACTGGGGATTGGGATTGGGATATGTAAACGAAAATTGTTCACACGATCGCAGGTGGTGTCAACTTATTCGAGGTCACCGTCCCCAGTTATTCGATGAGCTGCATGTTGCGTTCGAACGACTGCACGTGTCAAAGGCCCGCCCCCTGCCTGTTGCGTTCGAATTGCGTTCGAATGCATGCTGGTGGCGAAAATCACCAACCCTGTTGCCAGCTGCGCTCGCGCAACCCAGATCTGTCAACACATTCAATCGATTCCGGCTGTTGCAGCTGCCGAAGGTCACCGATCGCCGGTCGCCGGTCGCCGCACCAGTTTTCGGTGTCATATGTCCTCATACACTTGACTTATCCTAAAATCAAACAAGATCCAACACTCCAATCCCCACAACCTATCACACCACACTCACCCCCCAATAGTCTAATTTATTTGTTTATTTATTTACCTAACCCTTTGATCACCACGATCCCTAAACACCCACACTACTTTTTGACCCTCATCAAATCTCTTAATTACCACTTGACATATTTTTTGACAGCTAAACCCATAAATTATCATCTTAATTACCCCATTAATGTCACTTGTTCCCACACTCAGGTAAACATACTACTGGTGCCGAAAATCACCAACACTGTTGCCAGCTGCGCTCGCGCATCCAGATCTGTCAACACATTCAATCGATTCCGGCTGTTGCAGCTTTCGAAGGTCGCCGATCGCCGGTCGCCGCACCAGTTTTCGGTGTCATATGTCCTCATACACTTGACTTATCCTAAAATCAAACAAGATCCAACACTCCAATCCCCACAACCTATCACACCACACTCACCCCCCAATAGTCTAATTTATTTGTTTATTTGTTTACCAACCCCTTTGATCACCATGATCCCAAACATCCACACTACTTTTTTGACCCTAATCAAAACTCTTAATTACCACTTGACAAATTTTTTGACAGCTTAATTACCCCATTAATGTCACTTGTGCCCAGAATCGGGTAAACATACTACTTAGGAAAAATGTTGTAATTCCACGGGTTATAAATGTGCCCAAGGTAGGTGGCTTCTTGCCACTTGTACCAATTTTAACAGCACTTAGCGCTGTGGGCAGTTTAGCGTCAGGTAGCGCAGCAATAGTAAAGTCTATTAACAATGCAAAGATAGCAAATCAGCAACTAGAGGAGAACAAGCGACATAGTAAAAAAATGGAAACTGTTTCATTGAGTGAGGGATTATATTTACAACCATACAAAAGAGGGTATGGTATATCATTTAATAAAAATAATCGAAAACAAAATCGCAACCAATAAAACTACTAAGCGAGCTACCCAAAAAGGCATATCATGCGGTTTGCCTTTAAAAATATTCAACATTTTCGGGGTGTTTATATGAAAGATGAATTACCAAAAATCCCACTATATCGTGAGTGTGGAATAATAAATTTAGCAGACTCGTCATCAAGCGGAACGCATTGGGTAGCTTATTTTAAGAGAGGTTCTGATTCATATTACTTTGACAGTTTTGGGAACTTACAACCACCATTAGAAGTAATTAAATATTTGGGAGAAAGCATTAAGTATAATTATCAACGTTTGCAACAATTCGGTACAGTTAACTGTGGACATTTGTGTCTACAATTTTTGTTGCAATCCAACTCATTGCACTAAAGATGGATGGAATGTGTTTATGATATGTGTGTGTGTGTGTGCTTTTTTTTTTTTTTTTTTTTTTTTTGGTGTTGCGCCCCGGCAGGAAAATCTTTAAAAGATGCCATCTACTCCTGTAGATGGGTATTTGCGATTCTTACGCACTAACCGTATGGTCTCGTCTGTCCAGTACGTGCTCACCGCGACAGTCAATAAAGATACTACGTCGGTGAGCAGGATGTAATGCTTCTATGCATTCCTTCGTCATATTGCGCAAATTCGCGTCCGCTAGGTGCTCATTTAGTCCCCTTGTACGACAAGCCGAGACAGCTGAGATGGTATTCTTTACCCGCCACCCCACGGGCGTCGAGGATCAGATATCGGCGACCTGGTCTGTTGGTCGTCTCGTCAGCTCGCACTCGTGTCATTATATTGATGATGATGGCGAGGCACGCCTGCCATGTCACAGCGTCTGCCATCATCGGAGCTAGCAATCCCGATGGTGATAGTGGAGATCCTATCATTCTCGTCAAACGTTCTCTCTCGTCAGTAAAGCGTGAGCAGTGTAGAAGCACGTGCTCTGCAGACTTCACCTCATTCACGCAGTAATTGCACTGTGCGGTATCTATGTGATGAAACCTTGCTAGGTACCTCCGAAAGCAGCCATGGTCAGTAAGGAACTGGGTTAGGTGATAATCCAGCTCCTTGTGTTTGCAGTTAGTCCATGCTATTAGGTCAGGAATAAGTACGTTTGTCCATCGACCTTTTGTTGATGATCGCCATCTGCCCTGCCACTCAACTAACAGATGCTCGTACACTATGGTCAACTGGTGGCGTCCCTGCCAGCACTAGTGCCGCATCCTCCGAGATGGAACTGAAACCCATTATCAGTCGTAGGGCTACTGTGCGATAGACCGCCCGCATCTCCTTCCGATAGGACAGTTTTCCTGTTACGCAGCTCCATATTGGCCATCACCCTCCTAGCAGGCATCCTGGGGCCGCCGACATTCGGCATTAGCCTAGCTAGCACAGAAGCTGTCATAGCCGCCTTCCTGCTGGCATTTTTTGCATGTTCCTTGAAGCTCAGCCTATGGTCGACCAAGACCCCCAAGTACTTCAATGCCTCCGCTGACTCCAATTGTACGCCATTTACAGATATTTGCAGCTTCTCAACCCCTTTCCTGCTGCTTAGTAGAACCACTTCGGTCTTATGTGCTGCAATTTCGAGCCCTGCATTCTGTAGCCAGTCAGTAGCTTTTACAATGGTGTTGAGATTGCAGTTCTACCAGTGTCTTGGTATGTGTGTGTTTTTTTTTTTTTTTTTTATTTCGGTAACAACAAGATAAAAAAGAGTTTAGATAGAATTTTTTTTAGATACAACAAAAAGAAAGAAAAATGGAGAAAGTTGCAGTATTGTTAAAGGGAAAGATTTGGAAAGGTTTGTTGAGCGGAGCGTTTCTCCTGTGGGACCACCGTTAGGTATTGCTTCACCGAAGCTCCCGCGCCGCTCAATCCAGCACTCCTCTTCTGGCTCTCTCTGCCATTCTCTGCTTGCACATCACCACTGCCGCGTAGTCGCTGATTGCACTTCGCTTCCGACTGAAGCATTTGTGCAACAAGGTTGTCTGCATTAACGGTGCAACCTAGAGCCGCTTCCAGATTTGACTTTTCACCTGCGTAATTGGCGCATTCGAAGATGGTGTGCTCCACATCCTGCACCACACCTGGTCCGCACCGAGGGCATTGCGCCGACGCTTCGTGGCCGAAACGATGCAAGTAGCTCCTGAAGCAGCCGTGCCCGCTAAGAATCTGGGTAATCCAGAAGTTTACCTGCCCGTGCTTCCTCCTTGTCCACTCGCCTATATTGGGAATGAGGCGGTGAGTCCAGCGACTTTTGGTTGACTCATTCCAGCGTCGTTGCTACCTTTCCAACAGGGCCCTACTGGCTGACTCGCGAATCACTTTTTTGTCGGTGGCTGCGAGACCAGCGGTTTGCAGCTGGCGATACACGAACGCCCGCTCGGTAACTAGCTCTTCGAATGGCGCGACTCCGGCGATGACATCGTCGGATATAGTCCTGAAGCCGCTTATAACTCTTATTGCTCCCAGCCGGTGCGTCGCCGCAAGTTCTCTGTAGTAGCTTTTTGTTTTCAATGCAATTGCCCATACTGGAGCGGCGTAGAGGACAACAGATCTTGATACACTGCTCAGCAGGACACGTCGGCTTTGCCTAGGGCCACGTGTATTGAGCATTATTCGCGAAAGAGCTCTGCTAGTTTTGGCCGCCTTGCAGCTAGCAGCCGCCAAGTGCTCTCGGAAGCACAGCCGAGTATCGATTATGACCCCCAAGTATCGTAATGCTCTCTTTGAGGTGATTTCTGCGCCGGCCACTTTGATGTTGACTGTCTCCACTTTCTTTCGGCTGCTGATAAGTACGGCCTCCGTCTTCTGTGGCGCCAGCTTAAGCCCTACTGCGATGAGCCACTGGTTTACAGTGGCAATCGCCGTGTTGCATCTTAGCACCACGTCCTCGAGCTCCTTTCCCACTATGAGTAGCGCTACATCGTCTGCAAAGCCGATAATATGGCTTTTGGCTGGAAGGGCAAGCCTTAATATGCCATCGTACATCACGTTCCACAGTAGGGGCCCTAGGACAGAGCCCTGAGGAACTCCTCCAGTGACCGGATGCCTCACTGTTGCTTGGCTCGACTCATATTCGATGACTCTTCCATCAAAGTAGTTGGCTACCATCTTCCTCAAGTGGGCTGATACTTTAAAAGCAGACAATGCTCTCAAGATACAATCCCAAAGTGCCGTGTTGAACGCGTTTTTGATGTCCAGTGTGACCATTAGGCAGTACTCCTTTCCGCCACCTTTCCATCTGCTCCCGGCAATTGCATTGGAAGCGACTTCTATAACCTTGTCGATGGCGTCAATGTTGATGTCGCTTTCCTGAATCCGAACTGGAGCGGGGAGAGGTTTCCTCCTGCTGACACTGCTCGCTCAATTCGAGAGTTCAGAATTTTCTCCAAGATTTTTCCAGCCGTGTCAATAAGACATATCGGTCTATAGGCGGAGGCTTCATCGGGGGGCTTGCCCGGTTTGGGGAGTAGCAGTAGCTTTTGTTGCTTCCAGCAGAAAGGAAACACCGCTTCCTGTAGGCATTGGTTGTACACTGCCACAAACAGATCAGGTTGAAGGCAGCAAGCTAGCTTGAGTGCTCTTGTCGGTATGCCGTCTGGCCCAGGAGCTTTAGTTGCACCCATGGCCCTGGCGATGCTAAGCACCTCCTCTACGGTTACTGGCTCAAAGGATTGGCTATTTGCCACTGCCAGGCCGTTGTCATCATAGTTGGATGTTACTCCTTCCATCAGTGGAAAAAGCTCCTGCACTATCCGGTCAAGGAGTTCATCCGGGGGCGATGCAAGCCTGCGGGACTCCAGGCGCTTGACCACAAGTTGGTAGGCTTTGCCCCACGGGTCGTGATCCGCCGAGTCACATAACTGAAGGAAACATCTCCTTTTGCTCTGATTGATAGCTACCTTCAGGGCCCTTCGACTTTCGCGGAAAGTGGACTGCCATCCTTGGAATGTAAGACTACCGCGTGAGCGTTGGACTTTCCTCCTGGCGTAGTTGCACTGCCTCCTAGCGTTGGCAATTTCGTCATTCCACCAGTAGACCGGAGGATAGTGGCGGTTGTGAGCCCTTGCTCTCGGCATAGAATAGTCGCAAGCTGCCTTCACGTGCGCCATCAGCTTCTGCGCCATTTCTTCAGCTCTTCCAGAAATCTCTATGTTGGAGAAAGCTGCCGTAAAATGCTGCGGGTCGAGTTTTCTTGCAGAATAGCCCGTCCAACCGTTTCGGATTGAAGAGCATCGCAAACTCGGGTGGCAGACAGTGATGAAGATTGCCCGATGATCACTTGCTGTGTAGCCGTCTCCAATGCACCACCTTGCAGAGTTTGCCAACGAGCTGCTAACGAATGTAAGATCTACTATCGAGCCGACTCCCGCTCTGCTGAACGTGTGTTCAACGCCGTTATTTAGCAACACAACGTCTAGTGATGCGAATGTCTCCAGAACCATTCTGCCACGCAAGTTCGTGAAAGTGCTGCCCCAGTCCACAGCCCAGGCATTGAAGTCTCCAGCAATGATTACTGGGGATCGGCCTCTCGCATCAGCCACCAAAGCATCCAGGCAAAGGCCGAAATCGGACGTTGACAGACTTGGCGCCAGGTAAACACTGTACGTCCAGACGTCCGCGAACTTTTCACGCACAAAGCCCACTGTTGAAAATATGCTGTGCAGCTCGGAACGGTTCGCTCAAAATCGCTAAGTCGACTTTGCGTTCTCTGACTGATTGCCTTAGCAAATCTTGAGCTGCAGCACAGTGGTTAAGGTTAAGCTGGACGATTTTCATTTTTGACCCTTAGTGCTCGCTGATTGGCACAGCCGACTGCACGCCTGATGGTTTACCTCTTCAATTCCTTTGGCACTACACAAGAAGCACTTTGCATTGTTGGTGCACGTGGCTACCTTGTGGCCAGATTGCCCGCATTTTAAACATAAGCTGCTTCTATCCTCTGCGCTCCTGCAGTGACTAGCAGTGTGGCCTAGCTCCAGGCATCTATAACACCCCGTCCTTGGCTCTTGTATGGACACTCTACAACGGGTCCATCCAACTTGGATTTTGCCTGCTTCGACAATCATTTGGGCCCATTTTGGTGGGACACACACAATGGCCGCCTGTGTGCCAGAGAAAGCCGGGCGAATGGTTTTTACAATGGCCAATTCGGGCGGTAGGCCGACCTGCTTGTTAAGCGCTGCGACCACTTCTTCTTTATTGGCCAGCTCGTCGAGATCTCTTATGCAGAGTACAGTATCCTGCGAGAGGATTCGGACTCCTGCACTCTCTCCAAGAACTTTCTCGATCTCTTCCTTGAGCTTTCCTGTGCTGTCCAGGCCTGCGCCTTTCAATTCCAGGAGCAAGTCGCCCTTAGCCGTTCGCCGAGCCGTTGCAACGCTCTCGAACACTTTACTCAGCTTGTCGTCCTTCCTTCTGGTCACCATTGTAAGGACATCGCTATAACTCAGCTGGCCTCTAGCAGAGATGACCAACGCGTCTGGACGAGTCCTGCGTGGCTTGGCTTCAATTGTCTTGTTCTTCCGTGACTCAATAACAGTCCACTCTTTGTCCTTCTGATCGGCCTTGGAACGTTTAGGGGGTGTAGCTCGTTGGCTGGCTTCCTTCTCCCTTCTTCTCTTGGGAGTCGCGTCGCTGGCGATCTTCTCTCCGCCTTTATCCGCTCTCAGCAGCCTGTGTGTATCGACCACTTGCTCTTTTGCATCCTTGGATGGAGACACCTGAGTAGCCTTGTCCTCTTGCAAACAGTAGCTGGCTACAACGCGTTGTACCTTCGCTAGCTTGGCTAGCGTATCCCTCATAGATTGGGTTACGTGCCGTTGGCCATTGCAGAGCTCTACGAGGCCCGTAATTGCGTAATCACTTTTAACACATTCAGCCAGGGTTGCGACTGCTCCTCCCTGGGTCGCAGACACTGCTCTTGGTGGTCCGGCACCTCCTTGCTGAATTGGAGTTGTCATCAGCGTGGGGGGCCTCCCTTGAAGCGGAGATCTCAGCATCTTCGCCGCGATGCTGAATGTAGCATGCAGCTCCTCAAAGTATGCAACTTCTTATTCTTTTTTGACGAAGGAGAGAGATGTTGCCTAACTAGTGGTTGGCCCCGGTGAGTAGCTCCGTCTACTAGCGGTCCCACGTCGGCCAACGGTTTCCCGCTGGCGTTTGACCGTTGGGAGTTATACCGCCCCGTCTCGGTCGCCAGAGCCACACTTTGTGCACCGCTTTACGGCGTTGGTTGGCTCGTCGGATCCTTGACTTTGCACTTTACTCCGCTAGTAGAGTGAAGCAAAACACAGTTTTGGAGCCGTTGAACAGTTTTGTTTTAAATTTGAACTTTGGCGCCCAACTTCACTCAAATTGGACGATCTGGCAACGCTCCGCGGATCGGCCGAGATCTGGCAACGGTCCGCGGATCGGCCGAGATCTGGCAACTCCGTGTTTGGAGCAACTCTGGGCGATCGACCAGCTGATCAGTCTGAGAGAAATAGCCTAACAGCTTGGTGCTTTGTTAATGTGCGTTTAATTTATTCAAATTGGCGACACCCACACAGAGAAAGGTGAAAGGCGCCAAAAAGAGAAAAGAAAACGACACACCTCCCCCGCGGGAAGCACTTCAAACTCTGCACTTGGCAGGATATACCAGACGTCTATGGGATATGCCACCACACACGGTTCGTACAGACACGTTTACAAGCGTTTTACAGCAAACTCCTTCTATTTTCTAGGACCAAAAACGCGATTCCAGGAACTAAATTGGGAGCCACTTAAAAAACACAACTGCACTTGCAGAAACTCACAGTGTTTGTGTGTGTATGTGTGTGTGTGTGTACTCCTTGTAAGAACGCAAATGTCTGGACTGTGTGTCCGGTTACAGAACCACTTGAAAATCGGTTCGCCTTTGTGAACCTCACTCGAGAAATGCTCGAGAACAACATCAAACCAACAACAACAACATGGAGTGCTCCAACATCAACAAGTAAGAAAGCTACAGTCGAGAGTGCTCGACCGTATGATACCCGCAACCCATTTCGAGAGAACAAAAAAAATTTTAAGATATTTTAACAACAAATATACCAAAAATATACTGAAACTTGTGTTTTGTATATATTTGAAAATAGCGGGAAGAAATCCACAACACCGACATGGTCACACTGTCAACTAAACAAACAAAGCGCGAGCAGCTGCAAGTGAATTTTGCATATAATTGATTTATTAATAACTTCCTTGTTTTTAACTCGATCTCAACCAAATTCACAGGAATCATTGAGAATATAATTATTATTATGCATACCAAAATTCAATGCTCTAGGTTCATTATTACGGCTTTTACAGTTTTCGGGGGCTGAAAGGGGCGTGGCAAAAATCTAAAATAAACTTGATCTGCGTAAGACCTACACGAATACTGTCACCAAATTTGATATCTCTAGGTCAATCACACACTTAAAACGTCCATATGCATTGGGAACAACAATTTTGATAAATAATTTCGCGAATAACTTTTGTTCTACTTATCCGATTTTTACCAAAATTACAGGGTATATTAAGAGTGTCAAGCGCAGATGGCTTACCAAATTACACATCATTACACAAAGAACTTTTGTAGTTATACGCGATTTACATAAAAAAAAAATTGACTTTTTCTAGATAAATGCTTATTGTGGGCGAAGGGGGCGTGGCATCCAACTTTTGAAATAAACTTGATCTGCGTAGGGTATGAAGGAACATTTTTGCCAAATTTGGTGTCTCTATGTCTTATAGTCTCTGAGATCCAGGTGTTCATACAGACAGACAGACGGACAGACGGACAGACGGACATGGCTATATCGTCTCGGCTGTTGATGCTGATCAAGAATATATATACTTTATGGGGTCGGAGATGTCTCCTTCTGCCTGTTACATACATTTTCTGTTGGCACTAAGTCATAATACCCTTCTACCCTATGGGTAGCGGGTATAAAAATGTCAACATTTTGTGGAGGTTGATAGACAACCTACCATTGACGATGCTAACGGAGGAAGATTCAACTGAATCTCAGGTGACGGAGGAGGAATTCATAGACACAAGTGTCTTCAACCTCCTCGACCCGGTGACATGTAATAATATGATGACATAAGAAGAATTAGATGCCCTCTTGAAAGACATTGAGGAGGACCCAGATATGAGTGGGACAAATTTATAATATAAAATACATTTTAAATAAAATTATAAATATATATACAAACAATACAAAATTTTTTAATCGGGGAGGTGTTTTAGCTTTCATTTCAGCTTTTATTTTAGCTTTTATTTTCAACTTTTATTTTCAGCTATTTTTATTTTGAAAATTTATATTTTTAAAAATAATATAAATATAAATTTAAACAAAATTTTAAAATTAAAAAAATTTTTGGAACAAATTAAAATTGTTTAATTGAGGAGGTGTTTTGTATTAATCTTGGATTTTTAGAACTTTGGATTTATTTTCAGCTTTTATTTTTTTTTATCTTTTATTTGCAGCTTTTATTTTAGCTTTCATTTTCAGCAAATTTTTATTTTAAAAATAAATTTAAAAAATGTTTATTTTTAAAATAAAATACATATTTAAACAAGCACAAATTTTAAAATAAAAACATATATAAAAATAAAATTTAAAAGTTTTATTTCCATACATTTCATTTTCAGCTTTTTATTTACAGGATATAACTGGTCTAAAAACAGCTATTACAAACAGACCTGTTCTGTTCAAAAAGCTATTACCAACAGACCTGTTCTGTTCAAACAGCTATTACCAACACACCTGTTCTGTTCAAACAGCTATTGGTCACAGACCTGGTCGGTTCAAACAGCTAATGGTATCAGACCGAGTTTACAAAAACAGCCATTGATATCAGACCTGGTTTACACAAACATCTAATATAAATTGGCAACAGATCAGTTTTAGATTCAGTTTGTATACAATCCAAGTCGATATGTGAAGGGTGGATCCTGTGTGTATTTGTGAGCGTGTGTGTGTGTGTGTTTTCTTTGAAGACTCCATGGGACATATTCCATTGAAAGATCCCCATGTTCCCCACACCACAATCGGTGGTGTATGTCGCTAGTGGGTATAAAATCAACCAGCTCCTCGAAGGAAAATATCATTCAGTGAGCAGCTAAAGTCTCGACAGCATCAGCAATCAGCGTCCACGACCTCAGCAACCAGCAACCAACACCCACAGCATCATCAAAAATGTCCATCAACGAGAACACCGCATCCAACATGATTGATCTCACGGAAATGGAATCCCAGCAAACACATTATGAACACAACCGAGAGGACTTTGATAACCTTTTGAAAATCAATGATAATCTCTTAAAGATCAATGGAGATCTTTTAAAGGCCAATGAGGACCGAGTGAAGAGCGCCTTCAACTCGCTTAAAGTGAAGAGTAAACTTCACTTTAAGAAGCTGCTCATCAACACACCATACAATATCATGAAAGCGAAAAAAGTTAAAGGAAAATTTGGCACCAACGTGATGGTTGAGCTGGAAAACCATTTCGTTTTCCTCCCTCCTCGGTTTAATGCGATTGAAGAGAGCATCCTGGAGCTGGTCAAGGAAAAAAAATATATACTTATCAGAAGAGAAGATGACAACATAGACTTTGATCTTAGAACAAATTTATAATTTTTATTTTACAAATTGTTTTTAATAAAATGTATATGAAGTATAAACCAAAAAAATTTTGTTTTTTTATTAAAATTATTACAGCTATACAGTGGCGTGCAAGTTCGAGTACATGTTTGCAACTATTGGCTGTTTATCAGCGTAAAAAAGTTATTAGTAAAGCAATTGAACCCAAATTTTTTATGTTTATTCTTTGAATGTTTATTAACAAATTTATACAAAAAAACAAATTAAAATAATATAATTCTTCTCGTAAAGAAATAAAAAACAAAAACAACTCGCATGTACTCAGTTATGCTCATTTTGAACTTTCTTCAAAAGCTTAATTTTTAATACTTTGTCCAAAGACCCTTATTACTAATTACACTTTTAATTCTATCTGGCATACTTTCCACCAAGTTTTCAATAATTTCCTTTGGAATAGCTTTCCATTCTTGCTGGATTCGTTGCCACAACTCTTGCTGATTCGCTGGAACCGATTCGTAGAGTCCCAATCGTCTTTTCACAATCGACCACAAATTTTCGATTGGATTGAGATCAGGACTCTGTGCTGGCCACTCCATTAACTTAAAATTTTGTTTTGTGATCCATTCTTTGACGATTTTGGCAGTGTGTTTTGGATCTCCATCTTGTTGGAATGTGATCTCATTTTCATCATAAGCACATTTGTCAACAAAATCGCAAAGATGGGTCTTTAAAATATCTAAATAATCTTCCTTTTTCATAATTCCGTCAATTTTTTTCATAGGGCCAATGCTCCACCAAGTAAAGCAGCCCCAGACCATGACATTGCCTCCCCCGTGCTTGACCGTTTCCTGTACGTGGCGTTTTTGCAATGACTCTCCAGGCGTTTTCCAGCAATATTGTTTTCCGTCCGACTGGTATCGATTAAATTTAGACTCATCAGACCATATAACTCTTTTCCAGTCGTCCACTTCCCAGTTTTTATGAGCCCTGGCAAATGTTAAGCGTGCTTTGATGTTCTTCTCAGACAGTGCTGGCTTCTTCTTCTTCAATTCTGACCTGTAGCCGATACGCTTAAGTGCCCGACATGCTGTCCACTGGCTAACAGGCTTGCCTATGGCTGCGGAAGCATCCTTGGGTCCACAATTCTTTCCTTTTTTATTGTTTGCATCATTCGCCTGGCATCAGCATCAGTTAAAATACGATGTGGACCACTCCTTTGCTGTTTGGGTGCAACATTTCGCCTTTTCTGCACACGTATCACTACAGATTGGCTGATATTTAGCTTTTCAGCTATTATCCGGGTCGAACAACCATTTTGAGTAAGATTTATTACGGAGTCTTCAATATTTTTTGATAGTTTCTTCATAATTGTGAAAAAGAGCAAAATACACGTGTTATTGCGAACGTTTTTAAAGAAAAGCTTTCAAATTTACACTTTAAACTAAAAGCTTATTAAAAACAAACGGTAAATTCTAAAATTAAGCTTTCATACCCAATCAGCTGTTAAGCTTTTGCTCAAAATGAGCATAACTGAGTACATGCGAGTTGTTTTCGTTTTTTATTTCTTTACGAGAAGAATTATATTATTTTAATTTGTTTTTTTGTATAAATTTGTTAATAAACATTCAAAGAATAAACATAAAAAATTTGGGTTCAATTGCTTTACTAATAACTTTTTTACGCTGATAAACAGCCAATAGTTGCAAACATGTACTCGAACTTGCACGCCACTGTATATGCTTATGAATTGTCAATTAGTTCACAGTCCATTCACAACCACTAGAGTGAAATAACCGTTTCACTTCTAACAGCTTGAGTGCATTACAATGTGCTCTAAAAAAAAATGTTCTGAACTAAAACAACTCAAAACTCAGAATACTGATGGTTTGGAGGAAACATTCAAACCCATAACAGAACCTTTACATGAACTTGTTAATGACACTAAAAAATTACAGAATATGTTACCCACAGACTATAAAAATGTTAAAACTGAAATGACACCTAAACAAAACGTTAGCGGAGATAACACACTACATGCGAAAAAGATGAAGATCAATAAGAAAAAACTAAAAACTAAATGTGATGATAATGATGATGATGATGATGACAATCAATTCTATTCTCAGTCAGCAATAGAGGATACATCATTTGCACTCCCGAATCAAGATGAGCCCCAGCTGTACATCATGATGAGAGCTCAAATCATCTTTTGGATGTGACATTTGGACCATACAAAAACGCAACCGGTCAATTAATGATGGGAAGTAACTACATAAATGTATCTGGCAATAAAATTGAATTTGAAGATGGTAAAAACTGGGAACTGACAAATGGTTTATATTCTTTAATATTCCATCGTCATCCACAAAATTACAGTCAAAATGACTTGAAAATATACAGAGAAATTTTGATAAACACTAATGTATATCGAAGAAACTTTCATCCAAGTGGACAGTTGAAAGGAACAAGAGCACATAAATATACGAAAATTATAAAACCACTTTTTGCGAAAACACCTACTGCCGAGTCTACACCCAAACGCTCTAAAGCAAGTGTATCTGGGTCTGGATTTATGACCCTTAATATGAATAAACCCAATTATGTATACTGGGATGATCCAAATGAGTTGGTTGAACGACTGCAGCTCTTAATAGCCTCTCAATCAGCTGGAAATACTAATCACACTAATGAAATTACATCAATAATTGAAGAATTGAGAGAGGCTCAGATTATACGCTAAGTTATTTACACTATATATATGTCATGTAAATATTCAAGAGAGTTTATAATCATCATGTCTGTTGACAAGTTTGGACACTACATACATGAGAAGCAGAACCCTAATCATTTAATACGAGATGAGAAAACTTTATCGGGACACTACATCGATGCAGATGGGAACTTTAATATTCAACGAAAACGTATAAAAAATGGTGTCGTACCAAAAGAGAACACTGACATTGTCATCAAAGAATATGTGGATAAGGTTATGAACGAGTCGAGTGATTCTCTAATGTCAACGATTTCACAACATCAAGATGCTGTTTATCGATCAATAAATTTTAAAGCTGCAGAACTTGATGAAAGAATATTGAGACTTGAGGAACTTACATCAAGCATTTATGAAAAAATTAAATATGGTTATCGGCTCAAGTAAATTTCTCTTATTCTGATTACAAACCATCTAAATATGAGCAGACGAGGTATTGTAAACGAATTTCATGCTTCCTCGCGGAAACATTTTCTACGGCGTAGAGTCATCACAAAGGGAATAAATGATTTATGGCAAGTCGACTTGGTTGAAATGGGAATGTACGCAAAATCAATTAATGGTTATCGATACTTGCTAACAGTAATAGACACATTCCCAAAATTTGCCTGGGGTGAAGCAATAAAGTCGAAACATGCGAAGGACGTTGCTCAGGCAATGGAGAAAATATTTAAATCAGGACGAGGAGTACCCAAGAATCTACAATCAGACGATGGTAAAGAGTTCTTTAACACTCAATTTACAGCTCTGATCAAACAATATGAAATCAATTACTAATAAACATATAGTAGTCTAAAGGCCTCAATTGTTGAGAGATTCAACAGGTCTTTAAAAGAACTCATGTGGCGAGAATTCAGTTTCAATGGAACATACAAATGGATTGATGTGTATAAAAAATTAATTGACATATACAACAATAGAGTACACAGAACCATAAAAATTGCACCCATCAATGTAAACGGTGAGAATGAAAAACTCATCTTGAAAACTGCATACAATAATATTAAAATGTTTGCTGGTAGTAAACTAAAGATAGGGGACTATGTACGCATCAGCAAATATAAACATGTATTTGAAAATGGATATACCCCAAATTGGACAACTGAAATATTCAGAATAACTAAAGTACAAAATACTTACCCAACAACATACTTACTGCAAGACTGGAAATGGAATCCAATCAAAGGTGGTTTCTATAAGGAAGAACTGAAAAAAACAACTTTTCCCAATACTTACCTGGTTGAAAAAGTGCTGAAAAGGAAAGGGAATAGAGCTCTGGTCCGCTGGCTGGGTTTCCCCAAAACCGAAGACAGCTGGATTCATAAAACTGAAATTTTGTAATGTTTAAGTAAAACATTTTTTCTTTTCATTTTCAATCTCTATCATTTATTTATTTAACAACATTTTTTATGGCTATTACAATTAAATTACTATTATCTAAATATCTTATAAGTATAGTGTAATCTTTTGTTTAAATAAACTATCACATTATAAATTTAAAACTATCGTTTTATTTTTTCAATGCCATCTAATGACATAATATGCATTATCATTTGAGCCTCTTGGATGTCTACCGCACTTTCATTTATTTCAACTTTTCTTTTTAATGCATTTACCTTCCTCACTTTACTTTGAGTGCTTTGTGAGTTCTCCTCCAATGCACATATTTGGCTGCGCCAAACACTGGACTGTGCTTCTAGAGTAGATATATAACTCTCAATTTCATTAGGAATTGAAGAGTAATGCCCTATTGCTTGAGTTGAAACCCCATCTTCACAAATTATTCTCTTATCATCTTTGTTGTCTAAAATAGTTTTTGGTTTTTTTAGTGTACTCATTTCATGCCCTCTAGATCTAAACATGTATATGCTATCACGTGCTTGCTGTCCTGTGTACAAACAATTTTTATACCCCTCAAATGTGACCTTCTCCAGACAACTGCGCTTTACAACTTTATTCTTTTTTACGCATATTTCCCTAGCAGTACCAGAATTTTCACACCTATATGCATACATTTTTGAACGTAACCCAACAAACTCACTCATTGGTTTACCATGCATCTCATCTTTAAAGAATCCTAAACGCTTCTTGTTGCACTGTTTAAAATTGTATAATGTAGCCAATTCATTTGAATACTCAAATGTATCAAATTTCATTTCAACATCATCACGAATTTCTTCATAGAAGTCGTTCGTTTTTATAGAGTATATAAACGAATCGGTGTCCATATAATTTAATTTAAGTGCTTTGTTAAATTTAAGTTTCATATAATCATAATGAAAATCATACATATTGAATTTAGATAATTCCAACACTGCAAAGCCTAAATATAGTGGCTTATCAAAAATGTTGTGTAATCTTTTCATCTGAATTGCAAACATAGTCTCATTAAACTTTGTTGCACTATGAAAATTTGACCTGCCACACAATCTAGGGCGCCCACCTTGTGGACCTACGTCTGGAGAATTCCATTCTGTAACAATCCGAATGTCTACCCTCTTTTCGCTGTTTTCCATGGTTTTACCATAGACAGCATTATTTAATAGTTTGAAAAAATCTTTTTCAAAATTATTTGTTGCCCTAGTCCTATGCTCAGTATTTATGTTAATTTACTTTTTAAGCCAGGCCTTCTGTTTAAACTTTAAGACGGTGTGAATCTTTTTTATCCTCAACCAATGCCTAATACACTGCTGTAGAGTTTTGTAGTGTATTACATACTTCTCCTTATCGCGGAGATCAGCTATTAGCTTGGGAATTTTTGATGATTTTGATGGTAATTTATTGGACGGGCAGAAGGGCAAATCATTGTGCATATCGTGGAGGGAGTATGGATATTCCAAGTCAACCTCAAGAATATATCCATACTCACTGTTATCAGATATATTATAAATGTCAAATGATTGCACTTCTGCCCGCTCTAACCATTTGAATTCACCGTAAGGCAGAGGTTCAGACATGGCCCAACCATAAAGGTTATTTGCATCCACATACATTAAATATTCCGATTCTCTTGTAGAATCCAAATCTTTAATGTATTTGTGGTTTGCTTTGGTGTGTCTATGACTACATTGAACTAATCCACCTCGAATTCCACACTGAATATGTCTTATCATATCAATATCTGTAACTAATTCAAGGCGGATCTCTGTTGTTTTCAACATCGCATCCCATGACAACCTTGGAGTTGTGTAATAGTGAGCAGAATCGAGTTGATGAATGCTTAAACAAATTTCCCTAAAGTTTTCGAAAACGTCTGTTAACAATAAAACATCAGTTTTCAAATATAACTCCAAGTAGTTTTTAAGAGTTTGACACTTGAAGTTATTCCACACTGAGCATGTGTAATTGTAGTCTACCTCAGAACATTCTGACTCTGTCAAATTGCTGTAGAACTCACTCCTTGGTGGGAGACAAGTTTCTTCGAACTTTTGAGCTGAATCTAAATATTCATAAGGGAATACTCCTTTCCTACGAAGTAGGGCAAAATCGGATTTGTTTGGGTATTGTGTTTCGAGAACATTACAATTTTTCTCACTTAAATTTCCTGCAAGTGTGCTTAGACTAGAGGGCATAAATCTTAAAGAGTCCAAAAATCTAATTTCCAGGGTATCATCATCTACTGGCACAAATTTTGAAATACTAATATATAATTCCTTGTTCAAAGGAATTACTCCTTTCCTACGAAGTAGGGCAAAATCGGATTTGTTTGGGTATTGTGTTTTGAGAACATTACAATTGTTCTCACTTAAATTTCCTGCAAGTGTGCTTAGACTAGAGGGCATAAATCTTAAAGAGTCCAAAAATCTAATTTCCGGGGTATCGTCTTCTACTGGCACAAATTTTGAAATACTAATATATAATTCCTTGTTCTAAGGAATTACTTTAATATCCCCCTTAATCTCCCCGAGCTCTTTCACAAACAAATGTGGATCATATTTTGACAAATTGTGAAAGAACACGGGGATAAAATTTCCCTTCCTATGGTTGAGGTTGCACGAATTATGTGCTGCACCTCGGTATGTGCCAGTGAAATGACAGTGATCTCTCACTCTGTCATTACACAAACTACCCTTGCAAATATGACAATTAATGGCCTCATCGAAATTATATGAATCCTGTGCACTCATTTGGATGGGTACCACATTCTTCATGTGGTTCTGATATAATTCGGATAAATCGGATGTTAGACTTTCAATGAAAGTGCGGCTTACATCCCCGCCCGTTCTTAAAACAAACTTATCTAGTGCTGTATCAAATGCACACTTATATAGTATGCAAACTTTATATAGTATGCAAATGCTACAGGCACATGCTTATTAATTATTTGGGAATTATCACTTACATCTATATTAGAAGGATCCAGTATGCATTCAAAATCTGCATACACGGTGAATGGAATCTTCAGCTGCCGGTGGTGATTATTGAAGAACACCTCTGTCTGGTGGGGCTTAGGTGGCTCCGTGACAATTCGACTGCATATTTCTGCATGTCGACTGGCCCTCTCTTCACTCGTTGAATATCGCAAGCATTGGTTGCAGAACCAACGCTTTGGATGTTTCCTACCCAATTGTTATGAGAGCAGACTGAAATTATAAAGAAATCGATCTATGTTAATTAAATATTATTTTTATTTTATTACTTGTACTTACGCAGATATATTTTTTATCCACACATAGTGTCCGTGTACATTTCCATTTGGTCCATCCAATAGTCATAGGGTGATGTGTGATTTCCCTTTAAATCCAGCACAATAAAGTGGTCCAAACACTTTGTTTGCTTTCTCATCATACCCAAACACATTTATGCTGATGAAATTTGGTAAGTTCCATTGGAAACGATAGTCCTCTGAAGTCCACCTTGTAGTTGTTGTCCACTTGAATTATTTGTGAAGCTATGTTGATATTGTAACTGGAGCATCGCTGTGCATTTCTAATTGGCTTAAGGGCTGATATTATTGCCCACTTGAAGCAGAATACATCATTGTTCTGCACGTGGATAAGAACTCGTTTGTGTTCAAGCTTCAATTTTTTAAATTTTAAAATGTTATGATCCTCTAATGGGATCACATTGAAGCATGTTTAACACCACTCTGATGAGACGAGTCATCGTCCATCCACTATCCTTTTCCTGAAACTCACTCATTTTAGTCTTCATTGCATCTGCGTGCATTTCATAGAGTTCCATGAAATTGGAATACATCGAAACCAGTGACATTTTGCTCTGGAACGATTTCACCTCTATTTGGGAATCATGCTCTTTCAGCAGCATGTACTCAGCAAACAACACGAAATTAACTTTTGATGTTGTATGTGAGCTCATTACCCTTTCTAAATGAGGAATCAGTGCTACTCCAGCTTCATTAAGGAATTCATCCGGAATCCTTACAGCAGCTCCCTCATTAATAAACATATATTGAAGGATACGTCCCTTGTATCCATCAATAATTTGCTTCACCTGTCCATCCACCGGTCGGATTGCATTATATTTATGCATCTCGGTGCGAACATGTTGGTGCCATTGCATATTTGCAGGTAAATACTGCTGGCATGGGTGACAAAACACTCCATTGATGTTGTTGAAGTTGTTGTTGTTGTTGAAGTTGCTAATGTTGTTTGAATTCATGATGTTGGTGTTGTTGTTGTTGATGACGTTGCTGATGTGGGTGTTGTTGGTGTTGTTGTTGATGATGTTGTTGATAATCTTGTTGATGATGTTGTTGTTGGTTTTGTTGTTGATGTTGTTGATGATGATGATGTTGTTGTTGTTGTTGATGTTGTTGTTAAAGTCGTTGTTTGTTTTACACAAAATTTTTACAAAAAATATTTTCAAATTTTTAAATTTGTTTAAACAATTTTCAAATTTTTGGAAACTAGGACGATTTGCTTCGAATGACGAATTAGAAGTGATTTCTAAAAACTATCAGCATACATCTGATCTTTTCAGAAATTGTTTTCACTCTTCCATGGTCAAGTGGACCAGCATCACAATTTAACATACATAGCATTTTGTTTATTTATTATTTTTCGAGTCATGTGACCTTTCAATGTTGGGCGCTTATACACATTCCGACGATCGATGACTTATCTTTCCTCTCGCTCACTTAATTTTCTTTGCGTCCCTGTTTCGATACATGACACCAACATTACAATATGTTTATCGTCCTCTCCTCTTTTAGAGTGCTGACTGTCGCTATCGATCACAAAGCAAATTCCAAAAAAACCGTTATTTTACTGGGAATTGGGATTGGGATATGTAATCGAAAATTGTTCACACGATCGCAGGTTGTGTCAACTTATTCGAGGTCACCGTCCCCAGTTATTCGATGAGCTGCATGTTGCGTTCGAACGACTGCACGTCTCAAAGGCCCGCCCCCCCGTTTTTCGGTGTGATGCCTGTTGCGTTCGAACGACTGCACGTGTCAAAGGCCCGCCCCCTGCCTTTTGCTTTCGAATTGCGTTCGAATGCATGCTGGTGGCGAAAATCACCAACCCTATTGCCAGCTGCGCTCGCGCAACCCAGATCTGTCAACACATTCAATCGATTCCGGCTGTTGCAGCTGTCGAAGGTCACCGATCGCCGGTCGCATCACCAGTTTTCGGTGTCATATGTCCTCATACACTTGACTTACCCTAAAATCAAACAAGATCCAACACTCCAATCCCCAATATTTTTTGGACAGCTAAACCCATAAATTATCATCTTAATTACCCCATAAATGTCACTTGTGCCCAGAATCGGGTAAACATACTACTTTCCCACAACCCATTGAGTTAGATACTGCTATGCGTGCAATTTTTATTGCATGAAATATGTCAAGCGGTGTATTTTTTTCGATTCTTTGGTCGCCTTATTGAAGCAAGAGACGTTTTTGCTACTTTCTTTGTCTTTTTCTGTTTTGATCCCATACCAAATTTTTTCTTTACCTTCATCATGTTCGTTACAAAATACGCTGCTGCTCTCTCACCAAAACTGCTATTCGATGCTTTTACACGATCCCAGGCCCTATCAATTAAAACAGAGTCAGCTTTATGACGCTCACTCAAGTCCTTACTTTTTGAATATGCTATGTCGTGTTCCCTACAAGCTTGATCCAAAGCATTGATTCCACGCGTGCTAAACGTTTCTCTAGCTTTGTACCTGGTGCACAGTAATTGTACCCAGGTAAATGAACCTCCACGGGTAGAGCGTTTATTATATTGTTTACAAGACCTGTCTGACATTTGATTTACGAGTGTTTATATTATAAAAATGTTTCATCATTTTATAACGACCTCAGTCCACCAACGTTCCTCATTGAATGAAGTACTTCTCTCATTAACATGCGTTGATTACCAGAAAAGATAAGCATCTTAGTGAGAAACATTGAGGGCGGTGGGCATGGGGAGGAGAACCAAGAGACTCGTCACAGTACCTTGCTACTCAAAACAATTTTTTAATTGTTGGTCCATCAAATTGTGGAAAACCCAATGTGATGCTTTACCTCATAGAGAGTCCAAATGGAGTAAAATTTGAAAATATTTATGTATTTTCAAAGAGTTTATATAAACCGAAATATGAGTATTTGGAAAAACTTATCAGACCAATACAAGGAATGGGATACTACGCATTCTCTGCAAAATAACACAGTTTTAACACCACAGGAAGCTAAAAATAACTCCATTATGATATTTGATGAGTTGGCATGTGAAGAAAAGGATAATATCCGAAAGTATTTTTGTATGGGTCGTCATAAGAATATTGATTCTTTTTATCTTTGCCAAACGTATACACATATACCGAAACATTAAATACTTGATAATGCAAATTTTATTATAATGTTTAAACAAGACGATTTAAACATGCGACACATATATCGAGATCATATAAATAGCGATATGGACTATGAAACATTTATGGAAATATCATGAAATTGTTGGGTGGATAAATTTGGATTTCTAGTAATCTCGAAGGATGATGATATGAAAATTGGCCGATATAGAAAAGGATTTGATCAATTCATTATATTTAATTAAAATACATATAAGTATAATGAGGTGACGGTGAAAAGACAGTCTACAGTCAGGCTTCAAAATGACTACATCTTTAACATTTACATTGAAGGGGAACACATCAGTTATAACCGAACATTTTTTCCCACAAATTGAACTAACACGCAATTATGAGTGTGCTCTCATTGACTTTTATACCTACAATTCTATACCAAACTGTGATAAAGGAAATACATTTATTTAACATTGGGGATAAAGTCATAGAAATACCAGTGGGCCCGTATGAACTCGATGACATCACAAAATATATTTTGAATGAGCTAAAAGAGTATGGTCTTCATGATACCCTAAAAATTCAAAGTAATAACAAACACACTCCAAGTGCAAGTTTACACTAGAAATGAAGCGGTATTTATTCCCGCTACCCATAGGGTAGAAGGGTATTATAACTTAGTGCCAACAGAAAATGTATGTAACAGGCAGAAGGAGGCATCTCCGACCACATAAATTATATATATTCTTGATCAGTGTCAACAGCCGAGACGATATAGCCATGTCGGTCTGTCCGTCTGTCCGTCTGTATGAACACCTAGATCTCAGAGACTATAAGAGCTAGAGCTAGCAAATTTGGAGACAGTACTCCTATAGGTCCTACGCAGGTCAAGTTTATTTCAAAATTTGGATGCCACGCCCCTTTCCGCCCCGAAAAGTCTGACCTAGAGCATTTTGGTGTGAAAAATAATAATTATACTTTCTATGATCGCTGTGAATTTGGTTGAGATCGAATGAAAAACAAGGAAGTAATTAAAGAATCAATTTTGAATGCAAAATTCACTTGCAGATGCTCGCGCTTTGCTTGTTTAGTTGACAGTCTGACCATGTCGGTATGCTGTGGATTTTTATACCCGCTATTTTCAAACATATACAAAAAAAACAAGTTTCAGTATATTTGGTATATTTTTTGTTAAAATATTTAAGTATTTTGTTTTCTCTCGAAATGGGTTGCGGGTATCATACGGTCGAGCACTCTCGACTGTAGCTTTCTTTCTAGTTTTTGATCGTGAACGAACTATTGGACAGCTATTTGGATTTAATTAACGTATTTTATGAGCACACAAGTCTGAAATTTACATCTCAGATAATCCAGTAAATATTTTAAAAATAAATGCAATTAGGTTGGAATGTAACATTATTAGTGGCTCATATGTGGGTAATACATCAAATCATGTGCTTCATGAATTTGGAATTAATGTCCCACCAGGAAATAAAATGAACATTACACCACGAAATCTGATTTATTTACCTGTCAACAGCAGAGAAATAAGCACACTTGAAGTACGGATTACTGATCAGAAGGGAGATTTAGTCAACTTGCGAGGTGAACCTGTATAAATTCGTCTAAACTTGCGGCCTACAGAATGATTATTTATAATAACAAGTAAGAAAGCTACAGTCGAGAGTGCTCGACCGTATGATACCCGCAACCCATTTCGAGAAAAAACAAAAAATTTAAATGATATTTTAACAACAAATATACCAAAAATATACTGAAACTTGTGTTTTGTTTATATATATTTTCACAACACCGACATGGTCACACTGTCAACTAAAGAAACAAAGCTTGGGCAACTGCAACTGAATTTTGCATATAAAATTGATTCTTTAATAACTTCCTCGTTTTTCATTCGTCCAAATTCACTGGAATCATTCAGACCATCATTGTTATTATGCATACCAAAATTCAATGCTCTAGGTCTATTATTACGGCTTTTACAGTTTTTGGGGGTGGAAAGGGGCTAAAACAATTTTGATCTGCGTAAGACCTATACGAATACTGATACCAAATTTGATATCTCTAGGTCAAACACACACTTAATTTTGGTATGCAGAATAATAATTATATTCTCAATGATTCCTGTGAATTTGGTTGAGATCGAATGAAAAACAGGGAAGTAATTAAGGAATCAATTTTATATGCAAAATTCACTTGCAACTGCCCGCGCTTTGTTTGTTTAGATGACAGTGTGACCATGTCGGTGTTGTGGATTTTTACCCGTTATTTTGAAATATATACAAAACAAAAAAACAAGTTTTAATATATTTGGTATTTTGTTTTGTTAAAATATCATTTAAGTTTTTTGTTTTCTCGTGAAATGGGTTGCGGGTATCATACGGTCGAGCACTCTCGACTGTAGCTTTCTTACTAGTTGTTTATTAGAAATGATATTTTTTGTAGTTTGTTGTAAGTTATTAGCATTTAGTTCCTGTCCCTATTTATATGTTAAATGTAGTCGTACATGCATAGATTTTGTTTGCGCCAGCTATGGGTGAGGAATAATAACGCCTACAGGCAAACGATATTTGTACTCAAATTGGTTTGGCGGATTATAGCGAATACCATAGAATTTAAGCGAATTTTCCTCTGAGAACAGAAGAAGAGTTTTTCTCCGCCTCGTGTTGAAAACAGCTCAAGTGTCACAAGTGTAAGGTTAAAGAACCAAATTTAAATAACCAAATTAAGTGACAGTGCAGAAAACAAAATAAGGTAAAAACCAGTCCAGAAGACTTATTTCCAGATACAACACAAATACACCCACGTACATCGATCAGCTGAGGATGATCTTTCAACGCGGGATTAATTTACTTTTACGTTAAATTGTATCTTGATTTGAATTTAAAATTTGGCGGTTAAAGAAAATACCACTTTTAGCCATGGAGGCAAGAGTCGACAGAAGCCCCAACATTACAGCACACAATTAAACAACGATTTATAATAACAGCTAGATGACCCATTAAACAAGATGATGCACACAGAACACGAACGCCTCCATCAATTTCGGCCTGCTTATTAATATCCAGTTGTCCGCTAGATTTGGCCGCTCAGGCTCAGTGGGTGCGGGTGGCGATGATCTCCAAGGGATGATCCTCCTTTAATTTGGTTGCGCGATGCGCATTTGTGGAGTATACGCCCTCGCTGATTTTGGAGTGCGCATCAATGTATTGGGGACAAAGCAATTTTCAATTGCAGTCAGCTGACGAGCCCAAAAGCTCTTAGGCAGCTTTTATGCTGGTATTAATTACCATATCAGATTTTATTTGACAGGTATAACCTAAGTGCCGTTCTGCATTTGAAATTCCAGAACCAACATAAAGACAAAAACTACAGTAGTATCTAAAACCAGTATTACAACAAGATAAAGGGTATATTACCATTTGGTAAAACGGCACAAACTGTAGATTTAGTTATCTTCTGGACTGGTTTTTACCGAAGACGCGTAAACAAACAGCGATGTAAAGCATAATCGAAGTTTTGTCTTTAATCTTGTGTGTGCTCTTTCCACAAAATAACAAAAACAAAAGCGATGCTTGCCGTTATTTTGTACTTATACTTTAATGCGCATATACTTATTAACTAGGTGGTTCGACGTTCGATTACTATAGGGTTAATCTAGTAAGTACCAATGTAGTGATCGACGAGGTAAGCACTTACCCAGGGCCAATCGCAAACTCAAGTCGACTAGGTGGTTCGACGTTCGTTTACTATAGGGTCACTTTAGTAAGTACCCATGTAGTGATCGGCGAGGTAAGCACTTACCCTTGGCCAATCGACACCTCCAGTTCTGCAGGGTACAAACAATTTCATAGTTAGAAAATGCAGTCACTTAACTTGTAATAATTAAAAAAAAAAAGTAATATAGGCTAGGTATAACTATAATCTAATTTATTAACTATATTTTGAGCTCTTTTATTATACCCAATTTATGGTCGTTTAGTATTTTTGTTCTATTATTTTTTTTGTTATGAATACTTTCAGTCGTTTAATTTTGTAATAAAATGTTTGTATCGTTAAATATGTCCTAAGTTTAATTTGTTTTGGAACCATGCGGCGCTTAGATGAGAAAGGTTAGCTTACCACAAACCTTATTGAAGGGATCCTTCTTATTTTTCACCATTTTTGGCAATTACAGGATCATGGTAGGGTGGGTGTCTGGAACCGTGAAGTGCATATAAATAAAGTTCCATGTCGAAGTTAGTTCCTGTCTTTCCTATCCCCATCCCCTCCTCTTTATTCCGATAACTGTACGCGATTTTTTTGATAATGTAATAAAACTAAAGAACAAGCAACGAGGAGTACAAATATATACCCGCTCCCGTCCGACCAGATCCTAGCCGAAGCAATCGCGTACGCCTTCTTGTTGCATGACCACCGGTTTTATAGAACGAACCATCCCGTTCGTTGTTCATTACATATGGTGATATAATAGATCTAAAATAATGTTGTCACTGTGAGGTTGTTAATTTTTCAAACAGTTTCGGAATAGCAGACAATTTTGATATTCCTTTATAATTTTCGGCATTAGATTTATTTCCTTTTTTATGGAGAGGAATAATAAAAGATTCTGTCCAATAGTTTGGAAAAGAACATATCTACATTCACAAATTAAAATGAATGTATAAAGAAATTAATAAAGCCTCAGCACAAAGCCTAAGCACACATGCTGGAACTCCATCTGGCCCTGTTGAAAATGCAGGCTTTAGAATCTTTAAATTAGTTAATAGTGAACTTTTAGTAATTAATAATTCGGATAAGGCCAAATCAGTCGATCGTTTTGAGATCTATATGTAGTTTGAAAAAAATCAGCAAATAAATCAGCAATAGACTGATTGGTTTCCGCTGTATTTAAAAAAAAAAAAACAGTCGATGGAAGCGTTGATGAACCACGCTTCATATTAACAAAGTTATAGAATCTCCTCGGATCACTGCGAAGTCGCCGTCAGCAATTTACTAGGTAGTCATTGTAACACTGTGTATTATGGACAATAAACTTTGATCGTGCAATCGAATAACAAGAGAAGTTAAAGGAAGTGTTAGATTCCTTAAACTTCTTGTAATTTCTCGACATTTTATTTTTAAGGTATGTCAATTCCCGTTTAAACCAAACAGTCCTTTTAGACCTATTTGATTTACGTAACGGGACGCATATGTCGCATGAAGAGTTTAATGTAGTATAAAACAGTTCAGTTGCACTATCAATGTACCTACACTCGCAAAGAGGAGACCAGTCAGTGTTCGACAGGATCCGAGAGAGTTCATTGAAATCCGTTTTACGAAAATGACGCACGTGTTGCAATCCCGTAGTAGAGTATGCTACACGGGTCTCTAGGTTCATCAACACTTCTACAGTAGGATTATAAGGATCTTCAGGAAGGGATAAAGGTTCAGATCGGGAGACAGATGTAACGGAAGGATCCAAAACAAAAACCAGGTCAAGCATTCTATATAAAGAATTTGGGATAGCATTGATTTGACTCAATGATAATCCAAACAAATTATTTATAAAATCATGCTGGGTCGCTGAATTTAAAGCGTTGGAGTCAGAATTTGATAGCCAAGTCATTTCTGTAATGTTAAAATCACCAAGAATAACAAGACTATCGCGATAGCCAAGTAGAGACAGAAAGTATAGCCGAAAAATGTGAAGAGTAGACAGAAGAATCAGAAGATGGAGGAACATATGAACAAGGTATAAAAATACATACACCATGAACGGACAGTTTTACAGCTATGAATTCTAAATCGACAGCACAATTAATCATAACTAATTCAGAGGTGAAAGCAACGTCAACTGCGGTCTACAAATATTGTGTTTACTTGAAAGGATTTCGAAGTTTAAAATGTCTGACCTAAGCCAAGTCTCCGAAAAAGCTACTACATTATATAGAAAGGACAGACTACTAAGATAGAGATTAGTAAGTTTGCTACACAGACCTCTCACATTCTGTTAGCCAAGTGAGAAGGATGTTTGTTTTTTTGTTGCTACAGAGCTTTTACTCGAAACCGTATGAAGTTCAACAGGAGTACGAATGTTCTTTTTTGCCGCATATTCCTTTACAATGGCCAGAACTTTTTACGGCAAATGTTGCTTAATTGATCGACAGGAACAGTAATTTTAAAAGACGATATTTCCCGGGAATAATTAAATTGAAATTTGTCCATTGAAACATTGGCTTTAGATTTGGCCTGAATAAAAGCCATGACTTTATCAGATCCATGGGTAGAACATTATTCTCGTCACTACTAACTATTATTGGAGGAGCAGCAGAAGAAAGATTATTTAATGCAGTTACAGACGGAGCAGACAAATGATTTGGGTGTGGGGAAAGCTCACTAGCGCTTATGGACAACCTAGGATTGGCCTTTTTACGCTTAAGTGTTTCGTTCAAAAGTTTCTTATTTTTGAATTCATCCAACGCTGAGAAGCAAAAAAGGAAATATTTTTACAAAAATGTATATTTAAAAGAAAATAAAGTTAGTGTGCAAAGAAAAATAAAAATTTTAAACTGAAATAACAAATTTTAAATTGTAAATAAGAAAATTTAATCAACAAAAACACACCCTAGTGTTTCGGGCACGACCGAAAGCAAGAAACCGCAAAAGTAGACGCATATCTGAACCGCTTATCAGGTCAAATGAGCATATGGAGATAGATGTTATTAGTTCAGATGAGCAATCTAGAAATGATACTGGCACAGAACCCATTCAGGAAGGTTCTAAGGCTGGCCTTCGTCAACAACAGCAGCAAGCTGAGCAACAACAACAATCTTCTTGCCAAAGAGTGCAGAGTGCTAAGCTGCCATCTCTGTTTATTTCAAATGTCAATGAGATCCGGCCACTGATCGACAGGATTAATAGAATTCCAGGTGCGAATAATTTTATAACAAAATTCACTCAAGGCAGTGGTATCAGAATACAGTGCAAAGACACTGATAGCTATAATGCAATTTTAGCATTTCTAAATGCGAATAACATGAACATGCACACACACCAGCTCTCTAGAGAGCGACGCATTCGAGTTATCCTTCGTCATCTCCACTACTCCACTCCATGTGACTGGATACGGAACCAGTTAGCTAAACTTGGTTATGTCATTCGCTTCATTAAGGTTATCAAACACCGTTTTACTGGCAGACCCATGAACTTATTTGAGATAGAATTGGAAACACAACTCAATGGCAATCCAAAAAATATATGTTCCGTTGCAAATCATTTGGCCATATTAAGAACTACTGTCGCATGCCATTAGTATGTATGAAGTGCTCCGGTGAACACAATAACATGCACTAAATCGAGAGATATTGATCCAAAATGTGCTAATTGTACAGGCAAACACATAGCCAGCTATAAGGGTTGTCCTGCCTTTAAGGAAGAACAAGCCAAACTTTTGATTAATCGTAAACGAGTGCAGGATCAGCAACTCCGAGATCTAAATTCTCAAATCCCAAACCGCTCTATCTCAGACGAGCACCAGCCAAGCCAGTCGCAGCGGCCGCCTCATCTCCAGGGTCCAAGGCAACAGGATCATCAAAGCCAACACCTGCGTAAACATGGGCAACAACAAACATGGCTATCAGTCGCCAAGCATTGCAGCTCCTGCTACTATTAATTCAAATCGCCTTGTATCTAAGGATATAAGATTTATGAGAAGCGAAGAAATAAAAAAGCAGCAACAACATCTGAGCACCCTTAATATTTCTGTCAATCTTACTTACAGTGAAGCTGCCCGTAATATGAGCAGATCCAATAAGGTGCGTAATATATCTGAGAAGCACCTGGAAAACTTTCAGCGCAGACTTCGCCTAGAACATCAATAGCAACAACAGGTACAGAACGGGCTCCTTGATGGATCGCCAATGCCATACAGTACTCTTACACGTGCGCTAGAACAAGTAGCTACAATTTTACTAATATTAATAATGCACTACAATTAAACAGCAGTGAAATTCCTATCAAAGACTGTCAAAATACTAATTCTTATCATGAGAAAATAAAAAGACAGTATTATCAATTCATATTATAAGTTCTTTGTGCAATAGAGCGAATTCGTTTACATTCGCTACGCTCAAGAACGGCTATACAAATTTTGCAATTTTATCTACAAGCTTGTAGCAATAACATAAACAAATGAAAAAGCTGCGAGTGCGACAACTACAAAAGCTGCATAACACTTTGTACACTTGAGCTGTTTTCAACACGAGACGGAGAAAAACTCTTCTTCTGTCCTCAGAGGAAAATTCGCTTAAATTCTTTGGAATTCGCTATAATCCGCCAAACCAAATTGAGTACAAATATCGTTTGCCTGTAGGCGTTATTTTTCCTCACGCATAGGTGGCGCAACAAAATCTATACATGTACGACTACATTTAACATATAAATAGGGACAAGAACTAAATGCTAATAACTTACAACAAACTACAAAAAATATAATTTAAAAAAAAAAGTAATGTAGGCTAGGTATAACTATAATCTAATTTATTAACTATATTTTGAGCTCTTTTATTTTACCCAATTTATGGTGGTTTAGTATTTTTGTTCTATTTTTTTGTTATGAATACTTTAGTTGTTTAATTTTGTAATAAAATGTTTGTATCGTTAAATATGTCCTTAGTTTAATTTGTTTTGAAACCATGCGGTGCTTAGATGAGATAGGTTAGCTTACCTCAAACCTTATTGAAGGGATCCTTTTTATTTTTCACCATTTTTGGCAATTACAGGATCATGGTAGGGCGTCTGGCACCGTGAAGTGCATATAAATAAAGTTCCATGTCGAAGTTAGTTCCTGTCTTTCTAATATCCATCCCCTCCTTTTTATTCCTATAACTGTACGCGATTTTTTTGATAATGTAATAAAAATAAAGAAACAAGCAACGAGGAGAACAAATATATACCCACACCCGTCCGACCAGATCTTAGCCGAAGCAATCGCGTACGCCTTCTTGTTGCATGACCACCGGTTTCATAGAACGAACCATCCCGTTCGTTGTTTTACACATGGTGATATAATAGATCTACAATAATGTTGTACCTGTGAGGTTATTAATTTTTCAAACAATTTCGGAATAGCAGACAATTTTGATATTCCTTTATAATTTTCGGCATTAGATTTATTTCCTTTTTTATGGAGAGGAATAATAAAAGATTCCGTCCAATAGTTTGGAAAAGATCATAACTACATTCACAAATTAAAAAGAATGTATAAAGAAATTAATAAAGCCTCAGCACAAAGCCTAAGCACACATGCTGGAACTCCATCTGGCCCTGTTGAAAATGCGGGCTTTAGAATCTTTAAATTAGTTAATAGTGAACTTTTAGTAATTAATAATTCGGATAAGGCAAAATCAGTCGATCGTTTTGAGATCTATATGTAGTTTGAAAAAAATCAGCAAATAAATCAGCAATAGACTGATTGGTTTCCGCTGTATTTAAAAAAAAAAAACAGTCGATGGAAGCGTTGATGAACCACGCTTCATATTAACAAAGTTATAGAATCTCCTCGGATCACTGCGAAGCCGCCGTCAGCAATTTACTAGATAGTCATTGTAACACTGTGTATTATGGACAATAAAATTTGATCGTTCAATCGAATAACAAGAGAAGTTAAAGGAAGTGTTAGATTCCTTAAACTTCCTGTAATTTCTCGACATTTTATTTTTAAGGTATGTCAATTCCCGTTTAAACCAAACAGTCCTTTTAGACCTATTTGATTTACGTAACGGGACGCATATGTCGCATGAAGAGTTTAATGTAGTATAAAACAGTTCAGTTGCACTATCAACGTACCTACACTCGCAAAGAGGAGACCAGTCAGTGTTCGACAGGATCCGAGAGAGTTCATTGAAATCCGTTTTACGAAAATGACGCACGTGTTGCAATCCCGTAGTAGAGTATGCTACACGGGTCTCTAGGTTCATCAACACTTCTACAGTAGGATTATAAGGATCTTCAGGAAGGGATAAAGGTTCAGATCGGGAGACAGATGTAAGGGAAGGATCCAAAACAAAAACCAGGTCAAGCATTCTATATAAAGAATTTGGGATAGCATTGATTTGACTCAATGATAATCCAAACAAATTATCTATAAAATCATGCTGGGTCGCTGAATTTAAAGCGTTGGAGTCAGAATTTGATAGCCAAGTCATTTCTGTAATGTTAAAATCACCAAGAATAACAAGACTATCGCGATAGCCAAGTAGAGACAGAAAGTATAGCCGAAAAATGTGAAGAGTAGACAGAAGAATCAGAAGATGGAGGAACATATGAACAAGGTATAAAAATACATACACCATGAACGGACAGTTTTACAGCTATGAATTCTAAATCGACAGCACAATTAATCGTAACTAATTCAGAGGTGAAAGCAACGTCAACTGCGGTCTACAAATATTGTGTTTACTTGAAAGGATTTCGAAGTTTAAAATGTCTGACCTAAGCCAAGTCTCCGAAAAAGCTACGACATTATATAGAAAGGACAGACTACTAAGATAGAGATTAGTAAGTTTGCTACACAGACCTCTCACATTCTGTTAGCCAAGTGAGAAGGATGTTTGTTTTTTTGTTGCTACAGAGCTTTTACTCGAAACCGTATGAAGTTCAACAGGAGTACGAATGTTCTTTTTTGCCGCATATTCCTTTACAATTACATGATCTGGCCAGAACTTTTTACGGCAAATTTTGCTTAATTGATCGACAGGAACAGTAATTTTAAAAGACGATATTTCCCGGGAATAATTAGATGGAAATTTGTCCACTGAAACATTGGCTTTAGATTTGGCCTGAATAAAAGCCATGACTTTATCAGATCCATGGGTAGAACATTATTCTCGTCACTACTAACTATTATTGGAGGAGCAGGAGAAGAAAGATTATTTAATGCAGTTACAGACGGAGCAGACAACTGATTTGGGTGTGGGGAAAGCTCACTAGCGCTTATGTGTAATGGCCCCATATAAAATAAAACAAATACAAGAATATTAATTATTACACGAAACAGAGAAAAATGATCAATTCGGCCGTTGCAATTTGAATTCAAATTGTTACGCGCTTAATGACCGCGAGCGACTCTGTGTGTAAGTCGCATATTACAACCCTGTAATGTGACAGATATATTCACCACACGCAAGCGCTTTGAAGGTTGGCTGAACTTCTGCATCCGGCTTAGATCTTCTTTTCTGCACAATAGCCAAGCGCATCAGATGTAGGCGCTCCCACAAGACCCCCAAAGAGTTATAAAAAACTCAAAGTTTAAAAGTCAATCTAAGAGAGGGAAGAATAATCTCTACATATCTCAGCGATCCTGCAGAGATTGGAGATATATAACAGCAAAATAATTTATGCTTTTTCGTGCCGTGCCGGCAAGGTAATTATGGAAGAAAATTAAAAGTGTATATATTAAAAGTCCAATTGACTTATTAAATTATTTCCTATAATTAGGCGTGCCCTGTTGATAGGGTCAACATTTCAACTTTAGCCAGTCTCAGTAAACAAAAAAAAAATATATCAATTGAGGCAGCGGAACATCGAAGGAAAGTTGGAAAAACCAAAATTTTCTACGGCAGTGGGGAAATTTTCATCATGCAGATAATGTGCAAATTGAAACATCGTCAAAATTACATTTATGAAAAGACAGTTAAAATAATTGCAAGTTGCGAAAAAACCAAAACCAAAAGCCAAATCTAAAGCTATTCGAGTTGTAAAAGAACAGAACAAAAACAAAGATAAAAGTGTTAAGCATAGGTGGTGACAATATAAAGAAGAAATATAAAAATGAAATTGTACACTGGACAAACTTAATTATGTTTTTGTGCCCGATAAAATATTTGCTTATTGAACTTTAATTATTCATTAAAATTAAATCACAGGTGTAAAAGAAAAGAAATACAACAAAAACAATAATATCCCAATACACCTATATATATAAAAAAAAAGGGTACAGTAAAATTGTTGTCCACAAATGAAAATGCCTCCAAAAGAATTAGAACCATTGTTAATATAGAATCAAAAGTTAACCACAATAAAAAAATAAATTACTGTATCAAAACCACATCATCGAGAAGGCCTTCATCGAGGATTAAGTGGGTGAGTAAAAAATTATTCGAGCCTGCTTCCACAAGTTGGTTGGCCAGTGTAACTGCCGTTAAGGTTGTCAGCAGCTCGCGCGGACTTTCTATGTTTTGTGTTATCAATTGTTTTGTTTGTTTTGAGCCCTTTCGTGAATACAAGTTTATGAATAATAATATAAAAAAAAAAATAATAGAACTCTGTTTAACTGATCAAGTGATCTTCGAATTAAAATGTTATAGAACATTGCTGTTTTCTTCAGGCACGAAAGCAAAGTTAAAGTTGTCCAATATAACAATATGAATAGAATGAAATTGTAAATAAGAAATGAAATCCAAATTTATCAGATATACCAAGTTGTACACCACCAAGTAAAAGAAGATAATCAGTAATTAAAACCAAATGCAGAATTGATGCACTTTAACAAAAAAAAATATATATATATAATAGGACACACAGTGTTATACAAGAATACAAAGTAAAATAATGAATAAAAATTTGAAAATATGTTAGTGATGAAATCATATACTTAGAAATTTATTTGTTAAGCTATTCTATAATTTTCAACATGGATTATGTTGCTCTTTTTTTTTTCGTTGTTTATTTAATTAAAATTTTTGAAATGGAAATGAATCGTTAACTTATTGTTATTTTTCTGTTGACATGGGAGCATAAGTAATGCATAAATAGGACGTTACGTTTGGGGTCTTCGACCAAAACTATTTGAAGACTATGGCAGGGAGGGTAATGAAAAAGGGGAGTGACGATCAACACCTTAGTTCTCCCCCTTTGGCTTCACTACCCGTTTGTTACTTTCATTTTTTTTGTCTTTCTGTTTTTTCCTTAGTTGATTGCGTAACTTTTCTTTTTTTTCCAGAATTTTTTTTTGTTGTTGTTGTGGCATTAAGGCTTTGGTGCTTTGGCCATGTGTGGTTTTGCATGAGGATCGTCTCATGGTTTAGTTTCAGCAGGGACTCTATAATATAACATTTAGCATTAGAACAGCAGCACCAGCAACAACCCCCCCCCACATCGCGCTAGAGCTAGGAATTAATGGGTCCCACTCCGCTGGTATGTTGCTGCTCGAAAGGCCTGAGCAAATACCCTGTATTTGCTAAAGTCAAAAGAAAATCAGGCAACCATGATGCTACATATGGACAACCTAGGATTGGCCTTTTTACGCTTAAGTGTTTCGTTCAAAAGTTTCATATTTTTGAATTCATCCAACGCTGAGAAGCAAAAAAGGAAATATTTTTACAAAAATGTATATTTAAAAGAAAATAAAGTTAGTGTGCAAAGAAAAATAAAAATTTTAAACTGAAATAACAAATTTTAAATTTTAAATAAGAAAATTTAATCAACAAAAACACACCCTAGGGTTTCGGGCACGACCGAAAACAAGAAACCGCAAAAGTAGACGCATATCTGAACCGCTTATCAGGTCAAATGAGCATATGGAGATAGATGTTATTAGTTCAGATGAGCAATCTAGAAATGATACTGGCACAAAACCCATTCAAGAAGGTTCTAACGCTCGCCTTCGTCAACAACAGCAGCAAGCTGAGCAACAACAACAATCTTCTTGCCAAAGAGTGCAGAGTGCTAAGCTGCCATCTCTGTTTATTTCAAATGTCAATGAGATCCAGCCACTGATCGACAGGATTAATAGAATTCCAGGTGCGAATAATTTTATAACAAAATTCACTCAAGGCAGTGGTATCAGAATACAGTGCAAAGACACTGATAGCTATAATGCAATTTTAGCATTTCTAAATGCGAATAACATGAACATGCACACACACCAGCTCTCTAGAGAGCGACGCATTCGAGTTATCCTTCGTCATCTCCACTACTCCACTCCATGTGACTGGATACGGAACCAGTTAGCTAAACTTGGTTATGTCATTCGCTTCATTAAGGTTATCAAACACCGTTTTACTGGCAGACCCATGAACTTATTTGAGATAGAATTGGAAACACAACTCAATGGCAATCAAAAAAATATATGTTCCCTTGCAGTTATAGGCAATCAAAATAACATATTACAGTAGAAAGGCAACTAAGACGCTCAGATCCTGTTCAGTGTCACCGTTGCAAATCATTTGTCCATATTAAGAACTACTGTCGCATGCCATTAGTATGTATGAAGTGCTCCGGTGAACACAATAACATGCACTAAATCGAGAGATATTGATCCAAAATGTGCTAATTGTACAGGCAAACACATAGCCAGCTATAAGGGTTGTCCAGCCTTTAAGGAAGAACAAGCCAAACTTTTGATTAATCGTGTACGCAGAGCAAATAAACGAGTGCAGGATCAGCAACTCCGAGATCTAAATGCTCAAATCCCAAACCGCTCTATCTCAGACGAGCACCAGCCAAGCCAGTCGCAGCGGCCGCCTCATCTCCAGGGTCCAAAGCAACAGGATCATCAAAGCCAACACCTGCGTAAACATGGGCAACAACAAACATGGCTATCAGTCGCCAAGCAATGCAGCTCCTGCTACTATTAATTCAAATAGCCTTGTATCTAAGGATATAAGGTTTATGAGAAGCGAAGAAATAAAACAGCAGCAATAACATCTGATCACACTTAATAATTCTGTCAATCTTACTTACAGTGAAGCTGCCCGTAATATGAGCAGATCCAATAAGGTGCGTAATCTATCTGAGAAGCACCTGGAAAACTTTCAGCGCAGACTTCGCCTAAAACATCAACAGCAAAAACAGGTATAGAACGGGCTCCTTGATGGATCGCCAATGCCATACAGTACTCTTACACTCTTGCACTAGAACAAGTAGCTGCTGTTAACAACTCAACGACTTAAAAGCTTGATGTTCTTATCAATACGCTAAATAATTTGGTAAATAAAAAATAACAATTTTACTAATATTAATAAAGCACTACAATTAAACAGCAGTGAAATTCCTATCAAAGACTGTCAAAATACTAATTCTAATCATGAGAAAATAAAAAGACAGTATTATCAATTCATATTATAAGTTGTTTGTGCAATAGGGCGATGTTTTTTATGCTCCATAGCAATCTCCCATTCAAAAAGCTAAGAATTCGTTTACATTCGCTACGCTCAAGAACGGCTATACAAATTTTGAAATTTTATCTACAAGCTTATAGACTTTGTACACTTGAGCTGTTTTCAACACGAGACGGAGAAAAACTCTTCTTCTGTTCTCAGAGGAAAATTCGCTTAAATTCTTTGGTATTCGCTATAATCCGCCAAACCAAATTGAGTACAAATATCGTTTTCCTGTAGGCGTTATTTTTCCTCACCCATAGGTTGCGCAACAAAATCTATACATGTACGACTACATTTAACATATAAATAGGGACAAGAACTAAATGCTAATAACTTACAACAAACTACAAAAAATATAATTTGTAATAAACAAAAACACAATTAGAATAAATAAATAAACTTAAATGTACGCTGTAGTGCCGTCTAAATCGCGTCAGGCCAGCCAAACAAACGGTTGCCTTCTTTCAGGCACCAAAAAAACCGTTTGGTCCAAGCGACTACTACAAACAATTTCATAGTTAGAAAATGCAATCACTTAACTTGTAATAATTAAAAAAAAAGGTATATAGGCTAGGTATAACTATAATCTAATTTATTAACTATATTTTGAGCTCTTTTATTATACCCAATTTATGGTCGTTTAGTATTTTTGTTCTATTTTTTCGCTATGAATACTTTAGAGTAGTATGTTTACCCGGTTCTGGGCACAAGTGACATTAATGGGGTAATTAAGATGATAATTTATGGGTTTAGCTGTCAAAAAATATGTCAAGTGGTAATTAAGAGTTTTGATGAGGGTCAAAAAGTAGTGTGGGTGTTTAGGGATCGTGGTGATCAAAGGGTTAGGTAAATAAATAAACAAATAAATTAGACTATTGGGGGGTCAGTGTGGTGTGATAGGTTGTGGGGATTGGAGTGTTGGATCTTGTTTGATTTTAGGTTAAGTCAAGTGTATGAGGACATATGACACCGAAAACTGGTGCGGCGACCGGCGACCGGCGACCGGCGATCGGTGTCCTTCGACAGCTGCAACAGCCGGAATCGATTGAATGTGTTGACAGATCTGGGTTGCGCGAGCGCAGCTGGCAACAGGGTTGGTGATTTTCGCCACCAGCATGCATTCGAACGCAACAGGCAGGGGGCGGGCCTTTGACACGTGCAGCCGCTCGAACGCAACAGGCATCACACCGAAAAACGGGGGGCGGGCCTTTGACACGTGCAGTCGTTCGAACGCAACATGCAGCTCATCGAATAACTGGGGACGGTGACCTCGAATAAGTTGACACCACCTGCGATCGTGTGAACAATTTTCGTTTACATATCCCAATCCCAATCCAAAGTAAAATAACGGTTTTTCTTGAAATATTTATTATCATTTTTATTTTCTCAAGTAGTGTATACAAATTTTGTGTGTATATTTAGAGTAATTTTATTTTCAAGTACAATGCTAAACAGCAATGCTCTAAAGTTACATTTATTTTTAATAATTTGAGATTTGTATGAATGCACAGAAAATAAATGACAAGCAGATGTGTCGACTCCAGTATACACATCGTATTTAGCCCATCAACAAGATGTGAAATGCCGCTCATGAAGATTGGAAACCACCATGGTATCAGTTATTCTATTCTAAATATTTTGTATTTCTCAAGTAGTGTATACAATTTTTGTGTGTACAATTTCGTTTGGATATGACAATTTCTTATGATTTGTCATATCCCTAATAAAATAACAAAATTTGTTTATGTTTTCTTGCAATTTTATTTTTATTTTTTATTCAACTACAATATTTAGAAGCGATGCTCTAAATTTACATACATTTTCATTATTTTTTGAGTTTTATATGAACGAACAGAAAAGAAATGACAAGCACATGTGTTGACTGCAGAATACACATCGCCTTTAGCCCAACAACAAGATGTGAAATGCCGCCCATGAAGATTGGAAACCACCATGGTATCAGTTAGTCTATTATTAAAAAATGCCAATGATTCCTCCAAGTATTCCAAGTGTTCAGGGAAAGTTCGTTCTTTACACATTTTGATGAAATTACTTATTCTGGTTATAAGTTGTTTGATTGTAATGTTCGTTGTAGTATTGTTTTTGTTATCGGTGGAATACATGTTTTAAATTTGTATTTTGATTTTGTGTTCCGTGGACGTCTATTTGTCTTGATTTCCGAAATTTGAATGAGAAAATGATTTACCAAGAAGTTAGACGACACGTTGAACTAATCCAGTTAATGGAGTGTATTCAACTATACGATCATGAATGAGAAGGCAATATACTTTGGTATTCATCTCACTTGCTGCAGTTAGTTCGGTAGAAATTTTTACGTCAATTGGCCCTGATTTGACTGATTCATTCTGATATGAGAGATCTACAACAACAATAGGAGCCTTAGACAAGAATTCCGCTGGTGATAGAAGTGCACGAGCCTCTCGGTTGTGATAGCTCTCTTGAAATCTCGCATACATATCATACAACACAGCAAACCGATTTTCACTGTATTTAATATTCAAATCCTCATAGGATCCTCAGAATTTAAATATACTTTTGCATTTCTTAAATTGTTTGTAATTAGATTTCCATTCAATGTAAATGCAATGATGGCATACCGCGGACGTTCTCTATTTGCAGCCAATTTAACATTCCATACATGATTTGTCCCCTGCACAAGTGTAGGATTAATGTAACAATCCCAACTGCGGAATGCTAGTGGTAAGCTAGCACCACTTTTTACTACATTAAACATTTTAATTTTGGTACTATCGCTTGGGACAATGTGGGGTACTTTCCAACTAATACTATGTATGTTAATTTTATGTGTATGATCGCCAACTGTTTTAACATACATATCATCTGTATTTTTAGCTAGTAAGAGAATAAGTTCATGTTTACAATTTAATATGACTTTTTTGTAGTCTTCTCCAAATCCCATCAACATTTTTAGTGGTACAGAATAGCTGAAATGTCCTCCAGAAAAGATGTTATCATCACCGTTCCACCCAGCATTGCGATAAAGTAGATCTTCCTGTTGTCCCACAGAGAGAAAGTTCTTGAGAGTCGATGTTATTCCAGTGAACCGTGTCCTATCCAGCTCACACCCATTCAATTCGTATCTTATTTCATCCAGAAAATAGGCCATACAATTATTTTTGAGCAGACCGTTAACATTAGACGTGCTGCTTGCCCCTGTATTCGCATCAGTAATTTTCTCAAGTGTTCCTTCAAAGTGGAGAAAACTTTCACACGGCAGCACATACAAATCTTGGTTCTGTATTGTGATGCGAACTTCATCGTTTGTCTTGAAGTTTTGTTGATATGGGTAATAAGAGTGATATTCTTTTTTAGTGATAATATCATCATTAAAGGGCTTATCTTGCACAAAAAAATCTCATTCATTTGAAAGTTTGTTTTTTTAACATTATAGAATATTAAATCCTAATGATTTTAAAATTAATTTATTTTTTAAGGATAGTGCAGATCGTTGATTTGATGCTTTTTTAAATATTGATGATGTCGATGATAATGATGGTGATGCTTTCACGTCAGCTTTACATTTACTAATGGGGGGTATGGAGTGATGTGCTGGCTTTTTATTATAAATAATCATTCTGTAGGCCGCAATTATAGACGAATTGATACAGTTTCACCGCGCAAGTTGACTAAATCTCCCTTCTGATCAGTTATCCGTACTTCGAGTGTGCTTATTTCTCTGCTGTTGACAGGTAAATAAATCAGATTTCGTGGTGTAATGTTCATTTTATATCCTGGTGGGACATTAATTCCAAACTCATGAAGCACATGATTTGATCTATTACCCACATATGAGCTTCTAATAATGTTACATTCCAACCTAATTGTATTCATTTTTAAAATATTTACTGGATTATCTGAGATGTAAATTTCAGGCTTGTGTGATCTTAAAATACGTTTATTAAATCCAAATTGCTGTCCAATAGTTCGTTCAAGATAAAAAAATACCGCTTCATTTCTAGTGCAAACTTGCACTTGGAGTGTGTTGTTATTACTTTGAATTTTTAGGGTATCATGAAGACCATACACTTTTAGCTCATTCAAAACATATTTTGTGATGTCATCGAGTTCATACGAGCCCACTGGTATTTCTATGACTTTATCCCCAATGTGAAATAAATTGTTTCCTTTATCAACGTTTGGTATAGAATTGTATGTATAAAAGTCAATGAGAGCACATTCATAATTGCGTGTTAGTTCAATTTGTTCAATGTAAATGTTAAAGATGTAGTCATTTTGAAGCCTGACTGTAGACTGTCTCTTCACCGTCACCTCATTATACTTATATCCATTTTAATTAAAGTATAATGAATTGATCAAATCCTTTTCTATATCGGGCAGTTTTCATATCGTCATCCTTAGAGATTACTAGAAATCCAAATTTATCCCCCCAAAAATTTCCTGATATTTCCATATATGTTTCATAGTCCATATCGCTATTTACATGATCTCGATATATGTGTCGCATTTTTAAGTCGTCTTTTTTAAACATTATAATAAAATTTGCATTATCACGTATTAAATGTTTCGGTATATGTGTATACGTTTGGAAAAGATAAAAAGAATCAATAGTCTTATGACGACCCATACAAAAATAGTTTCGGATATTATCCTGTTTTTCACATGTCACATCATCAAATATCATAATGGAATTATTCTTAGCTTCTTGTGGGGTTAAAACTGAGTCATTTGCGGAGAATGTGTAGTATCCCATTCCTTCTTTTGGTTTGATAAGTTTTTCAAAATACTCATATTTCGGTTGATATAAACTCTTTGAAAATACATAAATATTTAATTTAATATTAAATTTTAATACATTTGGACTCTCTATGAGACTAAGCATCACATTGGTTTTCCCACAATTTGATGGACCAACAATTAAAGCTCTAATTGTGTTGGGTAGCAAGGTACTGTGACGAGGCTGTTGATTCTCCTTCCCATGCCCACCGCCCTCAATGTTTCTCACTAAGACGCTTTTCTTTTGTGGTAATAAACGCATGTTAATGAGAGAAGTACTTCATTCAATGAGGAACCTTGGTGGATTGAGGTCGTTATAAAATGATGAAACATTTTTATAATATAAACACTCGTAAATCAAATGTCAAACAGGGTGGTGGTCTTGTAAACAATATAATAAACGCTCTAACCGTGGAAGTGCATTTACCTGGGTACAATTACTGTGGACCAGGTACAAAGCTAGAGAAACGTTAAGCACGCGGTGATCGTGGAATCAATGCTTTGTATGAAGCTTGTAGGGAACACGACATAGCATATTCAAAAAGTAAGGACTTGAGTGAGCGTCATACCGAGAGGACTTTGATGACCTTTTGAAAATCAATAATAATCCCTTAAAGATCAATGAAGATCTTTTAAAGGCCAATGAGGACCGAGTGAATAGCGCCTTCAACTCGCTTAAAGTGAAGAGTAAACTTCACATCAATAAGCTGCTCATCAACACACCATACAATATCATGAAATCGAAAAAGGTTAAAGCAAAATTTGGCACCAACGTGATGGTTGAGCTGGAGAACCATTTCGTTTTCCTCCCTCCTCGGTTTAATGCGATTGAAGAGAGCATCCTGGAGCTGGTCAAGGAAAAACCAGTAAGAAAGCTACAGTCGAGAGTGCTCGACCGTATGATACCCGCAACCCATTTCGAGAGAACAAAAAAAATTTTAATGATATTTTAACAACAAATATACCAAAAATATACTGAAACTTGTGTTTTGTATATATTTGAAAATAGCGGTTAGAAATCCACAACACCGACATGGTCACACTGTCAACTAAAACAAACAAAGCGCGAGCAGCTGCAAGTGAATTTTGCATATAAAATTGATTCATTAATTACTTCCTTGTTTTTAACTCGATCTCAACCAAATTCACAGGAATCATTGAGAATATAATTATTATTATGCATACCAAAATTCAATGGTTCTAGGTTCATTATTACGGCTTTTACAGTTTTCGGGGGCGGAAAGGGGCGTGGCAAAAATCTAAAATAAACTTGATCTGCGTAAGACCTACACGAATACTGTCACCAAATTTGATATCTCTAGGTCAATCACACACTTAAAACGTCCATATGCATTGGGAACAACAATTTTGATAAATAATTTCGCGAATAACTTTTGTTCTACTTATCCGATTTTTACCAAAATTACAGGGTATATTAAGAGTGTCAAGCGCAGATGGCTTACCAAAATACACATCATTACACAAAGAACTTTTGGAGTTATACGCGATTTACATAAAAAAAAACTTGACTTTTTCTAGATAAATGCTTATTGTGGGCGAAGGGGGCGTGGCATCCAACTTTTGAAATAAACTTGATCTGCGTAGGGTATGAAGGAACATTTTTGCCAAATTTGGTGTCTCTATGTCTTATAGTCTCTGAGATCCAGGTGTTCATACAGACAGACAGACGGACAGACGGACAGACGGACATGGCTATATCGTCTCGGCTGTTGATGCTGATCAAGAATATATGTACTTTATGGGGTCGGAGATGTCTCCTTCTGCCTGTTACATACATTTTCTGTTGGCACTAAGTCATAATACCCTTCTACCCTATGGGTAGCGGGTATAAAAATAAATACAATTCGGTTGGAATGTAACATTATTAGTGGGTCATATGTGGGTAATAGATCAAATTATGTGCTTCATGAATTTGGAATTAATGTCCCACCAGGATATAAAATGAACATTACACCACGAAATCTGATTTATTTACCTGTCAACAGCAGAGAAATAAGCACACTCGAAGTACGGATAACTGATCAGAAGGGAGATTTAGTCAACTTGCGCGGTGAAACTGTATCAATTCGTCTATAATTGCGGCCTACAGAATGATTATTTATAATAAAAAGCCAGCACATCACTCCATACCCCCCATTAGTAAATGTAAAGCTGACGTGAAAGCATCACCATCATTATCATCGACATCATCAATATTTAAAAAAGCATCAAATCAACGATCTGCACTATCCTTAAAAAATAAATTAATTTTAAAATCATTAGGATTTAATATTCAATAAAGTTCCAAAAACAAACTTTCAAATGAATGAGATTTTTTTGTGCAGGATAAGCCCCTCAATGACGAGAGTATCACTAAAAAAGAATATCACTCTTATTACCCATATCAACAAAACTTCAAGACAAACGATGAAGTTCGCATCACAATACAGAACCAAGATTTGTATGTGCTGCCGTGTGAAAGTTTTCTCCACTTTAAAGGAACACTTGAGAAAATTTCTGATGCGAATACAGGGGCAAGCAGCACGTCTAATGTTAACGGTCTGCTCAAAAATAATTGTATGGCCTATTTTCTGGATGAAATAAGATACGAATTGAATGGGTGTGAGCTGGATAGGACACGGTTCACTGGAATAACATCGACTCTCAAGAACTTTCTCTCTGTGGGGCAACAGGAAGATCTACTTTATCGCAATGCTGGGTGGAACGGTGGTGATAACATCTCTTCTGGAGGACATTTCAGCTATTCTGTACCACTAAAAATGTTGATGGGATTTGGAGAAGACTACAAAAAAGTCATATTAAATTTGTAAACATGAACTTATTCTCTTACTAGCTAAAAATACAGATGATATGTATGTTAAAACAGTTGGCGATCATACACATAAAATTAACATACATAGTATTAGTTGGAAAGTACCCCACATTGTCCCAAGCGATAGTACCAAAATTAAAATGTTTAATGTAGTAAAAAGTGGTGCTAGCTTACCACTAGCATTCCGCAGTTGGGATTGTTACATTAATCCTACACTTGTGCAGGGGACACATCATGTATGGAATGTTAAATTGGCTGCAAATAGAAAACGTCCGCGGTATGCCATCATTGCATTTACATTGAATGGAAATCTAATTACAAACAATTTAAGAAATGCAAAAGTATATTTAAATTCTGAAGTCTATCCCTATGAGGATTTGAATATTAAATACAGTGAAAATCGGTTTGCTGTGTTGTATGATATGTATGCGAGATTTCAAGAGAGCTATTACAACCGAGAGGCTCGTGCACTTCTATCACCAGCGGAATACTTGTCTAAGGCTCCTATTGTTGTTGTAGATCTCTCATATGAGAATGAATCAGTCAAATCAGGGCCAATTGACGTAAAAATTTCTACCGAACTAACTGCAGCAAGTGAGATGAATACCAAAGTATATTGCCTTCTCATTCATGATCGTATAGTTGAATACACTCCATTAACTGGATTAGTTCAACGTGTCGTCTAACTTCTTGGTAAATCATTTTCTCATTCAAATTTCGGAAATCAAGACAAATAGACGTCCACGGAACACAAAATCAAAATACAAATTTAAAACATGTATTCCACCGATAACAAAAACAATACTACAACGAACATTACAATCAAACAACTTATAATCAGAATAAGTAATTTCATCAAAATGTTTAAAGAACGAACGCAAAGTGTTCCCTGGACACTTGGAATACTTGGAGGAATCATTGGCATTTTTTAATAATAGACTAACTATCCATTGGTTTCCAATCTTCATGGGCGGCATTTCACATCTTGTTGTTGGGCTAAAGACGATGTGTATTCTGCAGTCAACACATGTGCTTGTCATTTCTTTTCTGTTCGTTCATATAAAACTCAAAAAATAATGAAAATGTATGTAAATTTAGAGCATCGCTTCTAAATATTGTAGTTGAATAAAAAATAAAAATAAAATTACAAGAAAACATAAACAAATTTTGTTATTTTATTAGGGATATGACAAATCATAAGAAATTGTCATATCCAAACGAAATTGTACACACAAAAATTGTATACACTACTTGAGAAATACAAAAATGTTTACAATAGAATAACTGATAGCACGCTGGTTTCCAATCTTCATGAGCGGCGTTTCGCATATGGTTGATGGGTTAAAGACAATATGTATACTAGAGTTGACACATCTGCTTGTCATTTATTTTCTGTACATTCATACAAATCTCAAAAATTATGAAAATAAATGTAACTTTAGAGCATTGCTGTTTAACATTGTACTTGAAAAATTACTCTAAATGTACACACAAAAATTGTATACACTACTTGAGAAATACAAAATATTTAGAATAGAATAACTGATACCATGGTGGTTTCCAATCTTCATGAGCGGCATTTCACATCTTGTTGATGGGCTAAATACGATGTGTATACTGGAGTCGACAAATCTGCTTGTCATTTATTTTCTGTGCATTCATACAAATCTCAAAATTATGAAAAATAAATGTAACTTTAGAGCATTGCTGTTTAGCATTGTACTTGAAAATAAAATTACTCTAAATATACACACAAAATTTGTATACACTACTTGAGAAAATAAAAATGATAATAAATATTTCAAGAAAAACCGTTATTTTACTTTGGATTGGGATTGGGATATGTAAACGAAAATTGTTCACACGATCGCAGGTGATGTCAACTTATTCGAGGTCACCGTCCCCAGTTATTCGATGAGCTGCATGTTGCGTTCGAACGACTGCACGTGTCAATGGCCTTCCCCCCCCGTTTTTCGGTGTGATGCCTGTTGCGTTCGAACGACTGCACGTGTCAAAGGCCCGCCCCCTGCCTGTTGCGTTCGAATGCATGCTGGTGGCGAAAATCACCAACCCTGTTGCCAGCTGCGCTCGCGCAACCCAGATCTGTTAACACATTCAATCGATTCCGGCTTTTGCAGCTGTCGAAGGTCACCGATCGCCGGTCGCCGGTCGCCGCACCAGTTTTCGGTGTCATATGTCCTCATACACTTGACTTAACCTAAAATCAAACAAGATCCAACACTCCAATCCCCACAACCTATCACACCACACTGACCCCCCAATAGTCTAATTTATTTGTTTATTTATTTACCTAACCCTTTGATCACCACGATCCCTAAACACCCACACTACTTTTTGACCCTCATCAAAACTCTTAATTACCACTTGACATATTTTTTGACAGCTAAACCCATAAATTATCATCTTAATTACCCCATTAATGTCACTTGTGCTCACACTCAGGTAAACATACTACTTTTACAAACCTCGTCTGCTCATATTTAGATGGTTTGTAATCAGAAAATAAATACTTAGCCGATAACCAATAATTTTTCAAAATGCTTGACGTAAGTACCTCAAGTCTCAATCTTTCATCAAGTTCTGCAGTTTTAAATAGATCGATTAAAGATTTGATGTTGTGAAATCGTTGACATTAAAATCACTCGACTCGTTTAAACCTTACCAATATTCTTTGATGACAATGTCAGTGTTCTCGTTTGGTACGACACCATTAACGTTTTCGTTGAAATAAAGGTTGGGTGTGACTCGGCAGTGGTGTTTTCGCTAAAAGTGGTTTAAATTTTCGATAGTATGTGCTCTTGTTCCTTTCAACTACCACTTAAGAAAGTTTCTTCAAACATTATTTTTATCAAAATTTCTCTGTAATTTCAAGTCATTTGACTGTAATTTATGGATGATGAGGAAATTAAGAATATAAACCATTGTCAGTTCCCAGTTTTTACCATCTTCAAATTCAATTAATTGCCAGAACATTTATGTAGTTACTTCCCATCATAATTGACCGGTTGCATTTTTGTATGGTCCAAATGTCACATCCAAAAGATGATTTGAGCTCTCATCATGATGACAGCTGGATGTGTAATGAGGATGAGTATGAGGGTACACTTGACTCAAATCGCTCTTGAGTATGGGGCCACTTGATTCGGGAGTACAAATGAGTATCCATAGCTGACTGAGAATAAATGATATCATCATCATACATCACTGTCATCATAATTAGTTTTTAGTTACTCCACTACGTTTGTTTAGGTTCATTCGTTTTAAATAAGTCTGTGGGTAACAATTCTTAATTTTTAGTCATAACAAGTTAGTAAAGGTTCTGTTATGGGTTTGAATGTTTCCTCCAAATCATCAGTATCTGAGTTTTGAGTTGTTTTAGTTCGAAAAATTTTTTTTAAAAATTTATTCATGTAATGCACTCAACTGTTAGAACTGAAACGGCTATTTCACTCTAGTGGTTGTGAATGGACTGTGAACTAATTGACAATTCATAAGAAAAGCTGTAAAATTTTAATTAAAAAACCAGTAAGAAAGCTACAGTCGAGAGTGCTCACCGATGAACCCGCAACCCATTCGAAGAAAACAAAAAATAAAAAATAACAAAAAATATACCAAATAACTAAAACTATTTTTTGTAATATAAAAATAGCAGGTAAAAAACAACACCGTTATTCACACTGTCACTAAACAAACAAAGCGCGGGCACTGCAAGTGAATTTCAAAATATCTTTAATAACTTCCTTGTTTTTCATTCACTCAACCAAATCACAGGAATCATTAAAAAATGTTATAGCAACCAAAATTCAAGCTCTAGTCTATAACGGCTTTACAGACTTTTGGGGGCGGAAAAGGGCGGGCATCCAACTTTTGAAATAAATTTGATCTGCGTAGGACCTAAGAAGTACTGTCCCCAAATTGGTAGCTCTACTCTTAAGTCTCTGAATCTAGGTGTCAACAGACGGACAGACGGACAGACGGACAACGGACATGGCAATCGTCTCGGCTGTTGACACACAAAAAAACTTTATGGGGTCGGAGATGCCTCCTTCTGCCTGTTACATACATTTTCTGTTGGCACTAAGTTATAATACCCTTCTACCCTATGGGTAGCGGGTATAAAAACAAAAAAAAAAAAAACGAGTGAACTGGAGTCGACAAATCTGCTTGTCATTATTTTCTGTCATCAACAAACTCAAAATAGAAAAAAAAGTAACTTTAAGCATTGCTGTTTAGCATTGTACTTGAAAATAAAATTACTCTAAATAACACACAAAATTTATACACTACTTGAGAAAATAAAAATAAATAAAATTTCAAGAAAAACCGTTATTACTTTGGATTGGGATTGGGATATGTAAACGAAAATTGTTCACACATCGCAGGTGATTCACTATCGAGGTCACCGTCCCCAGTTATTCGATGAGCTGCATGTTGCGTTCGAACGACTGCACGTGTCAAAGGCCCCCCCCCCCCTTTTCGGTGTGAGCCTGTTGCGTTCGAACGACTGCACGTGCAAAGGCCCGCCCCCTGCCTTTGCGTTCAATCATCTGGTGCAAAATCACCAACCCTGTTGCCAGCTGCGCTCGCGCAACCCAGATCGTTAACCTTCAACGATCCGGCTTTTGCAGCTGTCGACACCGACGCCGGTCCCGGTCGCCGCCCTTTTCGGTGTCAATTCCTCATACCTTGACTTACCTAACGATCCAACCTCCAACCCCACACCTATCACACCCCTACCCCCCTCTTTTTTTTTATTTATTTACCTAACCCTTTACACCCGATCCCTAAACACCCACCTACTTTTTGACCCTCATCAAAACTCTTAATTACCACTTAATATTTTTTGACAGCTAAACCCATAAATTATCATCTTAATTACCCCATTAATGTCACTTGTCTCACCTCGGAAACATACTACTTTCCTCTCTCAATTAATTTTCTTAATAATTCATATCTTCGTACCTCTTCACTTTCACATCTGCAATATATCAAATTGATTTAATCGTACAAATACTGTAAACCTTACCAAACTTTGAAATTCTTCTCTTGGACGCACATTTTAACGTTTTCGTTGAAATAATTTGTGTAACTCCGTGGGTTTCCTAAAGTGGTTTTAAATTTCGTATATATTGCTCTTGTTCCTTTCACTTCACTTTAAAATTCTTCGAAACTTGTTTACAAATCTCTGTATATCAATATTTACGTATTTAGAGATAGGAATAAGAAAAAAATTTCAGTTCCCATTTTACCACTTCAAACAAAATCCATATTAGTTACTTCCCATATATACCGGTTGCATTTTATGTCCAATCACATCCAAAGAGATTTGAGTCTCACATAGAAGCTGGATGTGAATGGGAGATGTAGAGGGTACCTTGACTCAAATCGCTCTTGATGTAGGGGCTCACTGATTCGGGAGTAAATGGACCAATGCTGACTGAGAATAGAATTGATATCATCATCATACACACTGTCATCAAAATTTTATCTCCACTAACTTTGTTTGGTGTCATTCGGTTTTAACTTAAGTCTGTGGGTAACAATTCTGTAATTTTTTAGTGTCATAACAAGTTCAGTAAAGGTTCTGTTATGGGTTTGAATGTTTCCTCCAAATCATCAGTATTCTGAGTTTTAGTTGTTTTAGTTCAAAAAATTTTTTAAAAATTTGATTCATTGAATGCACTCAAGCTGTTAGAACTGAAACGGCTATTCACTCTAGTGGTTGTGAATGGACTGTGAACTAATTGACAATTCATAAGATAAAGCTGTAATAATTTTAATAAAAAACCAGTAAGAAAGCTACAGTCAGATGCTCACCGTATATACCCGCAACCCATTCGAGAGAAAACAAAAAATTTAAAGAAATAACAAAAAAAACCAAAAACAAAACTAGTTTTTGTAAATTAAAAAAGCGGGTAAAAAACAACACCGTTATGGTCACACTGTCAACTAAACAAACAAAGCGCGGGCAGCTGCAAGTGAATTTGCAAAAAATTGATTCTTTAAAACTTCCTTGTTTTTCATTCGATCTCAACCAAATCACAGGAATCATTGAGAAATAATTGTTATTAGCAACCAAAATTCAATGCTCTAGGTCTATTAACGGCTTTACAGACTTTTGGGGGCGGAAAAGGGCGTGGCTCCAACTTTTGAAAAAGATCTGCGTAGGACCTAAGAATACTGTCCCCAATGTACTCTAGCTCTTATAGTCTCTGAATCTAGGTGTTCAACAGACGGACAGACGGACAGACGGACAGACGGACAGACGGACAGGCTAATCGTCTCGGCTGTTGACACTGATCAAGAAAAAACTTTATGGGGTCGGAGATGCCTCCTTCTGCCTGTTACATACATTTTCTGTTGGCACTAAGTTATAATACCCTTCTACCCTATGGGTAGCGGGTATAAAAATAACCTTACCAGAAGAGAAGATGACAACATAGACTTTGATCTTAGAACAAATTTATAATTTTATATTACAAATTGTTTTTAATAAAAGTATAGAAGTATAAACCAAAAAAATTTTGTTTTTAACCCGCTACCCATAGGGTAGAAGGGTATTATAACTTAGTGCCAACAGAAAATGTATGTAACAGGCAGAAATAGGCATCTCCGACCCCAAAAGAAATATTCTTGATCAGTGTCACAGCCGAGACAGCCAGTCCGTCTGTCCGTCTGTATGAACACCTAGATCTCAGAGACTAAAGAGCTAGCGCTACCAAATTTGGGCCAGTACTTCTATAGGTCCTACGCAATCAAGTTTATTTCAAAGTTGGATGCCACGCCCTTTTCCGCCCCCAAAAGTCTGTAAAAGCCGTAATAATAGACCTAGGCATTGAATTTTGGTATGCATAATAACAATTAATTCTCAATGATTCCTGTGAATTTGGTTGAGATCGAATGAAAACAGGAAGTTATTAAAGAATCAATTTTATATGCAAAATTCACTTGCAGCTGCCCGCGCTTTGTTTGTTTAGTTGACAGTGTGACCATAACGGTGTTGTAATTTTTACCCGCTATTTTTAAATATATACAAAAAACTAGTTTTAGTATATTTGGTATATTTTTTGTTAATATATCATTTAAATTTTTGTTTTCTCTCGAAATGGGTTGCGGGTATCATACGGTCGAGCACTCTCGACTGTAGCTTTCTTACTGGTTTTTTAATTAAAATTATTACAGCTATATATGCTTATGAATTGTCAATTAGTTCACAGTCCATTCACAACCACTAGAGTGAAATAGCCGTTTCAGTTCTAACAGCTTGAGTGCATTACAATGAATCAAAATATATTCTAAAAAAAAATTTTTCTGAACTCAAAACTCAGAATACTGATGATTTGGAGGAAACATTCAAACCCATAACAGAACCTTTACATGAACTTGTTAATGACACTAAAAAATTACAGAATATGTTACCCACAGACTATAAAAATGTTAAAACCGAAATGACACCTAAACAAAACGTTAGTGGAGATAACTAAAAACTAAATATGATGATGACAGTGATGATAATGATGATGATAATCAATTCTATTCTCAGTCAGCAATAATGGATACATCATTTGTACTCCCGAATCAAGATGAGCCCCATACATCAAGAGCGATATTGAGTCAAGTGTACCCTCATACATCATCATCATTAACACATCCAGCTGTACATCATGATGAGAGCTCAAATCATCTTTTGGATGTGACATTTGGACCATACAAAAATGCAACCGGTCAATTAATGATGGGAAGTAACTACATAAATGTATCTGGCAATAAAATTGAATTTGAAGATGGTAAAAACTGGGAACTGACAAATGGTTTATATTCATTAATATTCCATCGTCATCCATAAAATTACAGTCAAAATGACTTGAAAATATACAGAGAAATTTTGATAAAAACTAATGTATATCGAAGAAACTTTCATTAAAGTGGATAGTTGAAAGGAACAAGAGCACATACATATACGAAAATTATAAAACCACTTTTAGCGAAAACACCTACTGCCGAGTCTACACCCAAACGCTTTAATATTCAACGAAAACGTATAAAAAATGGTGTCGTACCAAACTAGAACACTGACATTGTCATCAAAGAATATATGGATAAGGTTATAAACGAGTCGAGTGATTCTCTAATGTCAACGATTTCACAACATCAAAATGCTGTTAATCGATCAATAAATTTTAAAACTGCAGAACTTGATGAAAGAATATTGAGACTTGAGGTACTTACGTCAAGCATTTATGAAAAAATTAAGTATGGTTATCGGCTCAAGTAAATTTATCTTATTCTGATTACAAACCATCTAAATATGAGCAGACGAGGTATTGTAAACAGTAGTATGTTACCAGAGTGTGAGCACAAGTGACATTAATGGGGTAATTAAGATGATAATTTATGGGTTTAGCTGTCAAAAAATATGTCAAGTGGTAATTAAGAGTTTTGATGAGGGTCAAAAAGTAGTGGGGTGTTTAGGGATCGTGGTGATCAAAGGGTTAGGTAAATAAATAAACAAATAAATTAGACTATTGGGGGTGAGTGGGTGTGATAGGTTGTGGGGATTGGAGTGTTGGATCTTGTTTGATTTTAGGTTAAGTCAAGTATATGAGGACATATGACACCGAAAACTGGTGCGGCGACCGGCGACCGGCGATCGGTGACCTTCGACAGCGCAACAGCGGAATCGATTGAATGTGTTGACAGATCTGGGTTGCGCGAGCGCAGCTGGCAACAGGGTTGGTGATTTTCGCCACCAGCATGCATTCGAACGCATATCGAACGCAACAGGCAGGGGCGGGCCTTTGACACGTGCAGTCGTTCGAACGCAACATGCAGCTCATCGAATAACTGGGGACGGTGACCTCGAATAAGTTGACACCACCTGCGATCGTGTGAACAATTTTCGTTTACATATCCCAATCCCAATCCAAAGTAAAATAACGGTTTTTCTTGAAATATTTATTATCATTTTTATTTTCTCAAGTAGTGTATGTAGCATCATGGTTGCCTGATTTTCTTTTGACTTTAGCAAATACAGGGTATTTGCTCAGGCCTTTCGAACAGCAACATACCAGCGGAGCGGGACCCATTAATTCCTAGCTCTAGCGGGATTTGGGGGGTTGTTGCTGGTGCTGCTGTTCTAATGCTAAATGTTATATTATAGAGTCCCTGCTGAAACTAAACCATGAGACGATCCTCATGCAAAACCACACATGGCCAAAGCACCAAAGCCTTAATGCCACAACAACAACAAAAAAAAATTCTGGAAAAAAAAGAAAAGTTACGCAATCAACTAAAGAGAAAACAGAAAGACAAAAAAATGAAAGTAACAAACGGGTAGTGAAGCCAAAGGGGAGAACTAAGGTGTTGATCGTCACTCCCCTTTTTCATTACCCTCCCTGCCATAGTCTTCAAATAGTTTTGGTCGAAGACCCCAAACGTAACGTCCTATTTATGCATTACTTATGCTCCCATGTCAACAGAAAAATAACAATAAGTTAACGATTCATTTCCATTTCAAAAATTTTAATTAACTAAACAACAAAAAAAAAAGAGCAACATAATCCATGTTGAAAATTATAGAATAGCTTAACAAATAAATTTCTAAGTATAAGATTTCATCACTAACATATTTTCAAATTTTTATTCATATTTTACTTTGTATTCTTGTATAACACTGTGTGTGCTATTATATATATTTTTTTTGTTAAAGTGCATCAATTCTGCATTTGGTTTTAATTACTGATTATCTTCTTTTACTTGGTGGTGTACAACTTGGTATATCTGATAAATTTGGATTTCATTTCTTGTTTACAATTTCATTCTATTCATATTTTTATTTTGGACAACTTTAACTTTGCTTTCGTGCCTGAAGAAAACAGCAATTTTCTATAACATTTTAATTCGAAGATCACTTGATCATTTACACAGAGTTCTTTTATTTTTATATATTATTATTCAGAAATTTGTATTCAGGAAAGTGCTCAAAACAAACGAAACAATTGATAACACAAAACATAGAAAGTCCGCGCGAGCTGCTGACAACCTTAACGGCAGTTACACTGGCCAACCAAGTTGTGGAAGCAGGCTCGACGCGAATAATTTTTTACTCACCCACTTAATCCTCGATGAAGGCCTTCTCGATGATGTGGTTTTGATACATTAATTTATTTTTTTATTGTGGTTAACTTTTGATTCTATATTAACAATGGTTCTAATTGTTTTGGTGGCACTTTCATTTGTGGACAACAATTTTACTGTACCCTTTTTTTTTTTTATATATATAAGTGTATTGGGATATTATTGTTTTTGTTGTATTTCTTTTCTTTTACACCTGTGATTTAATTTTAATTAATAATTAAAGTTCAATAAGCAAATATTTTATCGGGCACAAAAACATAATTAAGTTTGTCCAGTGTACAATTTCATTTTTATATTTCTTCTTTATATTGTCACCACCTATGCTTAACACTTTTATCTTTGTTTTTGTTCTGTTCTTTTACAACTCGAATAGCTTTAGATTTTGCTTTTGTTTTTTTTTTGGTTTTTTTCACAATTTGCAATTATTTTATCTGTCTTTCTAATACTTTTCATAAATGTAATTTTTGTGATGTTTAAATTTGCACATTATCTGCCTCCAGCATGATGAAAATTTCCCCACTGCCGTAGAAAATTTGGGTTTTTCCAACTTTCCTTCGATGTTCCGCTGCCTCAATTGATAATTTTTTCCTGAGACTGGCTAAAGTTGAAATGTTGACCCTATCAACAGGGCACGCCTAATTATATGAAATAGTATAATAAGTCAATTGGACATTTAATATATACACTTTTAATTTTCTTCAATAATTACCTTGCCGGCACGGCACGAAAAAGCATAAATTATTTTGCTTTTATATATCTCCAATCTCTGCAGGATCGCTGAGATATGTAGAGATTATTCTTCCCTCTCTTAGATTGACTTTTAAACTTTGAGTTTTTTTATAACTCTTTGGGGGTCTTGTGGGAGCGCCTACATCTGATGCGCTTGGCTATTGTGCAGAAAAGAAGATCTAAGCCGGATGCAGAAGATCAGCCAACCTTCAAAGCGCTTGCGTGTGGTGAATATACCTGTCACATTACAGGGTTGTAATATGCGACTTACACACAGAGTCGCTCGCGGTCATTAAGCGCGTAACAATTTGAATTCAAATTGCAACGGCCGAATTGATAATTTTTCTCTGTTTCGTGTAATAATTAATATTCTTGTATTTGTTTTATTTTATATGGGGCCATTACAAACCCCAGATAATCTAACGAGTCTACGAGGCACGATTAGATGGAATTAGCTGCGCAAATCTTTCGCATGGTATGTGCCTATTTCTTTGCCTTGTAAGTTTTCTAATATGTAATATGCGGTACCCACTTTCTTCTTTATTCTACACTTGGTAAACTGGGGACCCAATTTCTTATTAAAGTTGTTGGAGAAATTGCTTAAATAAAAGTTTCGTTTAAATACCTCTTGACCTTCTTTAAAGGAGACGGGCTTTGAACGCAAATTGTATTGAGTCGCATTACGCTCGTAAGCAGCACGACTATTGTTTTTAATATCTTCTCGTAATAATTGTAGCTGATCCCGAGGCGTTAACAGTGGTGATTCTTCTAAAAGCGATAATTGCTTTAGTAACTTGTAATCACTGCCATGGTTGATCATATTAAAACCAAACAAAGCCTTATACGGCGAACATCCTATCGCTTGATGCAAAGCTGATCGTAGAGCCGAAGAAATACTTGTCAAGTTAGTATCCCATTCAGTCTGATCGGCTCTTAGATAAGAACGAACAGCGGCAAGCAAGGACCGATTGACTCTTTCTGCAGCATTGCTTTGAGGAGAATATAAAGCCGTGAAAGTTTGATTTATTCCAAACTTCGTCAAAAAGGCTTTAAATTCATTTGATTTGAATTGAGATCCATTGTCGCTGACAATAGTCTCAGGAATTCCAAATTCTGCAAAAATTCTTTGTCCCAGAAATTCTACAACGGCTGCGGTTGTGAATTTTTTAGTGGACAAAGCCAATGGTATCGACTGAAATGGTCAAGAACAATTAATAGTCCAATATGACCTTTTTTACTTCGTGGATATGGACCTAGTATATCTATATACAATTTCTGAAATGGTCTGCAGGATATGCTTTGTTGCCCCATGGGAGGTCGTAGAGTAATATTTGGAGCTTTTGTTTCTTTACAAATATCGCAATCACGAACATACTCCCGAACTTGCTTGGACAGACCTGGCCAGTATAGGTGTCTTCGCAATCGTTCAATGGTCTTCTGCATTCCGCCGTGAGAAGCAATTACACAATCATGAGCTTGGCGAATCGCTGCTAACCGTAATGGCTCCGGCACCCATAGCTTCCATACATCCAAATCCTGGACTGCATTTCCTGACGGATGCTCGGTGCGAATGTAGACATATTTGTCGGCAGTTTTCATATCAGGGAATTTCTCGGTATTTGCAACGACTAATTCTTTGAGCTCTACATATTCTTTCTCAAGGAATGCTGAGGACTCTAAGTCAATTTCCGGACCTATCCATTCGACGCTATATATTTCTTCTTCACAAATTCTCGACAACGCATCTGGAACAACATGATCTTTTCCTTTTCGATGAGAAATAGTGAACTTAAAGGCTTGCAGACGAAGTATCCAACGGGCTAATCTACCGGATACATTCTGCTGCCGCATCAACCACAGAAGACTTGAATGATCGGTCACTACTTCAAAGGGCTGTAATTCTAGGTAACACCTGAACTTTTCAATAGCTAAAATTACTGCAAGACACTCGCGTTCTGTCACGCTGTAGTTCCTTTGCGCTTTAGATAATTTTTTTGACATAAATGCCAGTGGTCTTTCTTCTCCTGTATCTGACATTTGCACTAATACCGCGCCAATGCCGTAATCGCTAGCATCGCAATGCAAAAAGAATTTTCGTGAGAAATCTGCATTTTGCAGAACAGGAGCAGTAGTTAGCAATGTTTTTAATTTTTCCATTGCTTTCTGAGCTTCTGATGACCAAATAAAATTTTTTTTGTTTTCAGCACTTCAGTAATGGGACACGTAATTTCTGCGAAATCTTTTATAAATCTTCTGTACCAACCACAAACCCCGAGGAAACCTCGAACTTGTTTTAAGTTCTTAGGTGTGGGCCAAGATAGCACGCAAGAAATTTTTTCAGGATCAGTGGCTACACCAGTGCTACTAATCACGTATCCTAAATAATTTACCTTAGTGACACAAAAGTGACTTTTTGCAATGTTCAAAGTAAGATTTGCTTTTCTGAATTGGTCTGCTATACGAACTAAAACCGCAAGATGAGAAGAAAAATCTTCTGAAACAATAACAAGATCGTCCAGATAGCCGAAAACGCAATGACGTAAGTCTGGAGGAATTAAATCATCCATTAAACGCGACATTGTGGATGGAGCATTACAGAGCCCAAAAGGCATGACCGTAAACTGGTATAATGCTCGGCCTGGGACTGTAAATGTAGTCAAAGGTTTCGCTTCCGCAGTGAGCTTTATCTGCCAATATGCATCTTTCAGATCTAACTTGGAAATTAAATTTGCTTTCGGTAGACGAGCAAAAATGGCTTCAATACTTTGCAAAGGATATGCGTCTTTTCGTGTAGCTTCATTAAGCTTCCGAGCGTCTAGACATAACCGTATTTTATTGGGCTTAACCACCATGCGCATTGGAGAGCTCCAAGCACTTTGCGATGGCTCGATAACCCCGAGAGTTAGCATGCGATCGACTTCTGCAAACATTAGCTTTTCAACCGCAGGACTTACAGGATAGTAACGCTGCTTGACAGGCTTACTATCACCAATATCAATATGATGTTCTATTAGCTCTGTGCGACCTAAGCCTTGTTTCTCAAAATTTGGAAATAATTCCTTCACAGACTCAAGTTGCTGCCTTTCTTTAATGGATAATGGATACATATCTTCGTTATTATCTTCTTGATCCTCCGTTAAAATTGAACTTATGATTCCCGGTGCTAATTCAAATTCCCGCCAGAAATCTATGCCTAATATTAATCTTTGAGCAATAGAGGGAATAATGTAAAGCTCAATAAATTTTTCTATGTCCTTGTACTTCATTTTCACTTTTAGAATTCCAGATACCTGGTGCAATTTGGCATCAGCTGTGCGCACTTGCGACAGAATTGGCTTGAAATGTGGAAACTTCGAAAAATCCATTTCTGCTAAAGACGATCCGATACAACTTATATTTGCTCCGGTATCGAGCAGTCCAAGTTCTGAGAACTCTAAAAACGAAACACTAGCATAACTACGACGGTCGATATTGTTCTGAAAAACAGTCGATACTATCATAGATTTCTTGTTTTTTAATAATCTAAAATATTTCCGCTGACGAATAGTATTTCGACGACTTTTTTTACATTGTCCACCAAATATTCTATCTCTAGCTAAATAATAATTTTTCACTCTTTCGTGATAGGGCTTAAAATTATGATGTACTTCAGATTTAGATGATTCTTCTACTGGTCTTTCTAAAATTCTAACATTTTTACCTTTTACACTAAAACTATCATCTATTTCTGGGACACCCTTTCTGGATTGAGTGCCCCTCTTTGCCGGTTTTCCTGCTTCTTCTTGCAGTTTTGACAATTGGGTTTGTATATTTGTGGAGTCCCGCATCCATAACAAAAAATCCTTCTTTCAGCTAAACAATTTTCCCATATATGACCAGCAGTCTCGCAATTCCAACAGACCAGCGGTGTTGCACGTTGAATAGCTGATATCTCATTTGATTCCTCACAATCAGGACTTTCTTCGAGTTGCTCTTCATCTAAAGCGTATACTCGATAAGCGCCAGGCTTCACTTGGGACTGGCGAGATCTACCTGCTTCCCTAAGAAAATGTTCGCGCTTATGCACTAAGCGGCGCAGCTCTGAAATGGAAGAGATGTCTTCGAACAGAAGCCTTTCTTTCATTTCGATTTGCAGGTTTCCTTGGATCATCTCAACAAATTCATCTTCTGCAAAACTGACGGATAATCTATCCATTAGTTTACAAACACTTTCGTAATACGTGTCGAATGATTCACCAGGCTTTTGTTTACGTGAACGGATTTGTTCGCGTAATTCAGTCACTGATCTGCTTTCACGATATTGACTTCTAAATGCTACACAAAATTCGCGCCAGGTAAAGCTTTGGACACTCTTGTGGTACCTCCAGAACCAACTATTTGCCTTGCCTGCTAACAGCTGGTGAATATTGCGGCTTATGATTTCTAAGTCTCCGTCAAAATGTTCTCTAGTTAAACTTTGCACCCTGTACAGAAATTCTTCAACTGATAAGCCTTCGGGGCTTCCGTCAAATCTTACTCCCCATTTTTGCAGGATGTCTGCGATTTTATGTGGTCCTAAATTATGCGTACCATTTGTGGATCTGCCACTTCGAGGAGAACTCGGAGTTTCTCGGTCTACTATGTGGCCATGTGGAGCACCTAGACTTCCCGATCCTGACAACGAGGATAAAACGCGAGTAACTGTTTCGCGAACAAGAGATTCTATGTCTATTTGAATATTCGCTGCTGCTTGAGGAGGATTCTGTCTTCGCGGCCTTGCCGGGCGACCTCTTCTAGCAGGCGCATGGGTGTGTAACCTTGACTGGACTCTCGCATTAGAGGGAGTACTACCAGCCGGAGGACAATTGTTCAAATGAGACATAATCTCTTGGGTTGAAGCATTTAAAGTATTTAAGGCGGCATCTTCTTCTGCCTGTGGATTAACAGCCTCTAATTGTTGTGCCAATGAGCGAGTGACTGGACGAAATCCAGTTGCTACAACTCTTTGCGATGTACTTGGTGCATCCTTTTTGGCGTTTGGTGAATGGTTGCCAACGACTACCCTCCACTCTTTTACTTGTACTGCTGCTAAGCAGCTGGGACACTCCTTATGTACTTGAATTCTAGTTTCCAAACAACTTTTATGGAACACATGATTACATTTTGTAACAGCACAAGGTTGTGTATTTAGCATTACTTCGCCGCAAATAATGCAAATATTTGCTGCAGGATTACCCTGCTTTTGAGTCTTATTTGACTCAAAGCTACGTTCTAACGGCATGCTTTATTATTGTATTTTTATTTGTTTTTTTCTGTTGACTTTCTACTGGGAGACATATGTAGAGATAAATATTTTGGCTTTCACTACTTATTGTTATACGATTATACGATTGGGCTATTTCAACTACTAAAGGTTTATTTTAAGTTGGCATACAAGTTCATCCTTAACTGAAAGGACTTTTACGGACAATGTGACACAGTTGCATCGGCATTGTATTCCAGTAAAATACCTTATCAGATAATTTCAATTCATGTTCACAAAAACAAACCTGCTCATGAAAAAGTTCTTATAATTTCCAACGCTAACAAACTGAATAATCTTTTCATCGTTTATCTTGGTCGAGGTAATCAAATAATCAACTACTCGAATTCCAAAGATGTGAAAATAAAAATTAAATTCCTTCTGCATAACTATGTAAGCACTATAAAAAAAATTTCAATCGAAGACAAAGAGATAAATAATTAATATCAGACGTATTTGACCAATAGTTTTCTTTAGACATACAGAGAATCAAACAGTACATAATTCCATTTTAGTTCTCTGAATCCTAGGAAATACTACTTTTGATGATGTTTGGTCACCAGCTTTTTGTTACATGATTCCTCGAATGTTTAAAGAAATTTAAAATCTTGCTACGGTCGACATCAATCAGCAGATGCTACAATGAGTCGCTCTCCAGTAGCTTCTTTAAATTCTTTTTAGCTTAATACATCTTTTATTAATCAGGGCCGAATGCTAGTATCCGTAAATTAATACTTTAATAGCACTTGCCCCATGGTTGGGCGCCAAAAACTTGTAGCATCATGGTTGCCTGATTTTCTTTTGACTTTAGCAAATACAGGGTATTTGCTCAGGCCTTTCGAACAGCAACATACCAGCGGAGCGGGACCCATTAATTCCTAGCTCTAGCGGGATTTGGGGGGGTTGTTGCTGGTGCTGCTGTTCTAATGCTAAATGTTATATTATAGAGTCCCTGCTGAAACTAAACCATGAGACGATCCTCATGCAAAACCACACATGGCCAAAGCACCAAAGCCTTAATGCCACAACAACAACAAAAAAAAATTCTGGAAAAAAAAGAAAAGTTACGCAATCAACTAAAGAGAAATCAGAAAGACAAAAAAATGAAAGTAACAAACGGGTAGTGAAGCCAAAGGGGAGAACTAAGGTGTTGATCGTCACTCCCCTTTTTCATTACCCTCCCTGCCATAGTCTTCAAATAGTTTTGGTCGAAGACCCCAAACGTAACGTCCTATTTATGCATTACTTATGCTCCCATGTCAACAGAAAAATAACAATAAGTTAACGATTCATTTCCATTTCAAAAATTTTAATTAACTAAACAACAAAAAAAAAAGAGCAACATAATCCATGTTGAAAATTATAGAATAGCTTAACAAATAAATTTCTAAGTATAAGATTTCATCACTAACATATTTTCAAATTTTTATTCAGTATTTTACTTTGTATTCTTGTATAACACTGTGTGTGCTATTATATATATTTTTTTTTTTTGTTAAAGTGCATCAATTCTGCATTTGGTTTTAATTACTGATTATCTTCTTTTACTTGGTGGTGTACAACTTGGTATATCTGATAAATTTGGATTTCATTTCTTGTTTACAATTTCATTCTATTCATATTTTTATTTTGGACAACTTTAACTTTGCTTTCGTGCCTGAAGAAAACAGCAATTTTCTATAACATTTTAATTCGAAGATCACTTGATCATTTACACAGAGTTCTTTTATTTTTATATATTATTATTCAGAAATTTGTATTCAGGAAAGTGCTCAAAACAAACGAAACAATTGATAACACAAAACATAGAAAGTCCGCGCGAGCTGCTGACAACCTTAACGGCAGTTACACTGGCCAACCAAGTTGTGGAAGCAGGCTCGACGCGAATAATTTTTTACTCACCCACTTAATCCTCGATGAAGGCCTTCTCGATGATGTGGTTTTGATACATTAATTTATTTTTTTATTGTGGTTAACTTTTGATTCTATATTAACAATGGTTCTAATTGTTTTGGTGGCACTTTCATTTGTGGACAACAATTTTACTGTACCCTTTTTTTTTTTATATATATAAGTGTATTGGGATATTATTGTTTTTGTTGTATTTCTTTTCTTTTACACCTGTGATTTAATTTTAATTAATAATTAAAGTTCAATAAGCAAATATTTTATCGGGCACAAAAACATAATTAAGTTTGTCCAGTGTACAATTTCATTTTTATATTTCTTCTTTATATTGTCACCACCTATGCTTAACACTTTTATCTTTGTTTTTGTTCTGTTCTTTTACAACTCGAATAGCTTTAGATTTTGCTTTTGTTTTTTTTTTGGTTTTTTTCACAATTTGCAATTATTTTATCTGTCTTTCTAATACTTTTCATAAATGTAATTTTTGTGATGTTTAAATTTGCACATTATCTGCCTCCAGCATGATGAAAATTTCCCCACTGCCGTAGAAAATTTGGGTTTTTCCAACTTTCCTTCGATGTTCCGCTGCCTCAATTGATAATTTTTTCCTGAGACTGGCTAAAGTTGAAATGTTGACCCTATCAACAGGGCACGCCTAATTATATGAAATAGTATAATAAGTCAATTGGACATTTAATATATACACTTTTAATTTTCTTCAATAATTACCTTGCCGGCACGGCACGAAAAAGCATAAATTATTTTGCTTTTATATATCTCCAATCTCTGCAGGATCGCTGAGATATGTAGAGATTATTCTTCCCTCTCTTAGATTGACTTTTAAACTTTGAGTTTTTTTATAACTCTTTGGGGGTCTTGTGGGAGCGCCTACATCTGATGCGCTTGGCTATTGTGCAGAAAAGAAGATCTAAGCCGGATGCAGAAGATCAGCCAACCTTCAAAGCGCTTGCGTGTGGTGAATATACCTGTCACATTACAGGGTTGTAATATGCGACTTACACACAGAGTCGCTCGCGGTCATTAAGCGCGTAACAATTTGAATTCAAATTGCAACGGCCGAATTGATAATTTTTCTCTGTTTCGTGTAATAATTAATATTCTTGTATTTGTTTTATTTTATATGGGGCCATTACATGTATACAAATTTTGTGTGTATATTTAGAGTAATTTTATTTTCAAGTACAATGCTAAACAGCAATGCTCTAAAGTTACATTTATTTTTAACAATTTTGAGATTTGTATGAATGCACAGAAAATAAATGACAAGCAGATGTGTCGACTCCAGTATACACATCGTATTTAGCCCATCAACAAGATGTGAAATGCCGCTCATGAAGATTGGAAACCACCATGGTATCAGTTATTCTATTCTAAATATTTTGTATTTCTCAAGTAGTGTATACAATTTTTGTGTGTACATTTAGAGTAATTTTTCAAGTACAATGTTAAACAGCAATGCTCTAAAGTTACATTTATTTTCATAATTTTTGAGATTTGTATGAATGTACAGAAAATAAATGACAAGCAGATGTGTCAACTCTAGAATACATATTGTCTTTAACCCATCAACCATATGCGAAACGCCGCTCATGAAGATTGGAAACCAGCGTGCTATCAGTTATTCTATTGTAAACATTTTTGTATTTCTCAAGTAGTGTATACAATTTTTGTGTGTACAATTTCGTTTGGATATGACAATTTCTTATGATTTGTCATATCCCTAATAAAATAACAAAATTTGTTAATGTTTTCTTGCAATTTTAGATGATGTGAAATGCCGCCCATGAAGATTGGAAAGATCTATTATTAAAAAATGCCAATGATTCCTCCAAGTATACCAAGTGTCCTGAACACTTTTCGTTCGTTCTTTAAACATTTTGATGAAATTACTTATTCTGATTATAAGTTGTTTGATTGTAATGTTCGTTGTAGTATTGTTTTTGTTATCGGTGGAATACATGTTTTAAATTTGTATTTTGATTTTGTGTTCCGTGGACGTCTATTTGTCTTGATTTCCGAAATTTGAATGAGAAAATGATTTACCAAGAAGTTAGACGACACGTTGAACTAATCCAGTTAATGGAGTGTATTCAACTATACGATCATGAATGAGAAGGCAATATACTTTGGTATTCATCTCACTTGCTGCAGTTAGTTCGGTAGAAATTTTTACCTCAATTGGCCCTGATTTGACTGATTCATTCTGATATGAGAGATCTACAACAACAATAGGAGCCTTAGACAAGAATTCCGCTGGTGATAGAAGTGCTCGAGCCTCTCGGTTGTAATAGCTCTCTTGAAATCTCGCATACATATCATACAACACAGCAAACCGATTTTCACTGTATTTAATATTCAAATCCTCATAGGATCTCAGAATTTAAATATACTTTTGCATTTCTTAAATTGTTTGTAATTAGATTTCCATTCAATGTAAATGCAATGATGGCATACCGCGGACGTTCTCTATTTGCAGCCAACTTAACATTCCATACATGATTTGTCCCCTGCACAAGTGTAGGATTAATGTAACAATCCCAACTGCGGAATGCTAGTGGTAAGCTAGCACCACTTTTTACTACATTAAACATTTTAATTTTGGTACTATCGCTTGGGACAATGTGGGGTACTTTCCAACTAATACTATGTATGTTAATTTTATGTGTATGATCGCCAACTGTTTTAACATACATATCATCTGTATTTTTAGCTAGTAAGAGAATAAGTTCATGTTTACAATTTAATATGACTTTTTTTAGTCTTCTCCAAATCCCATCAACATTTTTAGTGGTACAGAATAGCTGAAATGTCCTCCAGAAGAGATGTTATCATCACCGTTCCACCCAGCATTGCGATAAAGTAGATCTTCCTGTTGTCCCACAGAGAGAAAGTTCTTGAGAGTCGATGTTATTCCAGTGAACCGTGTCCTATCCAGCTCACACCCATTCAATTCGTATCTTATTTCATCCAGAAAATAGGCCATACAATTATTTTTGAGCAGACCGTTAACATTAGACGTGCTGCTTGCCCCTGTATTCGCATCAGTAATTTTCTCAAGTGTTCCTTCAAAGTGGAGAAAACTTTCACACATCAGCAACATCAGCAGCACAAACAAATCTTGGTTCAGTATTGTGATGCGAACTTCATCGTTTGTCTTGAAGTTTTGTTGATATGGGTAATAAGAGTGATATTCTTTTTTAGTGATAATATCATCATTGAAGGGCTTATCTTGCACAAAAAAAATCTCATTCATTTGAAAGTTTGTTTTTTTAACATTATAGAATATTAAATCCTAATGATTTTAAAATTAATTTATTTTTTAAGGATAGTGCAGATCGTTGATTTGATGCTTTTTTAAATATTGATGATGTCGATGATAATGATGGTGATGCTTTCACGTCAGCTTTACATTTACTAATGGGGGGTATGGAGTGATGTGCTGGCTTTTTATTATAAATAATCATTCTGTAGGCCGCAATTATAGACGAATTGATACAGTTTCACCGCGCAAGTTGACTAAATCTCCCTTCTGATCAGTTATCCGTACTTCGAGTGTGCTTATTTCTCTGCTGTTGACAGGTAAATAAATCAGATTTCGTGGTGTAATGTTCATTTTATATCCTGGTGGGACATTAATTCCAAACTCATGAAGCACATGATTTGATCTATTACCCACATATGAGCTTCTAATAATGTTACATTCCAACCTAATTGTATTTATTTTTAAAATATTTACTGGATTATCTGAGATGTAAATTTCAGACTTGTGTGCTCTTAAAATACGTTTATTAAATCCAAATAGCTGTCCAATAGTTCGTTCAAGATCAAAAAATACCGCTTCATTTCTTGTGCAAACTTGCACTTGGAGTGTGTTGTTATTACTTTGAATTTTTAGGGTATCATGAAGACCATACACTTTTAGCTCATTCAAAATATATTTTGTGATGTCATCGAGTTCATACGAGCCCACTGGTATTTCTATGACTTTATCCCCAATGTGAAATAAATTGTTTCCTTTATCAACGTTTCGTATAGAATTGTATGTATAAAAGTCAATGAGAGCACATTCATAATTGCGTGTTAGTTCAATTTGTTCAATGTAAATGTTAAAGATGTAGTCATTTTGAAGCCTGACTGTAGACTGTCTCTTCACCGTCACCTCATTATACTTATATCCATTTTAATTAAAGTATAATGAATTGATCAAATCCTTTTCTATATCGGGCAGTTTTCATATCGTCATCCTTAGAGATTACTAGAAATCCAAATTTATCCCCCCAAAAATTTCCTGATATTTCTATATATGTTTCATAGTCCATATCGCTATTTACATGATCTCGATATATGTGTCGCATTTTTAAGTCGTCTTTTTTAAACATTATAATAAAATTTGCATTATCACGTATTAAATGTTTCGGTATATGTGTATACGTTTGGAAAAGATAAAAAGAATCAATAGTCTTATGACGACCCATACAAAAATAGTTTCGGATATTATCCTGTTTTTCACATGTCACATCATCAAATATCATAATGGAATTATTTTTAGCTTCTTGTGGGGTTAAAACTGAGTCATTTGCGGAGAATGTGTAGTATCCCATTCCTTCTTTTGGTTTGATAAGTTTTTCAAAATACTCATATTTCGGTTGATATAAACTCTTTGAAAATACATAAATATTTAATTTAATATTAAATTTTAATACATTTGGACTCTCTATGAGACTAAGCATCACATTGGTTTTTCCACAATTTGATGGACCAACAATTAAAGCTCTAATTGTGTTGGGTAGCAAGGTACTGTGACGAGGCTGTTGATTCTCCTTCCCATGCCCACCGCCCTCAATGTTTCTCACTAAGACGCTTTTCTTTTGTGGTAATAAACGCGTGTTAATGAGAGAAGTACTTCATTCAATGAGGAACCTTGGTGGATTGAGGTCGTTATAAAATGATGAAACATTTTTATAATATAAACACTCGTAAATCAAATGTCAAACAGGGTGGTGGTCTTGTAAACAATATAATAAACGCTCTAACCGTGGAAGTGCATTTACTTGGGTACAATTACTGTGGACCAGGTACAAAGCTAGAGAAACGTTAAGCACGCGGTGATCGTGGAATCAATGCTTTGGATGAAGCTTGTAGGGAACACGACATAGCATATTCAAAAAGTAAGGACTTGAGTGAGCGTCATACCGAGAGGACTTTGATGACCTTTTGAAAATCAATAATAATCCCTTAAAGATCAATGAAGATCTTTTAAAGGCCAATGAGGACCGAGTGAATAGCGCCTTCAACTCGCTTAAAGTGAAGAGTAAACTTCACATCAATAAGATGCTCATCAACACACCATACAATATCATGAAATCGAAAAAGGTTAAAGCAAAATTTGGCACCAACGTGATGGTTGAGCTGGAGAACCATTTCGTTTTCCTCCCTCCTCGGTTTAATGCGATTGAAGAGAGCATCCTGGAGCTGGTCAAGGAAAAAAAATATTACCTTACCAGAAGAGAAGATGACAACATAGACTTTGATCTTAGAACAAATTTATAATTTTTATATTACAAATTGTTTTTAATAAAATGTATATGAAGTATAAACCAAAAAAATTTTGTTTTTATACCCGCTACCCATAGGGTAGAAGGGTATTATAACTTAGTGCCAACAGAAAATGTATGTAACAGGCAGAAATAGGCATCTCCGACCCCATAAAGTATATATATTCTTGATCAGTGTCAACAGCCGAGACGATATAGCCATGTCCGTCTGTCCGTCTGTCCGTCTGTATGAACACCTAGATCTCAGAGACTATAAGAGCTAGAGCTACCAAATTTGGGGACAGTACTTCTATAGGTCCTACGCAGATCAAATTTATTTCAAAAGTTGGATGCCACGCCCTTTTCCGCCCCCAAAAGTCTGTAAAAGCCGTAATAATAGACCTAGAGCATTGAATTTTGGTATGCATAATAACAATTATATTCTCAATGATTCCTGTGAATTTGGTTGAGATCGAATGAAAAACAAGGAAGTTATTAAAGAATCAATTTTATATGCAAAATTCACTTGCAGCTGCCCGCGCTTTGTTTGTTTAGTTGACAGTGTGACCATAACGGTGTTGTAATTTTTACCCGCTATTTTTAAATATATACAAAAAACTAGTTTTAGTATATTTGGTATATTTTTTGTTAATATATCATTTAAATTTTTTGTTTTCTCTCGAAATGGGTTGCGTGGTATCATACGGTCGAGCACCTCGACTGTAGCTTTCTTACTGGTTTTTTAATTAAAATTATTACAGCTATATATGCTTATGAATTGTCAATTAGTTCACAGTCCATTCACAACCACTAGAGTGAAATAGCCGTTTCAGTTCTAACAGCTTGAGTGCATTACAATGAATCAAAATATATTCTAAAAAAAAATTTTTCTGAACTAAAACAACTCAAAACTCAGAATACTGATGATTTGGAGGAAACATTCAAACCCATAACAGAACCTTTACATGAACTTGTTAATGACACTAAAAATTACAGAATATGTTACCCACAGACTATAAAAATGTTAAAACCGAAATGACACCTAAACAAAACGTTAGTGGAGATAACTAAAAACTAAATATGATGATGACAGTGATGATAATGATGATGATAATCAATTCTATTCTCAGTCAGCAATAATGGATACATCATTTGTACTCCCGAATCAAGATGAGCCCCATACATCAAGAGCGATATTGAGTCAAGTGTACCCTCATACATCATCCTCATTAACACATCCAGCTGTACATCATGATGAGAGCTCAAATCATCTTTTGGATGTGACATTTGGACCATACAAAAATGCAACCGGTCAATTAATGATGGGAAGTAACTACATAAATGTATCTGGCAATAAAATTGAATTTGAAGATGGTAAAAACTGGGAACTGACAAATGGTTTATATTCATTAATATTCCATCGTCATCCATAAAATTACAGTCAAAATGACTTGAAAATATACAGAGAAATTTTGATAAAAACTAATGTATATCGAAGAAACTTTCATTAAAGTGGATAGTTGAAAGGAACAAGAGCACATACATATACGAAAATTATAAAACCACTTTTAGCGAAAACACCTACTGCCGAGTCTACACCCAAACGCTTTAATATTCAACGAAAACGTATAAAAAATGGTGTCGTACCAAACGAGAACACTGACATTGTCATCAAAGAATATATGGATAAGGTTATAAACGAGTCGAGTGATTCTCTAATGTCAACGATTTCACAACATCAAAATGCTGTTAATCGATCAATAAATTTTAAAACTGCAGAACTTGATGAAAGAATATTGAGACTTGAGGTACTTACGTCAAGCATTTATGAAAAAATTAAATATGGTTATCGGCTCAAGTAAATTTATCTTATTCTGATTACAAACCATCTAAATATGAGCAGACGAGGTATTGTAAACAGTAGTATGTTTACCTGAGTGTGAGCACAAGTGACATTAATGGGGTAATTAAGATGATAATTTATGGGTTTAGCTGTCAAAAAATATGTCAAGTGGTAATTAAGAGTTTTGATGAGGGTCAAAAAGTAGTGTGGGTGTTTAGGGATCGTGGTGATCAAAGGGTTAGGTAAATAAATAAACAAATAAATTAGACTATTGGGGGGTGAGTGTGGTGTGATAGGTTGTGGGGATTGGAGTGTTGGATCTTGTTTGATTTTAGGTTAAGTCAAGTGTATGAGGACATATGACACCGAAAACTGGTGCGGCGACCGGCGACCGGCGACCGGCGACCGGCGACCGGCGATCGGTGACCTTCGACAGCTGCAAAAGCCGGAATCGGTTGAATGTGTTAACAGATCTGGGTTGCGCGAGCGCAGCTGGCAACAGGGTTGGTGATTTTCGCCACCAGCATGCATTCGAACGCAACAGGCAGGGGGCGGGCCTTTGACACGTGCAGTCGTTCGAACGCAACAGGCATCACACCGAAAAACGGGGGGGGGGGGGCCTTTGACACGTGCAGTCGTTCGAACGCAACATGCAGCTCATCGAATAACTGGGGACGGTGACCTCGAATAAGTTGACATCACCTGCGATCGTGTGAACAATTTTCGTTTACATATCCCAATCCCAATCCAAAGTAAAATAACGGTTTTTCTTGAAATATTTATTATCATTTTTATTTTCTCAAGTAGTGTATACAAATTTTGTGTGTATATTTAGAGTAATTTTATTTTCAAGTACAATGCTAAACAGCAATGCTCTAAAGTTACATTTATTTTTCATAATTTTGAGATTTGTATGAATGCACAGAAAATAAATGACAAGCAGATTTGTCGACTCCAGTATACACATCGTATTTAGCCCATCAACAAGATGTGAAATGCCGCTCATGAAGATTGGAAACCACCATGGTATCAGTTATTCTATTCTAAATATTTTGTATTTCTCAAGTAGTGTATACAATTTTTGTGTGTACATTTAGAGTAATTTTTCAAGTACAATGTTAAACAGCAATGCTCTAAAGTTACATTTATTTTCATAATTTTTGAGATTTGTATGAATGTACAGAAAATAAATGACAAGCAGATGTGTCAACTCTAGTATACATATTGTCTTTAACCCATCAACCATATGCGAAACGCCGCTCATGAAGATTGGAAACCAGCGTGCTATCAGTTATTCTATTGAAAACATTTTTGTATTTCTCAAGTAGTGTATACAATTTTTGTGTGTACAATTTCGTTTGGATATGACAATTTCTTATGATTTGTCATATCCCTAATAAAATAACAAAATTTGTTTATGTTTTCTTGCAATTTTATTTTTATTTTTTATTCAACTACAATATTTAGAAGCGATGCTCTAAATTTACATACATTTTCATTATTTTTTGAGTTTTATATGAACGAACAGAAAAGAAATGACAAGCACATGTGTTGACTGCAGAATACACATCGTCTTTAGCCCAACAACAAGATGTGAAATGCCGCCCATGAAGATTGGAAAGATCTATTATTAAAAAATGCCAATGATTCCTCCAAGTATTCCAAGTGTCCTGAACACTTTTCGTTCGTTCTTTAAACATTTTGATGAAATTACTTATTCTGATTATAAGTTGTTTGATTGTAATGTTCGTTGTAGTATTGTTTTTGTTATCGGTGGAATACATGTTTTAAATTTGTATTTTGATTTTGTGTTCCGTGGACGTCTATTTGTCTTGATTTCCGAAATTTGAATGAGAAAATGATTTACCAAGAAGTTAGACGACACGTTGAACTAATCCAGTTAATGGAGTGTATTTAACTATACGATCATGAATGAGAAGGCAATATACTTTGGTATTCATCTCACTTGCTGCAGTTAGTTCGGTAGATATTTTTACGTCAATTGGCCCTGATTTGACTGATTCATTCTGATATGAGAGATCTACAACAACAATAGGAGCCTTAGACAAGAATTCCGCTGGTGATAGAAGTGCACGAGCCTCTCGGTTGTAATAGCTCTCTTGAAATCTCGCATACATATCATACAACACAGCAAACCGATTTTCACTGTATTTAATATTCAAATCCTCATAGGGATAGACTTCAGAATTTAAATATACTTTTGCATTTCTTAAATTGTTTGTAATTAGATTTCCATTCAATGTAAATGCAATGATGGCCTACCGCGGACGTTTTCTATTTGCAGCCAATTTAACATTCCATACATGATGTGTCCCCTGCACAAGTGTAGGATTAATGTAACAATCCCAACTGCGGAATGCTAGTGGTAAGCTAGCACCACTTTTTACTACATTAAACATTTTAATTTTGGTACTATCGCTTGGGACAATGTGGGGTACTTTCCAACTTATACTATGTATGTTAATTTTATGTGTATGATCGCCAACTGTTTTAACATACATATCATCTGTATTTTTAGCTAGTAAGAGAATAAGTTCATGTTTACAAATTTAATATGGCTTTTTTGTAGTCTTCTCCAAATCCCATCAACATTTTTAGTGGTACAGAATAGCTGAAATGTCCTCCAGATGAGATGTTAGCACCACCGTTCCACCCAGCATTGCGATAAAGTAGATCTTCCTGTTGTCCCACAGAGAGAAAGTTCTTGAGAGTCGATGTTATTCCAGTGAACCGTGTCCTATCCAGCTCACACCCATTCAATTCGTATCTTATTTCATCCAGAAAATAGGCCATACAATTATTTTTGAGCAGACCGTTAACATTAGACGTGCTGCTTGCCCCTGTATTCGCATCAGTAATTTTCTCAAGTGTTCCTTCAAAGTGGAGAAAACTTTCACACGGCAGCACATACAAATCTTGGTTCTGTATTGTGATGCGAACTTCATCGTTTGTCTTGAAGTTTTGTTGATATGGGTAATAAGAGTGATATTCTTTTTTAGTGATACTCTCGTCATTGAGGGGCTTATCCTGCACAAAAAATCTCATTCATTTGAAAGTTTGTTTTTGGAACTTTATTGAATATTAAATCCTAATGATTTTAAAATTAATTTATTTTTTAAGGATAGTGCAGATCGTTGATTTGATGCTTTTTTAAATATTGATGATGTCGATGATAATGATGGTGATGCTTTCACATCAGCTTTACATTTACTAATGGGGGGTATGGAGTGATGTGCTGGCTTTTTATTATAAATAATCATTCTGCAGGCCGCAATTATAGACGAATTGATACAGTTTCACCGCGCAAGTTGACTAAATCTCCCTTCTGATCAGTTATCCGTACTTCGAGTGTGCTTATTTCTCTGCTGTTGACAGGTAAATAAATCAGATTTCGTGGTGTAATGTTCATTTTATATCCTGGTGGGACATTAATTCCAAATTCATGAAGCACATAATTTGATCTATTACCCACATATGACCCACTAATAATGTTACATTCCAACCGAATTGTATTTATTTTTATACCCGCTACCCATAGGGTAGAAGGGTATTATGACTTAGTGCCAACAGAAAATGTATGTAACAGGCAGAAGGAGACATCTCCGACCCCATAAAGTACATATATTCTTGATCAGCATCAACAGCCGAGACGATATAGCCATGTCCGTCTGTCCGTCTGTCCGTCTGTCCGTCTGTCTGTCTGTATGAACACCTGGATCTCAGAGACTATAAGACATAGAGACACCAAATTTGGCAAAAATGTTCCTTCATACCCTACGCAGATCAAGTTTATTTCAAAAGTTGGATGCCACGCCCCCTTCGCCCACAATAAGCATTTATCTAGAAAAAGTCAAGTTTTTTTTTATGTAAATCGCGTATAACTCCAAAAGTTCTTTGTGTAATGATGTGTATTTTGGTAAGCCATCTGCGCTTGACACTCTTAATATACCCTGTAATTTTGGTAAAAATCGGATAAGTAGAACAAAAGTTATTCGCGAAATTATTTATCAAAATTGTTGTTCCCAATGCATATGGACGTTTTAAGTGTGTGATTGACCTAGAGATATCAAATTTGGTGACAGTATTCGTGTAGGTCTTACGCAGATCAAGTTTATTTTAGATTTTTGCCACGCCCCTTTCCGCCCCCGAAAACTGTAAAAGCCGTAATAATGAACCTAGAGCATTGAATTTTGGTATGCATAATAATAATTATATTCTCAATGATTCCTGTGAATTTGGTTGAGATCGAGTTAAAAACAAGGAAGTAATTAATGAATCAATTTTATATGCAAAATTCACTTGCAGCTGCTCGCGCTTTGTTAGTTTTAGTTGACAGTGTGACCATGTCGGTGTTGTGGATTTCTTCCCGCTATTTTCAAATATATACAAAACACAAGTTTCAGTATATTTTTGGTATATTTGTTGTTAAAATATCATTAAAATTTTTTTTGTTCTCTCGAAATGGGTTGCGGGTATCATACGGTCGAGCACTCTCGACTGTAGCTTTCTTACTTGTTAAAATATTTACTGGATTATCTGAGATGTAAATTTCAGACTTGTGTGCTCTTAAAATACGTTTATTAAATCCAAATTGCTGTCCAATAGTTCGTTCAAGATCAAAAAATACCGCTTCATTTCTAGTGCAAACTTGCACTTGGAGTGTGTTGTTATTACTTTGAATTTTTAGGGTATCATGAAGACCATACACTTTTAGCTCATTCAAAATATATTTTGTGATGTCATCGAGTTCATACGAGCCCACTGGTATTTCTATGACTTTATCCCCAATGTGAAATAAATTGTTTCCTTTATCAACGTTTGGTATAGAATTGTATGTATAAAAGTCAATAAGAGCACATTCATAATTGCGTGTTAGTTCAATTTGCGGGAAAAAATTTTCAGTTATAACTGATGTGTTCCCGTTCAATGTAATGGTTAAAGATGTAGTTATTTTGAAGCCTGACTGTAGACTGTCTTTTCACCGTCACCTCATTATACTTATATCCATTTTAATTAAAGTATAATGAATTGATCAAATCCTTTTCTATATCGGCCAGTATTCATATCGTCATCCTTAGAGATTACTAGAAATCCAAATTTATCCACCCAACAATTTCGTGATATTTCCATAAATGTTTCATAGTCCATATCGCTATTTACATGATCTCGATATATGTGTCGCATGTTTAAATCGTCTTTTTTAAACATTATAATAAAATTTGCATTATCACGTATTATATGTTTCGGTATATGTGTATACGTTTGACAAAGATAAAAAGAATCAATATTCTTATGACGACCCATACAAAAATAGTTTCGGATATTATCCTGTTTTTCACATGCCACATCATCAAATATTATAATGGAATTATTTTTAGCTTCCTGTGGTGTTAAAACTGTGTCATTTGCGGAGAATGTGTAGTATCCCATTCCTTGTATTGGTTTGATAAGTTTTTCCAAATACTCATATTTCGGTTGATATAAACTCTTTGAAAATACATAAATATTTTCAAATTTTACTCCATTTGGACTCTCTATGAGGCTAAGCATCACATTGGTTTTCCCACAATTTGATGGACCAACAATTAAAGCTCTAATTGTGTTGGGTAGCAAGGTACTGTGACGAGGCTGTTGATTCTCCTCCCCATGCCCACCGCCCTCAATGTTTCTCACTAAGATGCTTTTCTTTTGTGGTAATAAACGCATGTTAATGAGAGAAGTACTTCATTCAATGAGGAACGTTGGTGGATTGAGGTCGTTATAAAATGATGAAACATTTTTATAATATAAACACTCGTAAATCAAATGTCAAACAGGGTGGTGGTCTTGTAAACAATATAATAAACGCTCTACCCGTTGAAGTGCATTTACCTGGGTACAATTACTGTGGACCAAGTACAAAGCTAGAGAAACGTTTAGCACGCGGTGATCGTGTAATCAATGCTTTGGATGAAGCTTGTAGGGAACACGACATAGCATATTCAAAAAGTAAGGACTTGAGTGAGCGTCATAAAGCTGACTCTGTTTTAATTGATAGGGCCTGGGATCGTGTAAAAGCATCGAATAGCAGTTTTGGTGAGAGAGCAGCAGCGAACTTTGTAACGAACATGATGAAGGTAAAGAAAAAATTTGGTATGGGATCAAAACAGAAAAAAGACGAAGAAAGTAATAAAAACGTCTCTTGCTTCAATAATCAAAAAGGCGACCAAGGAATTGAAAAAAAATAAACCGCTTGACATATTTCATGCAATAAAAGTTGCACGCAAAGCAGTATCAAACTCAGTGGTTGTAGGAAAAATGTTGTAATTCCACAGGTTATAAATGTGCCCAAGGTAGGTGGCTTCTTGCCACTTGTACCAATTTGAACAGCACTAAGCGCTGTGGGCAGTTTTGCGTCAAGCAGCGCAGCAATAGTAAAGTCTATTAACAATGCAAAGATAGCAAAACAGAAACTAGAGGAGAACAAGAGACATAATAAAAAAATGGAAACTGTTTCGTTGGGTGAGGGATTGTATTTACAACCATACAAAAAAGGGTATGGTATATCATTTAATAAAAATAATCGAAAACAAAATCGCAACCAAAAAAAGTACTTAGCGAGCTACCCAAAAGGGCATTATCTAACTTTGATATCATGCGGTTTGCCTATAAAAATATTCAACATTTTTGGGGTGTTTATATGAAAGATGAATTACCAAAAATCCCACTATATCGTGAATGTGGAATAATAAATTTAGCAGACTCGTCATCAAAAGGAACGCATTGGGTAGCTTATTTTAAGAGAGGTTCTGTTTCATATTACTTTTACAGTTTTGGGAACTTACAACCACCATTAGAAGTAATTAAATATTTGGGAGAAAGCATTAAGTATAATTATCAACGTTTCCAACAATTCGGTACAGTTAACTGTGGACATTTGTGTCTACAATTTTTGTTGCAATCCAACTCATTGCACTAAAGATGGGTGGAATGTGTTTATGATATGTGTGTGTGTGGGTGTGTGTGTGTGTGTGTGTGTGTGTATGTGTGTTCCTTGTAAGAACGCACATGTCTGGACTGTGTGTCCCGTTACAGAACCACTTGAAAATCGGTTGGCCATTGTGAACCTCACTCGAGAAATGCTCGAGAATATGCTCCTTTGTTCATCGTTGGAGGATATAAAATCAACCGGCTCCTCGAAGGAAAATATCATTCAGTGACCAGCAACAGCAGCATCAGCAGCATCAACAGCATCAACAGCATCAGCAGCATCAACAGCATCAGCAGTATCAGCAGCAACAACAACATCAAACCATCACAGCACCATCGCAGCAACAACAAGATCAAACCATCACAGCACCATCACAGCAACAACAACAACAATATGGAATGCAACAATTTTGATAACATCAACAACTTTAACATTTTGTGGAGGTTGATAGACAACCTACCATTGACGATGGTAACTGAGGAAGATTCTACCGAATCTCAGGTGACGGAGGAGGAGGAGTTCATAGACACAAGTGTCTTCAACCTCCTCGACCCGTTGTCATGTGACAGTATGATAACCCAAGAGGACTTAGATGCCCTATTGAAAGACATTGAGGAGGTCCCAGATATGCGTGGGTTTTATAATAAGAAATAAATTTTAAATAAAATTATAAATATATACAAACAAAACAAAATTTTTTAATTGGGGAGGTGTTTTAGCTTTTATTTCAGCTTTTATTTTAGCTTTTATTTTCAACTTTTATTTTCAGCTTTTTTTATTTTTAAAATTTATATTTTTAAAAATAATATAAATATATATTTAATAAAAATTTTAAAATAAAAAAATTTTTAAATCAAATTAAAATTGTTTAATTGAGGAGGTGTTTTACATTAATCTTGGATTTTTAGAACTTTGGCTTTATTTTCTGCTTTTATTTCAGCTTTTTTTTTTTTTAGCTTTTATTTTCAGCATTTTTTATTTTAAAAATAAATTTAAAAAAAGTTTATTTTTAAAATAAAATATATATATATATATATATATATATAAAAACTGAAGCAAACATAAATTTTAAAATAAAAATATATATAAAAATATCAATTTAAAAGTTTTATTTCATACATTTCATTTTCAGCTTTTTATTTACAGGATATAACAGGTCTAAAAACAGTTATTACAAACAGACCTGTTCTGTTCAAACAGCTATTACCAACAGACCTGTTCTGTTCAAACAGCTATTACCAACACACCTGTTCTGTTCAAACAGCTATTACCAACACACCTGTTCTGTTCAAACAGCTAATGGTATCAGACCTGGTTTACAAAAACAGCTAATGGTATCAGACCTGGTTTACAAAAACAGCTAATGGTATCAGACCTGGTTAACAAAAACAGCCATTGATATCAGACCTGGTTAACACAAACATCTAATATAAATTGGCAAGAGATCAGTTTTAGATACAGTTTGTATACAATCCAACTCAATATGTGAAGGGTGGATCCTGTGTGTATTTGTGAGCGTGTGTGTGTGTGTGTGTGTGTGTGTGTGTGTTTTTTTTATACCGTCTACCCATAGGGTAGAAGGGTATTATAACTTAGTGCCAACAGAAAATGTATGTAACAGGCAGAAGGAGGCATCTCCGACCCCACAAAGTATATATATTCTTGATCAGTGTCAACAGCCGAGACGATATAGCCATGTCCGTCTGTCCGTCTGTCCGTCTGTATGAACACCTGGATCTCAGAGACTATAAGAGCTAGAGCTACCAAATTTGGGGACAGTACTCCTATAGGTCCTACGCAGATCAAGTTTATTTCAAAAGTTGGATGCCACGCCCCTTTCCGCCCCCAAAAGTCTGTAAAAGCCGTAATAATAGACCTAGAGCATTGAATTTTGGTATGCATAATAATAATTATATTCTCAATGATTTCTGTGAATTTGGTTGAGATCGAATGAAAAACAAGGAAGTTATTAAAGAATGAATTTTATATGCAAAATTCACTTGCAGCTGCCCGCGCTTTGTTTGTTTAGTTGACAGTGTGACCAAAACGGTGTTGTGATTTTTACCCGCTATTTTCAAATATATACAAAAAACTAATTTTAGTATATTTGGTATATTTTTTGTTAATATATCATTTAAATTTTTTGTTTTCTCTCGAAATGGGTTGCGGGTATCATACGGTCGAGCACTCTCGACTGTAGCTTTCTTACTGGTTTTTTTTTTTTTTTTTGTATAGGGTGGAAAAGCATATAAAGCCTGAGTCTGGGACATGCACCCAGTAAAAACCCGCCTACTCTCCGCATCCCACCCGTGGCACCACCGTTAGGTATTACTTCGCGAGGGGGAGAAGGCATGAAAGCCGTCACTAGGTACTATCTAGGATTTGAACTTCTGTTTCACTGTCTTTCAGCGCGACGCAGGGATTTGCCGATATCTGCTGCCATTGTGGACACTGCGTTCCAATTCATTTCTGAGCTTATTAGAATATTTAGACAGTCATCGTAGTACCGTAGCTCTTCACGTTCAGCAGAGAATCTTGGACAGACAAAAAAGACATGCTCAGCGTCTTCAGTGGCCCGCGCACAGTGTGTGCAAAACGGGTCCGTCTCGTGCTTAAATCTATATAGGTATGATTTAAAGAACCCATGTCCCGTCAGTAGCTGCGTCATGTAATAGTCCGACTGTCCGTGACGCCTGTTCGACCATTTTCGTACGTCCGGTATGATCGTACGCGTCCAGCTTCCGTTTGCGGCGTTCCTCCAACGCTGCTGCCACTGCTCCATCGTTTGTGCGCGATTGTTTTTGTCCTCCTGTGCGAGTAGGTCCAGCGGCGGCATCCCTGCGAGCACTAGGGATGCGTCTTCCGACACCGTTCGGAATGCGCTCGTAACTCGTAGCGCGCATCTCCTGTACGCCGATTTGCAGCTGCGGCCGTATGTAGGGATCGTCATTGCTGGTGCCCAGACCGGCGCTGCATATAGCAGGATTGACCTGACGACGTTACATATCAATTGCCTGCTGCGCTGTCGCGGTCCCTTAGTGTTCGCCATCATCCTGGACAGCGCACAAGCAGCGCCGCCTTCCTTTTCACCCACTTGCTTGAGGTGATAGCGGAAATTCAACCGGTGGTCTAACATGACTCCAAGGTATCGGATGGCTGGGGATGAAACTATCGTGCTAGTGCCCACGATTATTTGGGCCCGTTCAACCTGTTTTCTACTGCTTATAAGCACTGCTTCAGTCTTGTGCGCTGCGAGCTTCAGGCCATTGTCAGTGAGCCACTGTATGGCAAGTCTAATGGTCAAGTTCGTCAATTCCTCCGCATGACGTAGCTCCTTTGCTACCACTACTATGGCGACATCATCAGCGAAGCCGATGATTGTGCAACCAGGCGGCGTGTCCAGTCGGAGTATGCCATCGTACATAATGTTCCATAGTAGTGGTCCTAGAACTGAGCCTTGTGGAACGCCTCCTCAGATTGGATGTCTTTGACGGCCTTCCGCAGTATCATAATATAGCACCCTGTCCTTGAAATAACTCGCCACTAGGTTGACGAGGTATCCCGGCATGTCCAGCTCTTTCAACGCTTGCAATATTTTTGGCCATCTTGCAGAGTTGAACGCGTTCTGCACATCCAGGGTGGTTACAAGGCAATACTCCTTGCCTCCGCCTCTCCATCTCGTGCCTCCTATTGCGTTCCTGGCTTGCTCCACAACTCTGGTGATCGCGTCAACCCTGCTCCTGCGCTTGCGGAACCCAAATTGTTGCTCGGATAATCCGCGCTGGTCAGTAAGGTTACCTTCTATTCTGTTACAAATTATTCGCTCGAACAATTTGCCCGTCACGTCCAACATGCAGAGCGGTCTGTATGCAGAGGGGTCTCCTGGGTCCTTACCGGGTTTCGGTAGAAGGACCAGTCGCTGCGTTTTCCAACATGTAGGAAATATCATGCGTTGTACGCACTCGTCAAATGCTTCAGCAAACTTGTCTGGTCGGGCATCAGCTAACGTCTTGAGCGCCAGTGAGGGAATACCATCCGGGCCTGGGGCCTTGCCGCTCTTGGTTTTCTTCAGTGCCTCAATAACTTCACTGATTTCAATCCTTGGAACCGAGGCTGTGTCCACGACTGGGTCGATTTGCACTGTTGGCTGCGCAGGGAATAAAGTCTCTACTATATTGTCTAATAGCTCTGGGCATTGAGGTGGCGGGCTCCTAGCAAGCTTCCCCATTACCAACTTGTAGGCCAGTCCGAACGGTTGATTGTCGGCTTCTGCGCAAAGCCGTTCCCAACACTCAGATTTGCTCTACTTAATAATTTTTGCCAGTGTCAAGCGTTTGCTGCGGTACGTCAGTCGAATTTCGATGCCACGCATTTGCAGCTGCTGGTTATCCGGCTGCCTCCTCGCCTGTCTCATCACCCGTTGGTACTGCCTCCTGGCTGAGTGGCAGTCTGTGCGGGCCGATCGAATTTCGGCGTTCCACCAGTGAACAGGTTTTTGCCTTCTTGTGCCTTGTCGTTTTCTTTGGCATCGCTGCGTCACATGCATTCGTAATGGCTTCCATCAGTTGTCTAACCAGGTCGTCCACGGGTCCCGAGGTTATGTGATGGTTGAACACTGCTGTCAGCGAGTCCACGTCAAGTAATTTTGAATCCCATACCGTGTGGGCGAGGGCCTGGGGAGCTCTCGGCCGCGTCCGGGTAATGTTCGTGACTAACGCACTATGATCACTGTGCGTATATATTTCAGATACGTGCCATTGTGCGACCCTTGCGAGTTGAGGACTAGCAAACGTCAGGTCCACTATGGATCCGTAGCCCGCCTTGGAGAACGTGTTCTCACGTCCGGAGTTCAGCAACAGGATTTCGAGGGATGCAAACGCGTCCAGAAGTGCGCTCCCTCTTGCGTTTGTACTGCGACTTCCCCACTCTAGGGCCCATGCGTTGAAGTCTCCGGCGATGACCACTGGGTGTCGACCGCGTACATCGGAGATCAAACGGTCCAGTATACGGGTGTACTCATCTAGGGGCAAACTTGGAGCCAAATAGCAGCTATACCAGTAAATACCTGCGATTTTCGCTCTGGAGAAACCTAGTTCCGCGTGCCTGTCCGTCATCTGGGAGGGCGGGCAACCACAGCTCCATATGGCAGCGCCGCCTGCCTGGTTTTGTATCCACACGCCTTCCGGTCTACTTGCATAGACCTCACTAAGCAAGGCGATGTCCGTTCCGGTTTCTCTCACTGTCTGCAGCAGGAGATCCTGAGCTGCCCGACAGTGATTAAGGTTCAGCTGTAATACATTAACCTGGTCCAGCATTTTTGAGGGCGTTTAGGAACATTGGGCATGTCCTACTGAGGGTGTTATGGTTGTTATTTCCCTCGCCCGCGCGTGTGCATAGAATGCAGGCTGGCTTTGCCTTGCATTCCTTTGAGGAGTGGTCTCCTCCTCCGCAGTTAAAACACTTCCCGGCCGTATCCCATTTGCTTCTGCATCTTGCTGCTACATGCCCAAAAGCTAGGCATTTAAAGCATCTCCGAGGCTCTACTTTCGTCCTGACTCGGCAAACCGCCCAACCGATTCTGATTTCCTTTAATTCTGATAGGGCGATTCCAACATTCGCAGGCAGTATCACCCTGGCAGTCTGGGTACCCCCGTAGGCTGCTCGTAACTTAGCTGAAAACTCGTCAGTGATGTTAATGGCGAGTTTCACCGCTATTGCTTGGAGGACATCCTCGGCTGTGGTCCATTCTGAGATATTCCTTATCTCCAGCTTGGATCATTCCGAAATGGACTTGACCTGCGCAATTCCACCGACCGTCTTCTGCACCGCCTCAAGCAACATGCTTGTGGAGTCATCTCCGGCCTTCTCAAGCTGCAATAGCAGCTCGCCCGCTGCCGTGCGTCTTATTTTGCACACCTTCTCCTTGTACTCCTGTAAGGCAGAATCCGTCTGCACAGCCGTAAGGACCGCGGCATAGGAAGTGCTGTCCTTGCACTTTACCAGAAGAGCGTCTGGCCTGCTGCCTCTTTGTCTGGCAGAGGGACGCGGTCGGGGCTTTACTGTCCTCCATGTGCCTTCATCCGGCTTGTCCTCTCTAACCTGGCTTGGTGTGGTTTGCCGTTTTCCTCCGGTCTTCACAGCGGGCGCACTCGGTGCAGCACGTGGGTTTGTAGGCTTTTCCATTGGTGACTTTGGCGCCTCCTTCCTGCGTCTAGGGGCATTCGGTGGCGCGCGTCACCTTTGACATGCAAGTCTGTTCGCTGCTTTTCCCCCTTTTTGGGGGCGTTCTTCGTGGCGAGCCGCTGGGGCTCGTGTCGCACCTCACTCTTTTCGGCGTGTCGCTTCCATCGTCCTCAGTCACTACGACTTGAGGGTTCCTTCTAAGCGCCGCTGGCGCCGAGGTCGGTGCTGTCTCCGGTGGAGTCCTTAACATCTTCCTGCAAGTCGGGAAGATGGTATGGGCTTCTGCTGGTTCCTTCGTTGAGTTAGGAGGAAGGTCTCCCGGTATTTTTGTTTTGATGCTCATTTTATTGGGCCCCCCCTTGAGACCGTTATTGCTACCCGTGACGTGCAGTCGCCTTTATGTCCCCGTGGGTCCCTTTCCAAGGAGTGAGGTCCACGCGAGGGTTGACCCAGGTCCTTATGAGATGCTGTGTTCAGAGCCAGGACAGCACTGATCAGGATGGTCTCAACTGAACCTGCACAGCCAGCTTAGTGGCTACGGGTAGCAAGCGTTTCCCAAGGCTTGCCAAGGTCTTAACGGGGCGGGGGCAGGCGCAGCATTACCCCAGCAGCCATTTCGACGCGATGTCACTCGGCCTACTCAGGTGCTGTAATACTGCGACCCGTCAGCCCATGTCGTCTGTTCCATAACGTAGGTCCAGTTCGTCTATCATTGGGTTGCCTACTGGGCTCGGCAACTCAATTCGCCTCTTGCATTCGCCACCCTTCTACCGGGTGGTAGTTGGGTGCCCAAGTGCCACCGCGTGGAGGCTCCCACCACCAAATCGGTGGGAGCGCTGGCATGGCCAGCGTGCAAGTAGACTTGGGATGGTATCTTCCAGTATCACGCTGGCTTCACCAGGTTGAAGCAATCAGACGCTTTCACCTGGCGATCTCCACCCCCTTGGCCCCCGTGTGTGTGTGTATGTGTGTGTGTGTTTTCTTTGAAGACTCCATGGTACATATTCCTTTGAAAGATTCCCATGTTCCCCACACCACAATCGGTGGTGTATGTCGCTAGTGGGTATAAAATCAACCAGCTTCTCGAAGGAAAATACCATTCAGTGAGCACCAACAGTCTCGACAGCATCAGCAATCAGCGCCCACGACCTCAGCAACCAGCAACCAACACCCACAGCACCATCCAAAATGTCCATCAACGAGAACACCGCATCCAACATCATTGATCTCACGGAAATGGAATCCCAGCAAACATTTTATGAACACAACCGAGAGGACTTTGATGATCTTTTGAAAATCAATGATAATCTCTTAAAGATCAATGAAGATCTTTTAAAGGCCAATGAGGACCGAGTGAAGAGCGCCTTCAACTCGCTTAAAGTGAAGAGTAAACTTCACTTTAAGAAGCTGCTCATCAACACACCATACAATATCATGAAAGCGAAAAAGGTTAAAGGAAAATTTGGCACCAACGTGATGGTTGAGCTGGAGAACCATTTCGTTTTCCTCCCTCCTCGGTTTAATGTGATTGAAGAGAGCATCCTGGAGCTGGTTAAGGAAAAAAATATATACTTACCAGAAGAGAAGACGACAACATAGACTTTGATAATGGAACAAATTTATAAATTGTATATTACAAATTGTTTTTAATAAAATGAAGTATAAATGTGGGAATGGGTCTGGCAACGCCAATTTATCCACCTATCGATTAAGAGAAGAAAGGAGTATCGATTGTGAGGGAAGTCGAGAGACGACAGTTTGTGACGACGACGAGAAAAAGCAAGACGTGCTAACGACGACCGCGACGAATATATCTAAATAATATAATTAATCACATACTTTAAATAAAATTAATCAAACCTAAATACAATAATAATTAAGGATTAAACTTATGAAATAATAAATAAACATCATAAAACCAATCCCACATATATTGGGGGCTCAACCTAAAAAGAAAAGCCAAATGAAGTATTTCACAATGTGGTGTAATGCAAATGAAGTATTTCACAATGCGGTGTAATGCAAATGAAGTATTTCACAATGTGGTGTAATTCAAATTGAACTATTTCACAATGTTGTGCAAAGTTGCGTAAACGATTACAAGCGTGTGACTGACATACATACATACAAAAAATCTTTAACATTGAGACACAAACTGGTGAAATTCGAGAAAGATGTCGCGACTTGGTGAAATTGAAGAGGTATGCAAAAATTTGCGCATTGCAAAAAGGAAGAATATTAGTTTGCTGCATAAATTTGTGTTTGAAAGTGAAGGGGATCGTAAAAATCGTGAACGCTTACGTGAATTTAGAGGATTTCAATATGATGAAACTAGCCAAGAATATAATGACAAAATAAATTTCGTTGCTGCAAATCTAACTGACGGTGATCTTGTTATAATCTGCCATTTGCTTGACATACGTCATAATGTAAACGATTTAGCAAATCACATTTTTTCAAATATGCGAAGGGGACAACTGCTTAATGCCGATGATGAACAAGAAGTCGAAGAAGAAGATGACGATGATGATGATTCTGACGCTAACGATGTAGCTGATGAATTAAACGAAGTGCACATAGACGATGTGAACAACGTTAACGACGAAAGTGTGAGTCTGGCAGATAGTGACGAAAGATATAGAACAGCAGAAATACCGAGCGCACGTGAAAAACAAAATAGAAGCAAACCGATTACAGCAAATTCGACAGTAATGGAAAGAAATATTGAGTTCGATGCCATAGGCAATGGTAACGTACCAAGATTCGCTCTTAATTTTCGAGATATCAAGGATTCAATCCGTTTGTTTAGTGGCGATGATACATTATCAATCGAAGTGTGGATTAATGATTTTGAAGACATGGCTTCTATAATGCAGTGGGACAGCTTACACAAGTTTATATTTGCAAAACGATCTCTTAGAGGTTTGGCTCGTATGTTTGCATCAAGTGAGCGTGGCATATCAACGTGGCAAGCATTAAAACAAGCACTTCTTCGTGAATTCAAAATGACAACGAATAGTGCAGAACTTCACAAACAGATGAGTGAAAGAAAAATGAAACGAAGTGAAAGTGTCCTAGAGTACTTACTGGTAATGAAGGAACTAGCAACGCGCGGTAATATAGATAATGAAGCTATTATGCAATACGTGATAGATGGTATAAGTGATCGAAGTGTTAATAAATCTATATTATACAATGCACGAGATATCAAAGAGTTCAAAGAAAAACTAAAAGCGTACGAAAAAATGAAAGGAAAAGTGAACTATGTGAAAAACGATGATTATTCAAAAAATACAAATAAAAAAGAACAGTGGAGTGACACAAAGGAAAAATATGACGACAAAAATAATAATAATAACGCTATAAAATGCTATAATTGTGGCGGCAAGGGACATGTTTCCGAGAACTGCGATCACAAAAGTAAAGGCAAGAGATGCTTTAATTGCAGAGGTTTTGGTCACATTTCGAAAGATTGTCAAAATAATAATAAAGCCGAAAGTGAGAGTAAACCAAATATGCGAAAAATTGTGGACGAAGATTCAGTGATGTACAAACGAGTGAGAGTTCAAGATAAGAATTTCGTAGCCTTCTTTGATTCGGGAAGCAAGTACAATATCATGAATGACGTTTCGTACAAAAATTTGAAGAGTTCAGTCTTAAATAAAGTGCATATTTACTTAACGGGTTTCGGATCTAAAAATAAAATAAAACCAATCGGATCGTTTAAAGAAAAACTATTAATTGACGGTGAAGAATATGAGACAGAATTTCTGGTGGTTACCGCAGAAATACTTCCCAACGAAATAGTTTTAGGTGAAACTTTTGCTAAAAATGCCGAAATAATTATAAAACCGGATGGTTTAACAGTTCGAAAAGTCAAGAGTGAGTGTGATTACTCCAATAACAATCAAAAACTAAATGATGACTCTGCAAATGAATTAGATATGATAATGAAAATAGAAATTGACAGTACTGAAAGTTATATGATTGACATCGATGAAAAAGCTAGTAAAACCTCAATTGACTATGTGAGTAAACTCATCAAAAACTACAAGCCGGAATGTATAAGGTCGACAAACGTTGAAATGAAAATAGTGGTAAATGATGAGACTCCGATATATTCACGGCCGCGCAGATTTTCTTTCACAGAACGCTGCATAATCGATGATCAAGTAGAGCAGTGGTTGCAAAGTGGTATAGTCGAGCATTCTGACTCACAGTACTGTAGTCCCGTCGTGCTTGTAAAAAAACGTGATGGTACCCCACGGTTATGCATCGATTATAGACGGTTAAACAAGGTAATAGTGCGAGATCCATTTCCGTTGCCTCTGATTGAGGATCAACTTGACAGATTGCAGGAAGCCAGTTTCTTCAGCACTATTGATCTTAAAAATGGTTTCTTTCATGTCGATGTTAACCAAAACAGCCGAAAATATACATCATTTGTAACACACAGCGGTCAGTATCAGTTCCTCAAGGTCCCGTTTGGATTGAGCAATTCACCTGGTGTCTTTCAAAGGCACGTAAATGCCATATTTCGAGATTTGACGCGTAAAGGCATTGCTTTACCTTATGTTGACGATATAATTATACCAGCGAAGACCGAAGAAGAAGCTGTGAAGAATCTTTCAATCGTGTTCCAACGTTGCCAAGAGTATGGACTAAATATCAATTTCAAGAAATGTAGTTTTCTGAAGACAAAAATACAATTCTTAGGACATATTATAGAGAACAATAAAATAAGAATATCTGATGAAAAGACATGCGCCGTTACAAAATTCCCAATTCCATTGAACCAAAAACAACTCCAAAGCTTTTTGGGCCTGGTAGGATATTTTCGAAAGTTTATTCCAATGTTCTCGATCATTGCAAAACCGTTGACGGATTTATTGAAGAAGGATGCCAAATTTTCAATTGACGATAGAGCGCTGAGTGCGATTAACAGTTTGAAAACGCTAATAACAATGAAGCCAGTCTTAAAAATATTCAACCCAAAACACGAAACCGAATTGCACACGGACGCATCGATTGATGGATTCGGTGCTGTCTTGCTACAGAAATCACCTGATGATGGAAGTGTACACCCAGTCTACTACATGAGCAAAAAAACATCAGATGCTGAACGACGTCTCACGAGCTACGAATTAGAACTTTTGGCAGTAGTAGTAGCATTGAAAAAGTTCCGTATTTATCTTCTGGGCAAGCACTTTAAGCTCATAAGCGATTGTGATGCATCCATAAAATCGATGAATAAAGATAACATAAACCAGAAAATAGCTCGCTGGATCATGGTTCTTCAAGAATTTAGCTACACTCCTGAACACAGAGCCGGCAACAAAATGCGTCATGCGGATGCTCTTAGCCGTTACCCAACAATGATGATGATTACCGACGACACTGTATATAGCAGACTAAAATCCATCCAAGTGCAGGACGACGAATTGAAGGCCATTATTGACGTTCTACGAGATAGAAGCTCTCATAATAATTACTTTATGAAAGGCGGACTTCTACACAAACTTATCGACGACAATGAGTTAATTGTGGTTCCTTTGAGTATGCAACGCGAGATTATTAAGTTAGCGCACGAGAGAGGTCATTTCTCCGTAAAAAAGACAAAAGAAATTATTGGCAAGCAGTATCACATTCCGAAGTTGGAGGAGAAAATACAGCAGCAAATTCGATGTTGCATACCTTGCATTGTGCTTAGCCGTAAAAGTGGTAAGAAGGAGGGAGAGCTGCATCCGATTCCGAAAGAAGAAGAACCACTGCAAACCTTCCACATCGACTTTCTTGGGCCTCTGGAGTCTACACATAAGCAATACAAGCATATCCTAGCCATTATTGACGGATTCACGAAGTTCTGTTGGCGTTACCCGACAAAGACGACATCAGCGCAAGAAGTCACAATGAGGCTACAGACGCAGAGTTTAATGTTTGGAAATCCAATTCAAATCATCACTGACAGAGGTTCCGCATTCACATCAGACGAGTTCAAACGTTTTTGCGAATTGGAGAACATAGCTCATCATTTAATAACGACTGGTTTACCAAGGGCTAATGGGCAAGTTGAACGATTAAATTCTATTATCATTTCAGTGCTATCCAAGATGTCGATCGATGACACTACCAAATGGTATAAACACGTGGGCAAGGTGCAACAAACCATTAATTCGACGTATTGTAGAAGCACCCATGCCACACCGTTTGAGTTGCTTTTTGGCATCAAGATGCATACTAAGGACGACCTCATTTTGAAACAGATCATTGCCGACGAGATGATTCAAAAGTTTAACGACAACAGAGACGAGCTCAGAATGCAGGCCAAACAGCAGATTGCGACTATTCAAGATGAGAATAAACGCTCCTACAATCTTCGACGAAAGCCAGCTACAAATTACAAAGTCAACGATCTTGTAGCTATAAAACGCACTCAACTAGGAGGTGGGCTTAAATTAAAAGCTAAATATTTTGGACCATATCGTGTGACTAAATCAAAAACGAATGATACCTATGACGTAACCAAAGATGCGGTGTTCTATGAGGGACCAAGACAAACTACCACATGTGCGGAATTCATGAAACCATGGGTTCCAGATGGCGACTGCAACTACGACGCATTCGAGGCGAATGCATGAGAGGATGGCCGAGTTGTGGGAATGGGTCTGGCAACGCTAATTTATCCACCTATCGATTAAGAGAAGAAAGGAGTATCGATTGTGAGGGAAGTCGAGAGACGACAGTTTGTGACGACGACGAGAAAAAGCAAGACGTGCTAACGACGACCGCGACGAATATATCTAAATAATATAATTAATCACATACTTTAAATAAAATTAATCAAACCTAAATACAATAATAATTAAGGATTAAACTTATGAAATAATAAATAAACATCATAAAACCAATCCCACATAAATCAAAAAATTTTGTTTTTTAATTTAAATTATTACAGCTATATATGCTTATGATTCGTCAAGTAGTTCCCAGTCCATTCACAACCACTAGAGTGAAATAACCGTTTCAGTTCTAACAGCTTGAGTGAATTTAAAGTACAATGAATCAAAATATTTTAGCTCAATTAACCAAAAGTCGAAAAGCTGTAAAGAAAAAATTTTCTGAACTAAAACAACTCAAAACTCAGAATACTGATGGTTTGGAGGAAACATTCAAACCCATAACAGAACCTTTACATGAACTTGTTAATGACACTAGGTTAGGTTAGGTTAGGTTGAGCAGGCAGCTCGACCGGAGTCGAGAGCACCCGGAGACCATATGGTCCATTGTGATGCCTGATCTGAGTGGAACTGTAGGAGTAGAAGGGATTGGGAGGGATTGTTGGGATATTGGAGGAAAATGCTCTACTGGTCTACGTGCTACTGGCCAGTTCTGTTGGGCTGCGGTAGCCTATGGAACCAGCCAGTAGAGTCGAGGAAAAGCGCCATGTTCTCCAGCCGAATATTCCCAAGACTGCCCAGTTCCGCAAAGAAAGGCTTGCCCAGAAATTGGGTCCGCTTTCTAAGAAATGCAGGGCAGTCGCAGAGAAGATGCTGGATACTCTCGGTTTCCTCGGTTTCCGCAGCTGCGACAGAAGTCCTGTTGGGGTCCACCGTACCGTTGAGCCATTCGGCCGATGTAGCAGTGTCCCGTTAAGACTCCTGTCAGTAACCTTATCTTGTTCCTTTTAAAGTTTAAGAGCTCGGTTGATCGCTTGGGACTGTATCTTGGCCAGAGTGCTTTTGACACCTCGCAGCCCAATGATGCTGCCCAGTGTCTTTCAGCCGCCGTTCTCATGGAACAATTAAGTTCCGATAGCACGTGCTGAATAGGTCTCTTTATATCGTTCACCGCGAGAGTTTCTGATGACGCTGATCCCAGCCGAGCACATTCATCAGCCACCTCGTTACCTGGCACTCCCATATGCCCAGGTACCCAGACAAGTCTGATGGAGTGTGGTTGGCATAGGTTCAGTGACATCACTGTGTCTCGGGTTAGTTTACTCTTAATGGTGTTCGATGCGAGTGCTTTTATCGCTGATTGGCTGTCGACATAGATGGACACGTCCCTCGGGCTCCCGCCCAGTGTCCGTACCAACTTGGTCGCTTGCCAAACAGCGTAAATCTCCGCTTGAAACACACTACACCAGTCAGGAAAACGAAAGGAAAGCTTGGTTGCAAGGTCTTCGGAGAAGACCCCCGATCCAGTGCCTTCTAACGTCTTTGATCCGTCTGTGTAGATTGACAACTCATTCTGCCTCAAAGGAGATTCCTGTTGCCAATCGGATCTGTCGGGGAATTCAGCTGTAAACCTGTCATCCCACTTATGTTCTGGTACCCAGTAGTCGTTCTCAGCCACAGTTAATTCTACTGTACGTAGAATGGAGTTGTGACCTGCACCAGGCTTAAGGAGGCATTGGGCGTGAAGCCTGACCGCACTCCTTGCTGCCGCGTGCTTGAGGAAGACTCCGATGGGCTCCAGATTTAACATTACATCCAGCGCTGCTTGGGGGGTAGAACGAATACATCCTGTTATTCCCAAGCAAGCTAGTCTCTGGACTTTGCGGAGATTGTTTAGATAGGAGTCGGTGTGCCCCGCCTCCCACCATACAAGAGCCCCGTACGTCAGTATAGGTCTGACAATTGCAGTGTAGAACCAGTGAAGGATGTACGGTTGCAATCCCCATCCTTTACCAAAGGTCTTTTTGCACACAAAGAAGGCTTGTAACGCTTTCTTCATCCTTTCCTCCGAGTTTCTCCTCCAGGAGAGTTTGGAGTCCAGGATTACTCCAAGGTACTTAGCCTCCTTTGATAACTTGAGCTCTGTCCCTCCCAGTGATGGAAGCTTGAAGCTCGGTATCTTATATTTTCGAGTGAACAGAACAAGTTCGGTCTTTTGTGGGTTGGCCCCAAGACCGTTGTGTTCTGCCCATCGCAGAGTTTCACTCAGTGCGGCGCTCATTAGCTCACTGACTGTTGGCAGGAATCTGCCAGTTACCATTAGAACCAGGTCGTCCGCATAAGCAGTCACTCTGCATCCCTTATACTTCAGTTTGAGAAGAAGGTCATTAAGGACAATGTTCCACAACAAGGGGGATATCACACCCCCTTGCGGGGTACCCCTGGTTGCCCTTCTCCTGATAGTTGAGGCGCAGAGTTGGGCGTTTATCATTCTTTGGCGAAGCATGTTGCTAAGCCATCGAGTGATTGTCGGGTGTGAGCCTATGTTGACAAGTGCTGCCGTTATAGACTCGATCCTGACATTGTTAAAGGCACCCTCTATGTCGAGAAATGCCGCTAACGTAAACTCCTTCCTTTGCAGTGTGCCTTCAATTGTGCTAACCACCTCGTGCAGAGCAGTCTCTACTGATCTACCTTTGAGGTAGGCGTGTTGGGACTTGCTAAAAGTGTGAGGTGTTAGCTTACTTCTGAGATGAAGGTCCAGAAGTCTCTCTAGTGTTTTCAATAAAAACGATGAGAGACTTATGGGCCTATAGTCTTTTGCTGAGCAGTGGTTTATCTTTCCTGCTTTGGGAATAAATGCCACCCTCACTTCTCTCCAGGATTTTGGAATGTATCCTGTAAGGAGACATCCCCTGAAGATTTCTAGCAGCCATTGCGACAGATGTACGCATACCATCTGTAACATGACCGGTCTGATGTCATCCGGTCCTGCTGATTTGTAGGGGTGGAACGACTTGATAGCCCAGATTATCTTCTCAGTGTTGACAATTTCGTCGATTAGCATTTGACTCTCATGAAGCTGGTTTTCTTCCGGCTCGCCGCTGATGTGAGAGGAGGGGATCCCATTCTCGTCTTCAGCTTGTGTGCAGCCTGGAAAGTGTGCGTTCATGAGGAGTTGCAGAGACTCCTGACTATTTTTGGCGAACGTGCCATCCAGGTTGCAAAGCAGCCCCGGTGTGGCTGGATCTTTCGCCAACAACCTTCGAAGTCTGGACGCTTCAGTGGTGTTGGTTAGTTCCTCGCAAAATTTAGACCATGAGTCTCTTTTTATCCCTTCTGATTTCCTTCTTGAAGGTCTTGAAACTGTTATGGTAGGCATCCCAGTCTACCTGGCAGTTTCCCTCTTTTGCTCTATTGTAAAGCTTTCTCGTTTCCTTTCGTATCTGGCCGAGTTCCGGAGTCCACCACTTGTTGCGGTCTGACTTCGGTGGACGGCTGATTGGACAGGATTTGATGAAGGCCTTACATAGAGTATCTGTGACATTCTGGGTCGATTCCTCCAACTTGTCTGGGTTGTCTAGCCTTTCCACTGGGTGGTTGGGAATAGATTCCATAACAAGCTTTGAGTATTTGACCCAGTTAGCCTTTCGTGGGTTCCTGAAGGGCGCCTTTGCCTCTCTGGACCATCCAACTTCGAACACTATCCTGTAATGATCCGAAAAGGAGCATTCCGTGGATACGTGCCAGTCTTCTACGGAGAGGGAGTCGCTGTTGGTCGCTAGAGTTAAATCTATAACCTCAGCTCGGTTCTTATTGCGGAAGGTGGGGTGGCTACCCCGATTACACACATTAAGATTAGTGAGCATCACGAATTCAAGCAGCGACTCCCCTCTCTCGTTGGTGTCTTTGCTCCCCCAAAAGGTATTGTGGGCATTAGCATCACACCCAAGGATTAGATCCGTGCCCTCTTTCTGCGCCTGCTGAATGAGGGCTCGAATACTTTCCGACGGTGGATCCTTTTCTTCGTACGGGAGATATGCTGAGGCTAGGTAAAGACTGGGTCCGTTCCTACGCTCGCATAGCGCTACCGTCAAGTCCCTGTTGCTGTAACTGGAAGAGAAGAGCACATTAAGTCCGGTTCTTACCACGATACAGGTTCTGGACTTACCCACAGTTTTCGGGACAAGGAGATGGTATCCGCGGGCTCCCAAACCGCAAACCCTTTCACCTACGATCCAGGGTTCTTGGATGAGAGCCACATCCACCCTCTCCTTGTCCATCCACCGTAGTAGGTCTGTGGAAGGAACCCTCGAGTGGTGCAGATTAATCTGCACTACCCGAATTCTTTCCGGTCGACCTAACATCTACGCGCCCAGCGCCTCCAGGAATGATTGCCCGAACGCAACCCATTCCCATCTTCAGCCGGCCTTGCTTACTAAGGAGTTGGCTCTTGGACTCTGGACCAATGCTGATCCATAGATCCTTGCCGTTTCCTTTGTCTCGGGCGAGACCTCTATTGATCGTCCAGTCCGCTGTGTGACAGTCCGCATTCTGGCTTTTGATCAATATAAGGGTGGTTCGATCCTCCCTGATGGGAGGTGGGATCCAGACCTTAATGATCGTCCGCTCAGGAATTTGGTCTACAGGGACGACGTCAATTCTTGCTCCTGGCCACGGCGCTTCCAGTTTCAGCAGTGTGTCTTTGAGGAATCGCAGGGATTCCTCGTTGGCACATGCCACCACTTTAACACCTTTATACCAGTTGATGCCATCAAACTCTGCCACGAACGGATTCAGCGGTCGAGTGATGGCATCAGCAATCCCCTGGTCAATTAACCCTTCCAGGATAAGCCAGTTATCAATAGAAAGCTTCCCATCCGGGTTGCTTCTGTCGATGATGGCTACCTGTAGCTCCGGCTTCGTGCTCAAGCTGGCCAGGATGTCCCCTGGACAAACCCGCTTGCTCTCCGAAGCCTTTGCCGAGTCGTCTGACCTCTGCCTCTTGCTGACAGGTGGGTTGGCCTTTTTCGGTAGCTTGCTCACCGTTCTCTCCTTTCCAGGAGGTGTGGTTGTTGCAAGCATACCTGGTGCACGCTTTTTTCCTTCTAAGGGTGACTTGGGTTTCTTTGGTTCCACCAACTTCGACGTGGACGTGGACTTCCTCCGTCGGGTTGGCTACGGCTACTGCCTGAAACCCCTTGTCCCCCTGGCACCGTGCACTCATACTCGGTTCAGCGGACTGAGTGTTGCCGGTCACGCCAGCGAGCCTCAGATACCGCCGCACGTTGTATTCGTGCTTTTTGCGCAATTTCCTCTCACGCTCGTTCAACGACTCTGGGTTGCGGCCTTCCAGTCCCTTAAGGAACTTGAGAGAGCTCTTATACCCTGAGCGTTGTTTGCGCTTGAGGTTTGCGCCTTTCTTGTTGGATGGTCCCTGGACTACTGTCACTTCGTCTTCATCAGTGCTCGATGACTCATCCAACGGCATCCTCGCTAGCGCAAGCGCTAGCTCGGACTCCGTTATCGATGAGCCTGTGAGCAAAGACTCCGACTCCGTGGCAGCCGTTTCCAGGTCCACACCCTCCTGTCGATGGAGTTTGTCCACTCCACCATCGTGACCACTGGCGACACGCAGAGAGGATTTCTCCTCCCCGTGCCCGCCGGTGGTAGCGGTCACACTTCCCACCGACGTTTGGGCTGACATCCCAGCCCGAGTTGACGCCTCTATGTCATCCTCCATTGTTGAATCCAAGGATTCATGCATTTTATACTTGCTGCCAAGTACCTCTGACCATGGTCCTGGACCTCAGCTTTCCAGAGTAAATCTAAAAAGCTTGGGCCCAGTCCCTTAGCTAAACTGCAAGGTCTCATGAGCGAGCAAGTGATGCTGACACCTCTCGGTCGCCCGAGACGATGCAGTATCCATTGCCCAGCCGGCACCCTCGTGGAGGGTTCAGTCAGAGGATTTTCGCCAGAGGAATTTTCGCCACTAAAAAATTACAGATTTTACCCACAGACTATAAAAATTTAAAACTGAAATACACCTAAACAAAACATTAGTAGAGATAACACACTACATGCGAAAAAGATGAAGAGAAGAACCCCCCTTACGTCAGCATTTATGAAAAAATTAAATATGGTTATCGGCTCAAGTAAATTTCTCTTATTCTGATTACAAACCATCTAAATATGAGCAGACGAGGTATTGTAAACGAATTACATGCTTCCTCGCGGAAACATTTTCTACGGCGTAGAGTCATCACAAAGGGAATAAATGATTTATGGCAAGTCGACTTGGTTGAAATGGGAAATTAAGCAAAATCAAATAATGGTTATCGATACTTGCTAACAGTAATAGACACATTCTCAAAATTTGCCTGGGGTGAAGCAATAAAGTCGAAACATGCGAAGGACGTTGCTCAGGCAATGGAGAAAATATTTAAATCAGGACGAGGAGTACCCAAGAATCTACAATCAGACGATGGTAAAGAGTTCTTTAACACTCAATTTACAGCTCTGATCAAACAATATGAAATCAATCACTATTCAACATATAGTAGTCTAAAGGCCTCAATTGTTGAGAGATTCAACAGGTCTTTAAAAGAAGTCATGTGGCGAGAATTCAGTTTCAATGGAACATACAAATGGGTTGATGTGTATAAAAAATTAATTGACATATACCACAATAGAGTACACAGAACCATAAAAATTGCACCCATCAATGTAAACAGTGAGAATGAAAAACTCATCTTGAAAACTGCATACAATAATATTAAAATGTTTGCTGGTAGTAAACTAAAGATAGGGGACTATCTACGCATCAGCAAATATAAACATGTATTTGAAAAGGGATATAACCCAAATTGGACAACTGAAATATTCAGAATAACTAAAGTACAAAATACTTACCCAACAACATACTTACTACAAGACTGGAATGGGAATCCAATCAAAGGTGGTTTCTATAAAGAAGAACTGAAAAAAACAACTTTTCCCAATACTTACCTGGTTGAAAAAGTGCTGAAAAGGAAAGGGAATAGAGCTTTGGTCCGCTGGCTGGGTTTCCCCAAAACCGAAGACAGCTGGATTCATAAAACTGAAATTTTGTAATCTTTAAGTAAAACATTTTTTCTTTTCTTTTTCAATCTATATCATTTATTTATTTAACATCATTTTTTAAGTTAATTAAAATTAAATTACTATTATCTAAATATCTTATAAGTATACATTTCTTTTGATTAAATAAACTATCACATTATAAACTTAAAACTATAGTTTTATTTTTTTAATGCCATCTAATAGCATAAAATGCATTATCATTTGAGCCTTACCCGCACTTCATTTATTTCAACTTTTCTTTTTAAAGCATTTACCTTCCTCACTTTACTTTGGTGCTTTGTGAGTCTCCTCCAAGCAATATTTGGTGCGCCAAACACTGGACTGTGCTCTAGAGTAGATATACAACCCTCAATTCATTGGGAATTGTAGAGTAATGCCCTATTGCTAGAGTTGAAACCCCATCTTCACAAATTATTCTCTTATCATCTTTGTTGTCTAAAATAGTTTTTGTTATTTTTAGTGTACTAATTTCATGCCCTCTAGATCTAAACATGAACATGCTATCACGTGCTTGCTGTCCTGTGTACAAACAATTTGTATACCCCTCAAATGTGACCTTCTCCAGACAACTGCGCTTTACTCCTTTATTCTTTTCTACGCATATTTCCCTAGCAGTACCAGAATTTTCACACCTATATGCATACATTTTTGAACGTAACCCAACAAACTCACTCATTGGTTTACCATGCATCTCATCTTTAAAGAATCCTAAACGCTTCTTGTTGCACTGTTTAAAATTGTATAATGTAGCCAATTCATTTGAATACTCAGATGTATCAAATTTCAATTCGACATCATCACGAATTTCTTCATAGAAGTCGTTCGTTTTTTTAGAGTATATTAACGAATCGGTGTCCATATAATTTAATTTAAGTGCTTTGTTAAATTTAGGTTTCATATAATCATAATGAAAATCATACATTTTGAATTTAGATAATTCCAACACTGCAAAGCCTAAATATATTGGCTTATCACAAATGTTGTGTAATCTTTTCATCTGAATTGCAAACATAGTCTCATTAAACTTTGTTGCACTATGAAAATTTGACCTGGATATCAAGTCTCTGGCACACAATCTAGGGCGCCCACCTTGTGGACCTACGTCTGGAGAATTCCATTCTGTAACAATCCGAATGTCTACCCTCTTTTCGCTGTTTTCCATGGTTTTACCATAGACAACATTATTTAACAATTTGAAAAAATCTTTTTCAAAATTATTTGTTGCCCTAGTCCTATGCTCAGTGTTTATGTCACTATACTTTTTAAGCCAGTACTTCTGTTTAAACTCTAAGACGGTGTGAATCTTTTTTATCCTCAACCCATGCTTAATACACTGCTGTAGAGTTTTGTAGTGTATTACATACTTCTCCTTATCGCGGAGATCAGCTATTAGCTTGGGAATTTTTGATAATTTTGACGGTAATTTATTGGACGGGCAGAAGGGCAAATCATTGTGCATATCGTGGAGTGAGTATGGATATTCCAAGTCAACCTCAAGAATATATCCATACTCACTGTTATCAGATATATTATCAATCTCAAATGATTGCACTTCTGCCCGCTCTAACCATTTGAATTCACCGTAAGGCAGAGGTTCAGACATGGCCCAACCATAAAGGTTATTTGCATCCACATACATTAAATATTCCGATTCTCTTGTAGAATCAAAATCTTTAAGGTATTTGTGGTTTGCTTTGGTGTGTCTATGACTACATTGAACTAATCCACCTCGAATTCCACACTGAATATGTCTTATCATATCAATATCTGTGAGTAACTCAAGGCGGATCTCTGTTGTTTTCAACATCGCATCCCATGACAACCCTGGAGTTGTGTAATAGTGAGCAGGATCGAGTTGATGAATGCTTAAACAAATTTCCCTAAAGTTTTCGAAAACGTCTGTTAACAATAAAACATCAGTTTTCAAATATAACTCCAAGTAGTCTTTAAGAGTTTGACACTTGAAGTTATTCCACACTGAGCATGCGTGATTGTAGTCTGCCTCAGAACATTCTGACTCTGTCAAATTGCTGTAGAACTCACTCCTTGGTGGGAGACAAGTTTCTTCCAACTTTTGAGCTGAATCTAAATATTCATAAGGGAATACTCCTTTCCTACGAAGTAGGGCAAAATCGGATTTTTCTGGGTATTGTGTTTTGAGAACATTACAATTGTTCTCACTTAAATTTCCTGCAAGTGTGCTTAGACTAGAGGGCATAAATCTTAAAGAGTCCAAAAATCTAATTTCCAGGGTATCGTCTTCTACTGGCACAAATTTTGAAATACTAATATATAATTCCTTGTTCAAAGGAATTACTTTAATATCCCCCTTAATCTCCCCGAGCTCTTTCACAAACAAATGTGCATCATATTTTGACAAATTGTGAAAGAACACGGGGATAAAATTTCCTTTCCTATGGTTGAGGTTGCACGAATTATGTGCTGCACCTCGGTATGTGCCAGTAAAATGACAGTGATCTCTCACTCTGTCATTACCCAAACTACCCTTGCAAATATGACAATTAATGGCCTCATCGAAATTATATGAATCCTGTGCACTCATTTGGATGGGTACCACATTCTTCATGTGGCTCTGATATAATTCGGACAAATCGGATGTTAGACTTTCAATGAAAGTGCGGCTTACATCCCCGCCCGTTCTTAAAACAAACTTATCTAGTGCTGTATCAAATGCACACTTTATATAGTATGCAAATGCTACAGGCACATGCTTATTAATTATTTGGGAATTATCACTTACATCTATATTAGAAGAATCCAGTATGCATTCAAAATCTGCATACACGGTGAATGGAATCTTCAGCTGCCGGTGGTGATTTTTAAAGAAGACCTCTGTCTGGTGGGGCTTAGGTGGCTCCGTGACAGTTCGACTGCATATTTCTCCATGTCGACTGGCCCTCTCTTCACTCGTCGAATATCGCAAGCATTGGTTGCAGAACCAACGCTTTGGCTGCTCCCTACCCAATTGTGATGAGAGCAGACTGAAATTATAAAGAATTCGATATATGTTATTTAAATATTATTTTTATTTTATTACTTGCACTTACGCAGATATATTTTTTATCCACACATAGTGACCGTGAACATTTCCATTTGGTCCATCCAATAGCAGTAGGTTGATGTGTGATTTCCCTTCAAATCCAGCACAATAAAGTGGTCCAAACACTTTGTTTGCTTCCTCATCATATCCAAACACATTTATGCTGATGTGTGGGTTCCGTCTTGTGAACTCATTCATTTTACTAAGTTCCATTGGAAACGATAGTCCTCTGAAGTCCACCTTGTAGTTGTTGTCCACTTGAATTATTTGTGAAGCTATGTTTATATTGTAGCTGGAGCATCGCTGTGCATTTCTAATTGGCTTAAGGGCTGATATTATTGCCCACTTGAAGCAGAACACATCATTGTTCTGCACGTTGATAAGAGCTCGTTTGTGTTCAAGCTTCAACGGAATTTTAAAATGTTGTGATCCTCTAATGGGATCACATTGAAGCATGTTTAACTCCACTCTGATGAGACGAGTCATCGTCCATCCACTATCCTTTTCCTGAAACTCACTCATTTTAGTCTTCATTGCATCTGCGTGCATTTCATAGAGTTCCATGAAATTGGAATACATCGAAACCAGTGACATTTTGCTCTGGAACGATTTCACCTCTATTTGGGAATCATGCTCTTTCAGCAGCATGTACTCAGCAAACAACTCGAAATTAACTTTTGATGTTGTATGTGAGCTCATTACCCTTTCTAAATGAGGAATCAGTGCTACTCCAGCTTCATTAAGGAATTCATCCGGAATCCTTACAGCAGCTCCCTCATTAATAAACATATATTGAAGGATACGTCCCTTGTATCCATCAACAATTTGCTTCACCTGTCCATCCACCGGTCGGATTGCATTATATTTATGCAACTCGGTGCGAACATGGTGGTGCCATTGCATATTTGCAGGTAAATACTGCTGGCATGGGTGACAAAACACTCCATTGATGTTGTTGAAGTTGGTGGAGTTGTTGGTGTTGTTGAAGTTGCTAATGTTGTTTGAATTCATGATGTTGGTGTTGTTGTTGTTGATGACGTTGCTGATGTGGGTGTTGTTGGTGTTGTTGTTGATGATGTTGTTGATAATCTTGTTGATGGATGTGTTGTTGATGATGTTGTTGTTGGTTTTGTTGTTGATGTTGTTGATGATGATGTTGTTGTTGTTGTTGTTGATGTTGTTGTTGATGTCGTTGTTTGTTTTACACAAAATTTTTACACAAAATATTTTCAAATTTTTAAATTTGTTTAAAAAATTTTCAAATTTTGGGAAACTAGGACGGTTTGCTTCGAATGACGAATTAGAAGTGATTTCTAAAAACTATCAGCATACATCTGATCTTTTCAGAAATTGTTTTCACTCTTCCATGGTCAAGTGGACCAGCATCACAATTTAACATACATAGCATTTTGTTTATTTATTATTTTTCGAGTCATGTGACCTTTCAATGTTGGGCGCTTAGACACATTCCGACGATCGTGGACTTATCTTCCCTCTCGCTCACTTAATTTTCCTTGCGTCCCTGTTGCGATATATGACACCAACATTACAATATGTTTATCGTCCTCTCCTCTTTTAGAGTTCTGACTGTCGCTATCGATCACAAGGCAAATTCAAGAAAAACCGTTATTTTACTGGGGATTGGGATTGGGATATGTAAACGAAAATTGTTCACACGATCGCAGGTGGTGTCAACTTATTCGAGGTCACCGTCCCCAGTTATTCGATGAGCTGCATGTTGCGTTCGAACGACTGCACGTGTCAAAGGCCCGCCCCCCCGTTTTTCGGTGTGATGCCTGTTGCGTTCGAACGACTGCACGTGTCAAAGGCCCGCCCCCTGCCTGTTGCGTTCGAATTGCGTTCGAATGCATGCTGGTGGCGAAAATCACCAACCCTGTTGCCAGCTGCGCTCGCGCAACCCAGATCTGTCAACACATTCAATCGATTCCGGCTGTTGCAGCTGTCGAAGGTCACCGATCGCCGGTCGCCGGTCGCCGCACCAGTTTTCGGTGTCATATGTCCTCATACACTTGACTTATCCTAAAATCAAACAAGATCCAACACTCCAATCCCCACAACCTATCACACCACACTCACCCCCCAATAGTCTAATTTATTTGTTTATTTATTTACCTAACCCTTTGATCACCACGATCCCTAAACACCCACACTACTTTTTGACCCTCATCAAAACTCTTAATTACCACTTGACATATTTTTTGACAGCTAAACCCATAAATTATCATCTTAATTACCCCATTAATGTAACTTGTGCTCACACTCAGGTAAACATACTACTGTAAACGAACTACATGCTTCCTCGCGGAAACATTTTCTACGGCGTAGAGTCATCACGGGAATAAATGATTTATGGCAAGTCGACTTGGTTGAAATGGGAAAGTACGCAAAATCAAATAACAGTAATAGACACATTCTCAAAATTTGCCTGGGGTGAAGCAATAAAGTCGAAACATGCGAAGGACATTGCTCAGGCAAGGAGAAAATATTAAATCAGGACGAGGAGTACCCAAGAATCTACAATCAGACGATGGTAAAGAGTTCTTTAACACTCAATTACAGCTCTGATCAAACAATAGAAATCAATCACTATCAACATAAGTAGTCTAAAGGCCTCAATTGTTGAGAGATTCAACAGGTCATAAAAGAACTCATGGGGAGAATTCAGTTTCAAGGAACATACAAATGGATTGAGAGTATAAAGAACTAATGACATGTACAACAAAGAGTACACAGAACCAGAAAATTGCACCCTTCAATGTAAACAGTGAGAATGAAAAACTCATATGAAAACTGCAACAATAATATAAAATGTTTGCTGGTAGTAAACTAAAGATGGGGGACTATGTACGCATCAGAAACTATAAACATGTTTTTGAAAAGGGATGTACCCCAAATTGGACAACTGAAATATTCAGAATAACTAAAGTATAAAATACTTACCCAACAACATACTTACTGCAAGACTGGAATGGAAATTCAATCAAAGGTGGTTTCTATAAAGAAGAACTGAAAAAAACAACTTTTCCCAATACTTACCTGGTCAAAGAGTGCTGAAAAGGAAAGGAATAGAGCTCTGGTCCGCTGGCTGGGTTTCCCCAAAACCGAAGACAGCTGGATTCATAAAACTGAAATTTCTAAGTTTAAGTAAAACATTTTTATACCCGCTACCCAAGGGTAGAAGGGTATTATAACTAGGCAACAGAAAATGTATGTAACAGGCAGAAGGAGGCATCTCCGACCCCATAAACTATAATATTCTTGATCAGTGTCAACAGCCGACACGATAAAGCCATGTCCGTCTGTCCGTCTGTCCTTCTGTATGGACACCTAGAGACTATAAGAGCTAGAGCTACCAAATTTGGGGACAGTACTCCTATAGGTCCTACGCAGATCATGTTTATTTCAAAAGTTGGATGCCACGTAACATCATCACGAATTTCTTCAAAGAAGTTGTTCGTTTTTATAGAGTATATAAACGAATCGGTGTCCATATAATTTAATTAAGTGCTTTGTTAAATTTAGGTTTCATATAATCATAATGAAAATCATACATTTTGAATTTAGATAGCTCCAACACTGCAAAGCCTAAATATATTGGCTTATCACAAATGTTGTGTAATTTGACCTGGATATCAAGTCTCTGGCACACAATCTAGGGCGCCCACCTTGTGGACCTACGTCTGGAGAATTCCATTCTGTAACAATCCGAATGTCTACCTTCTTTTCGCTGTTTTTCATGGTTTTACCATAGACAGCATTATTTAACAACTTGAAAAAATCTTTTTCAAAATTATTTGTTGCCCTAGTCCTATGCTCAGTGCTAATGTCAATATACTTTTTAAGCCAGGCCTTCTGCCTAAACTCTAAGACGGTGTGAATCTTTTTATACCCGCTACCCATAGGGTAGAAGGGTATTATAACTTAGTGGCAACAGAAAATGTATGTAACAGGCAGAAGGAGGCATCTCCGACCCCATAAAGTATATATATTCTTGATCAGTTTCAATAGCAGAGACGGTGTAGCCATGTCCGTCTGTCCGTCTGTCCGACTGTTCGACTGTCCGTCTGTCTGTCCGTATGAACACCTGGATCTCAGAGACTATAAGACATAGAAACACCAAGTTTGGCAAAAAGGTTCCTGCATTCCCTACGCAGATCTTGTTTATTTCAAAAGTTGGATGCCACTCCCCCTTCGCCCACAATAAGCACTAATCTAGAAAAAGTCAAGTTTTTTTATGTAAATTGCGTATAACTCCAAAAGTTATTTGTGTAATGATGTGTAACAACATCAAGATGCTGTTTATCGATCAATAAACATTAAAGCTGCAGAACTTGATGAAAGAATATGAGACGTGAGGAACTTACGTCAAGCATTAGAAAAAATTAAATATGGTTATCTTATTCTGATTACAAACCATCTAAATATGAGCAGACGAGGTATTGTAAACGAATACAGCTTCCTCGCGGAAACATTTTCTACGGCGTAGAGTCACACAAAGGGAATAAAGATTTATGGCAAGTCGACTGGGAAATGGGAAAGTACGCAAAATCAAATAACAGTAAAGACACATCTCAAAATTTGCCTGGAAGCAAAAAGTCGAAACAGCGAAGGACGTTGCTCAGGCAAGGAGAAAATATAAACAGACGAGGAACCCAAGAATCACAATCAGACGAGGAAAGAGTCTTAACACTCAATACAGCTCGATCAAACAAAGAAATCAATCACTATCAACAAAGTAGTCAAAGGCCTCAATTGTGAGGATCAACAGGTCATAAAAGAACTCAGCAGAATCAGTTCAAGGAACAACAAAGGAGAGAAAAAATAAACAAACAACAAAGGGTACAAGAACCAAAAAAGCACCCATCAAGAAACAGGAGAACGAAAACTCACTGAAAACGCAACAAAAAAAAATGCGGAGAAACAAAAGAAGGACTATCACGCATCAGCAAATAAAACAGTATGAAAAGAAAACCCAAAGGACAACGAAAATCAGAAAACAAAACAAAAACACAACAACTACGCAAGACGGAAGAATCAAAAATGGTTCTAAAAGAAGAACGAAAAAACAACCCCAACACCAAACAAAAAAATCTTCCCGCTTCCAAACCAATCACATCAAAAACAAATAAAAAACATTCTTCATCAATCTCTATCAAAACAAAATAATAAAAACAAAACAATCTAAAACTAAACAAAAAAAACATCACAAAAAAAAACAAACTCAACGAATCTTATCCTCAACCCAGATAAACACGCTGTAGAGTTTTGTAGTGTATTACAACTCTCCTTATCGCGGAGATCAGCTATACTGGGAATTTGATAATTTGACGGTAATTATTGGACGGGCAGAAGGGCAAATCATTGGCATATCGTGGAGTGAGTAGATATCCAAGTCAACCTCAAGAAAATCCATACTCACGTTATCAGAATATTATCAACTCAAAGATGCACTTCTGCCCGCTCTAACCAGATCACCGTAAGGCAGAGTCAGACAGGCCCAACCAAAAGGTATTGCATCCACAACATAAAATCCGATCTCTTGAGAATCAAAATCTTTAAGGTATTTGTGGTTGCTTTGGGGATCCCTCGAATCCAAAGAATATGTCTTACCAATCAAATCTGGAGTAATCAAGGCAGAGCTCTGTTGTTTTCAACACGCATCCCAGACAACCCTGGAGGTGTGTAAAGGAGCAGGATCGAGTTGAGAAGTTAAACAAATCCCTGAAGTTTTCGAAAACGTCTGTAACAAAAAACATCAGTTTCAAAAACCCAAAAGTGTTTAAGTTTAACACTTAAGTTACCACGAGAGCGGGTTGTAATCACCTCAGAACATCTGACTCTGTCAAATGCTGTAGAACTTATTTTGGTGGGAGACAAGTTCTCCAACTTTGAGCGAATCTAAATATCATAAGGAATCCCTTTCCTACGAAGAGGGCAAAACCGATTGTTTGGGTATTGTGTTTGAGAACATTACAATTGTCTCACTTAAATTCCCCAAGTGGCTTAGACTAGAGGGCATAAATCTTAAAGAGTCAAAAATCTAATTCCAGGTATCGTCTTCTACTGGCACAAATTTGAAAACTATATATAATCCTTGTCAAAGGAATACTTTAATATCCCCTAATCTCCCCGAGCTCTTCACAAACAAATAGCATCATATTTTGACAAGTGAAAGAACACGGGGATAAAATTTCCTTCCTATGGTGAGGTTGCACGAATTATGTGCTGCACCTCGGTATGGCCAGAAAAACAGTGATCTCTCACTCTGTCATTACCCAAACTACCTGCAAATATGGCAATTAATGGCCTCATCGAAATTGTAGGAATCCTGTGCACTCATTTGGATGGAATTATCACTACATCTATATGAAGGATCCAGTATACATCAAAATCTGCATACACGGTGAATGGAATCTTCAGCTGCCGGTTGTGATTTTGAAGAAAACCTCTGTCTGGTGGGGCTTAGATGGCTTCGTGACAGTTCGACTGAAATTATAAAGAATTCAATCTATGTTATTTAAATATTATTTTTATTTTATTACTGATTACGCAGATATATTTTTTATCCACACATAGTGTCCGTGTACATTTCCATTTGGTCCATCAAAAGAATAGGTTGATGTGAGATAACACATTTATGCTGATGTCTGGGTTCCGTCTTGTGAACTCATTCATTTTACTAAGTTCCATTGGAAACGATAGTCCTTTGAAGTCCACCTTGTAGTTGTTGTCCACTTGAATTATTTGTGAAGCTATGTTTATATTGTAGCTGGAGCATCGCTGTGCATTTCTCATTGGCTTAAGGGCTGATATTATTGCCCACTTGAAGCAGAACACATCATTGTTCTGCACGTTGATAAGAGCTCGTTTGTGTTCAAGCTTCAACGGAATTTTAAAATGTTGTGATCCTCTAATGGGATCCCAATGAAGCATTTTAACTCCCTCTGATGAGACAATCATCGTCCATCCACTATCCTTTTCCTGAAACTCACTCATTTTAGTCTTCATTGCATCTGCGTGCATTTCATAGAGTTCCATGAAATTGCAATACATCGAAACCAGTGACATTTTGCTCTGGAACGATTTCACCTCTATTTGGGAATCATGCTCTTTCAGCAGCATGTACTCAGCAAACAACTCGAAATTAACTTTTGATGTTGTATGTGAGCTCATTACCCTTTCTAAATGAGGAATCAGTGCTACTCCAGCTTCATTAAGGAATTCATCCGGAATCCTTACAGCAGCTCCCTCATTAATAAACATATATTGAAGGATACGTCCCTTGTATCCATCAACAATTTGCTTCACGTGTCCATCCACCGGTCGGATTGCATTATATTTATGCAACTCGGTGCGAACATGGTGGTGCCATTGCATATTTGCAGGTAAATACTGCTGGCATGGGTGACAAAACACTCCATTGATGTTGTTGAAGTTGTTGGTGTTGTTGAAGTATTTGTTTGAATTCATGATGTTGGTGTTGATGATGTTGATGACGTTGGTGATGTTGGTGTTGTTGTTGATGATGTTGTTGATAATCTTGCTAATGATGTTGTTGTTGGTTTTGTTGTTGATGTTGTTGTTGATGATGTTGTTGTTGTTGTTGTTGATGTTGTTGTTGATGTCGTTGTTTGTTTTACACAAAATTTTTACACAAAATATTTTAAAATTTTTAAATTTGTTTAAACAATTTTCAAATTTTGGGAAACTAGGACGGTTTGCTTCGAATGACGAATTAGAAGTGATTTCTAAAAAACTATCAGCATACATCTGATCTTTTCAGAAATTGTTTTCACTCTTCCATGGTCAAGTGGACCAGCATCACAATTTAACATACATAGCATTTTGTTTATTTATTATTTTTCGAGTCATGTGACCTTTCAATGTTGGGCGCTTAGACACATTCCGACGATCGTGGACTTATCTTCCCTCTCGCTCACTTAATTTTCCTTGCGTCCCTGTTGCGATATATGACACCAACATTACAATATGTTTATCGTCCTCTCCTCTTTTAGAGTTCTGACTGTCGCTATCGATCACAAGGCAAATTCAAGAAAAACCGTTATTTTACTGGGGATTGGGATTGGGATATGTAAACGAAAATTGTTCACACGATCGCAGGTGGTGTCAACTTATTCGAGGTCACCGTCCCCAGTTATTCGATGAGCTGCATGTTGCGTTCGAACGACTGCACGTGTCAAAGGCCCGCCCCCCCGTTTTTCGGTGTGATGCCTGTTGCGTTCGAACGACTACACGTGTCAAAGGCCCGCCCCCTGCCTATCCATCATCTGGTGGCGAAAATCACCATCCAGATCTGTCAACACATTCAATCGATTCCGGCTGTTGCAGCTGTCGAAGGTCACCGATCGCCGGTCGCCGGTCGCCGCACCAGTTTTCGGTGTCATATGTCCTCATAGACTTGACTTACCCTAAAATCAAACAAGATTCAACACTCCAATCCCCACAACCTATCACACCACACTCACCCCCCAATAGTCTTATTTATTTGTTTACTTATTTATCAACCCCTTTGATCACCACGATCCCTAAACACCCACACTACTTTTTTGACCCTCATCAAAACTCTTAATTACCACTTGACATATTTTTTGACAGCTAAACCCATAAATTATCATCTTAAATACCCCATTAATGTCATTTGTGCCCCGAACCGGGTAAACATACTACTCTTTAGTCGTTTAATTTTGTAATAAAATGTTTGTATCGTTAAATATGTCCTAAGTTTAATTTGTTTTGGAACCATGCGGCGCTTAGATGAGATAGGTTAGCTTACCTCAAACCTTATTGAAGGGATGCTTTTTATTTTTCACCATTTTTGGCAATTACAGTATCATGGTAGGGTGGGCGTCTGGCACCGTGAAGTGCATATAAATAAAGTTCCATGTCGAAGATAAGGCAAAACCAGTCGATCATTTTGAGATCTATATGTAGTTTGAAAACAATCAGCAAATAAATCAGCAATAGACTGATTGGTTTCCGCTGTATTTAAAAAAAAAAACAGTCGATGGAAGCGTTGATGAACCACGCTTCATATTAACAAAGTTATAGAATCTCCTCGGATCACTGCGAAACCGCCGTCAGCAATTTACTAGGTAGTCATTGTAACACTGTGTATTATGGACAATAAAATTTGATCGTGCAATCGAATAACAAGAGAAGTTAAAGGAAGTGTTCCTTAAACTTCCTGTAATTTCACGACATTTTATTTTTAAGGTATGTCAATTCCCGTTTAAACCAAACAGTCCTTTTAGACCTATTTGATTTACGTAACGGGACGCATATGTCGCATGAAGAGTTTAATGTAGTATAAAACAGTTCAGTTGCACTATCAATGGACCTACACTCGCAAAGAGGAGACCAGTCAGTGTTCGACAGGATCCGAGAGAGTTCATTGAAATCCGTTTTACGAAAATGACGCACGTGTTGCAATCCCGTAGTAGAGTATGCTACACGGGTCTCTAGGTTCATCAACACTTCTACAGTAGGATTATAAGGATCTTCAGGAAGGGATAAAGGTTCAGATCGGGAGACAGATGTAAGGGAAGGATCCAAAACAAAAACCAGGTCAAGCATTCTATATAAAGAATTTGGGATAGGATTGATTTGACTTAATGATAATCCAAACAAATTATCTATAAAATCATGCTGGGTCGCTGAATTTAAAGCGTTGGAGTCAGAATTTGATAGCCAAGTCATTTCTGTAATGTTAAAATCACCAAGAATAACAAGACTATCGCGATAGCCAAGTAGAGACAGAAAGTATAGCCGAAAAATGTGAAGAGTAGACAGAAGAATCAGAAGATGGAGGAACATATGAACAAGGTATAAAAATACATACACCATGAACGGACAGTTTTACAGCTATGAATTCTAAATCGACAGCACAATTAATCATAACTAATTCAGAGGTGAAAGCAACGTCAACTGCGGTCTACAAATATTGTGTTTACTTGAAAGGATTTCGAAGTTTAAAATGTCTGGCCTAAGACAAGTCTCCGAAAAAGCTACTACATTATATAGAAAGGACAGTCTACTAAGATAGAGATTAGTAAGTTTGGTACACAGACCTCTTACATTCTGTTAGCCAAGTGAGAAGGATGTTTGTTTTTTTGTTGTAACAGAGCTTTTACTCGAAACCGTATGAAGTTCAATAGGAGTACGAATGTTTTTTTATGCCGTATATTCCTTTACAATTACATGATCTGGCCAGAACTTTTTACGGCAAATGTTGCTAAATTGATCGGCAGGAACAGTAATTTTAAAAGACGATATTTCCCGGGAATAATTAGATGGAAATTTGTCCACTGAAACATTGGCTTTAGATTTGGCCTGAATAAAAGCCATGACTTAATCAGAAGTTTGATCAGGGGCAAGCCTGGAAACAAAAATGTGTTTCTTTGGTGGAACGCCAAAAAGTGACTTTAGATTAACCACAGCCGCATCTACGGATGCAACTACAGCTTTGGATGGCTGACCAACAGAAACTGCTGGGGTGGTTAAGGCTTCAGTGCATACAACGACTGAAACCTGACCATCGCCGGTGTTAGTAGGAACAATATCCATGGGTAGAACATTATTCTCGTCACTACTAACTATTATTGGAGGAGCAGGAGAAGAAAGATTAATTAATGCAGGAACAGACGGAGCAGACAAATAATTTGGGTGTGGGCAAAGCTCACTAGCGCTTATGGACAACCTAGCATTGGCCTTATTACGCTTAGATGTTTCGTTGCTGCAAGTGAACTGTTGCCGCATGCAGACGTGTATTACTGAGCTCCGGAATCAAAATAAAATTCACAAGTTTAAAGCGTAGCGAGAGACGTATTAATATGTGTTCAACGCGAAAAGACGCTTAGTGTGATGAAGTCACACAAAATATCTAATTATTTGATTATTTACCAATTGATTAATTAATATTTACTTATATCCAATAAAACTAAACCGCGGTCAAAAAAGATGAGCCAAGGCGACATTCGTAAGCAAATGCAGCGTGAGCAAGACGGCGCCGGCTCTCTCTGCAACAAAACAACGCGTACTTCTCTTTTGTAGCCGAACCAACCCAGAATTCTGCTGACGCAAAAACGCGGCGGTCAATTACCCCCAACCCGACGAAAGAACTCTTGCATTTAGCAAGTGAGCGACCTCGTTATTGCTCTCCGGCATTACCATCTCAGATTGCAGAGCGTACTGCTAAACAAGCAAGTAATGAACTGAGACACCTGCTCCTACCTACGGAGACTACCACAACAGTCTCTCTGACTACTGCAACTGCAACAACAACATCAACTGTATCGGTGTCGGCTGCCCGCTCGATCCCATCGTCATCAACAAATGCTCTTTTTGTGTCACCGATGACAACAACAAAAGCGCTTTACGAACCACCGATCAAAACAAACCAACTAAAACAAATTCTACGACTGCTGCGTTGCCAATAAATCCAAAAGCAAAAAACGTAAATTACCCGCTTGTGCAGACTGGAAGGGATCGTTATATACAAAATAAACGGAAGTTAAGCCCTTCAAACTCGAATGCAAAAATTATCCGTAGCAGTTTCAGCGCATCTTCAAGCGAGAAGCTCAACAACACCAATAGGTTTGAAATTTTAGCAGACCTTTCGGGCGAACCCGAGGAACATGTCAAAAAGAAACCAAAGCCACCACCAATATACATACGGGAGAAAAGCTCCAATGCCCTTGTTAACAAAATTGTAGAGCTTATTGGAAAGGACAACTTTCATATAATTCCCCTTGTACGGGGTAAAATCCATGAAACAAAAGTCCAAATGAAGTCGGAAGATAATTATAGAGTTTTATCGAAGCATTTAACCGAAAATAAAATGAACTACTACACGTACCAACTAAAAAGCAGCAAGGGCCTACAAGTAGTACTAAAGGGCACAGAGTCTGATGTAGCACAAGCAGAAATAAGTAATGCTTTAGAAGACAAGGGATTTAACGCAAAATCAGTCTTTAACATTTTAAACAAGGAAAGGAAGCCCCAACTGCTTTTCAAGGTAGAACTTGAACCAGACAAAAAACGAAAAAACGAAGTGCACCCTATATACAAACTTCAGTTTCTACTGCATCGTAGAATCACTGTAGAAGAACCACACAAACGCAAAGGACCAGTACAATGTATGAATTGTCAAGAATATGGCCATACACGGTCATACTGCAGACTGCGCCCAGTGTGTGCAGTTTGTGGAGAGCTTCACGACTCCTCACACTGTCCGTCGAACAAAGGCGATCCTACCACCAAAAGGTGTGGTAAATGCGGAGGTAAACACACCGCTAATTACAGAAATTGTCCAGTTTATAAGGATTTAAAAAGTAGAATCCATCAACGAGTGACTACTCCCCGCTGTGCAAATGCACGGGTTACACCATCTAAATCAAACCCAGACGTATTCTTTTCGAACGCAGCTAGAGTGTCCGTTGACTTTGACTCCGAGTCCTCCATAAGGAAAAATGTGACATTTGCCAGTGCATTACAATCAGGATTGGAGCTTCCTTCCTCAAGTACATCGCATTTTAAACTACCTCAACCAGAGCCAAACACAACTAAACATTATCCGTCTATGGAGCAGCCTCAAAACAACGTTGAGGCCATGTTTTCTAACCTTCAGCAAAGCTTAATGGAGTTCATGTTTTTCATGCGGACTACTATGCAAGATCTAACATATCGACGTAATCTTGCTCTCTGAAACACATCTTACAAATAAATATAACTTTAATTTATGAGGCTACTCTTTCTATGCAACTAACCATCCCGATGGTAAAGCACACGGTGGAACTGGTATCTTGATTAGAAACCGAATTAAGCACCACCGCTAAAAGGATCTAGCAACTACTTATATTCAAGCAACATCAATAAGAATAAAACTGGATAGTGGTAACCAACTTACTCTAGCCGCAGTATACTGCACTCCTCGTTTCACTGTAACTGAAGCTGAGTTTATGCAGTTCTTTAATCCATTAGGCGAGCACTTCATAGCAGCAGGAGACTATAATGCCAAGCACACACACTGGAGATCTCGCCTCGTAACTCCTTAAGGTAAGCAGCTCTACAATTCAATTATAAAAGCCAGCAACAAGCTTGACCACGTTTTCCCTGGCAGACCAACATATTGGCCAACAGATCCAAAAAAACTGCCCGATTTAATTGACTTCGGAATCACTAAAAACATTCTAAGAAACCTGATTAGCGCCGAAACTCTTTCGGATCTCTCATCTGATCACTCGCCTGTTCTTATTAATCTACTCCGTCATCCAACATGTGTAGATCAACCGACTGGATTGACTTCACACAAAAGCAATTGGATCTCTTATAGGAAATATCTTAGCTCGCATATTGATATAAATCCTGTACTTAACCTTGAAGCCGACATCGACAACTTTGCCAACACACTGGAGTCCGCCCTTGTCACCGCTGCTCGCATTTCTACTCCTCAAACTGCACAAATACCTTACATGCAAAAGAAGACAAATCGAGCAGCTCGTAATCGAAAAGCGACGCCTACGACGAGAATGGCAGTCTCATAGGTTGCCATATGCACGACAAACTTTAAAGGACGCCTCCCGCAAGCTCACCAGAGCGTTAAAACAACAACATGCAAACTTCCAACGCCGCTATATAGAGCAATTATCAACATCTTCCAAAAAGCACTCTCTATGGAGAGCCCACCCAACCCTATGCTCCCCGACAGAAACTGTGGCGCCTATAAGAAACACAGTGGGCGGCTGGGCCCGCAGTGATGAAGACAGAGCCAGAACAGTTGCACAGCACCTTGAAAATGTGTTCCAGCCAAATCCTGCCACAAATGCATTTACACTACCGCCTTTAACAAATGACTTATACGTGAGACAATGGAATTTCAAACAAACAATTTCGATCATATCATAAAAAACCAACTGGATCCGAAAAAATCACCAGGCTCCGACCAAATAACGCCAAAAATGATTATTGAGCTCCCATATTGCGCAGTTTGCACTATCACCCAGCTCTTCAATGCCATTACAAGGCTTGGCCACTTTCCAGAGAGATGGAAAAGATCAATGATAAAACCTGGCAAAGATCACACAATTCCCTCTTCGTACAGACCAATAAGCTTATTATCATGCTTATCCAAACTCTTTGAAAAGTGTGTGCTGACTCGGATAAACTCATTTCTAAGAATCCATAATAAAATCCCATCACACCAATTTGGATTTCGTGAAAAACACGGAACTATCGAGCAGGTCAACCGGATAACCTCTGAAATACGAAGAGCATTCGAAAATCGAGAATATTGCACTGCAATATTTTTAGATGTAGCCCAAGGTCTAATGCATAAGATCAGAACAACACTTCCTAATAATACACATAAACTATTTGAATCTTACCTATATGACAGGAAATTCGCAGTGAAATGCAATTCTGCTATGTCTGACGATTACACCTCTAGAGCTGGAGTCCCCCAAGGCAACGTGCTGGGGCAAACGCTATACCTTCTATACACAGCAGACATCCCAACAAACAGACGACTACTAACATCTACCTTTGCCGACGATACAGCTATTCTTAGCCGTTCCAAATGTCCTATCCAAGCATCACCGCAACTGGCTCTTCATCTAGTCGAAGTGGAAAAGTGGCTATCTGACTGGCGAATAAAAGTAGACGAACAAAAATGCAAGCATGTTTCGTTTACCCTAAACAAGCAAAATTGCCCATCGCTCAGACTAAACAATTCCACACTTCCGCAAGCGAACGACGTTACGTATTTAGGAGTACACCGCGACAGACGACTCACCAGGCGAAGGCACATCGAAGCCAAGAGAACACAACTAAAACTAAAAGCTAATAGTCTTCATTGGCTTATCAACGCTCGGTAATCTCTTGTCTAGAATACAAGGTACTGCTCTACACTTCCGCACTTAAACCAATCTGGACCTACAGCTCCCAGTTTTGGGGGAACGCTAGTAGTAGCAACATTGATGTTGTCCAGCGAGCTCAATCAAAAATCTTGAGAACCATCACCGGGGCACCGTGGTATGTTCGCAACGAAAACATACACAAAGACCTCAACATTCAACCTATTAGAGAAGTAGTAGCTGAACAGAAAGAGAAGTATCACAGCAAGCTTTCCTCGCACCCTAACCCCCTCGCGCGAGGAGCTAACCCGGCTGTGTAGCCGCTCCCGTCTTCGTCGTAATGATCTACCAACCCAGCGATAGATTCTAGGGATGTGTAACCCAAAAACAATTCAATTTGTATTGTTAATTAATGTTTAGTTATAAGATTTGATAACTTATTGTTAGTCTCAACTTAAGAGGAGATCCAATAAATAAAAGCAATTTTTTAAAAAAAAAAAAAAAAAAAAAAAAAGAAGGTGTTTCGTTCAAAAGTTTCATATTTTTGAATTCATCCAACGCTGAGAAGCAAAAAAGGAAATATTTTTACAAAAATGTATATTTAAAAGACAATAAAGTTAGTGTGCAAAGAAAAATAAAAATTTTAAACTTGAAATAACAAATTTTAAATTTTAAATAAGAAAATTTAATCAACAAAAACACACCCTAGGGTTTCGGGCACGAGCGAAAACAAGAAACCGCAAAAGTAGACGCATATCTGAACCGCTTATCAGAAGAGCAATTTAGAAATGATACTGGCACAGAACCCATTTAAGAAGCTTCTAACGCTGGCCTTCGTCAACAACAGCGCAAGCTGAGCAACAACAATCTTCTTGCCAAAGAGTGCAGAGTGCTAAGCTGCCATCTCTGTTTATTCCAAATGTCAATGAGATCCAGCCACTGATCGACAGGATTAATAGAATTCCAGGTGCGAATAATTTTATAACAAAATTCACTCAAGGAAGTGGTACCAGAATACACTGCAAAGACACTGATAGCTATAATGCAATTTTAGCATTTCTAAATGCGAATAACATGAACATGCACACACACCAGCTCTCTAGAGAGCGACGCTTTCGAGTTATCCTTCGTCATCTCCACTACTCCACTCCATGTGACTGGATACGGAACCAGTTAGCTAAACTTGGTTATGTCATTCGCTTTATTAAGGTTATCAAACACCGTTTTACTGGCAGACCCATGAACTTATTTGAGATAGAATTGGAATCACAACTCAATGGCAATCAAAAAAATATATGTTCCCTTGCAGTTATAGGCAATCAAAATAACATATTACAGTAGAAAGGCAACTAAGACGCTCAGATCCTGTTCAGTGTCACCGTTGCAAATCATTTGTCCATATTAAGAACTACTGTCGCATGCCATTAGTATGTATGAAGTTCTCCGGTGAACACAATAACATGCACTAAATAGAGAGATATTGATCCAAAATGTGCTAATTGTACAGGCAAACACATAGCCAGCTAACCTTTATATCCTTCCAGCCTTTAAGGAAGAACAAGCCAAACTTTTTATTAATCGTGTACGCACAGCAAATAAACGAGTGCAGGATCAGCAACTCCCGAGATCTAAATGCTCAAATCCCAAACCGCTCTATCTCAGACGAGCACCAGCCAAGCCAGTCGCAGCGGCCGCCTCATCTCCAGGGTCCAAGGCAACAGGATCATCAAAGCCAACACCTGCGTAAACATGGGCAACAACAACATGGCTATCAGTCGCCAAGCAATGCAGCTCCTGCTACTATTAATTCAAATCGCCTTGTATCTAAGGATATAAGGTTTATGAGAAGCGAAGAAATAAAACAGCAGTACAATGTACGAATTGTCAAGAATATGGCCATACACGGTCATACTGCTGACTGCGCCCAGTGTGTGTAGTTTGTGGAAAGCTTCACGACTCCTCACACTGTCCGTCGAACAAAGGCGATTCTACCACCAAAAGGTGTGGTAAATGCGGAGGTAAACACACCGCTAATTACAGAAATTGTCCAGTTTATAAGGATTTAAAAAGTAGAATCCATCAACGAGTGACTACTCCCCGCTGTGCAAATGCACGGGTTACACCATCTAAATCAAACCCAGACGTATTCTTTTCGAACGCAGCTAGATTGTCCTTTGACTTTGACTCCGAGTCCTCCATAAGGAAAAATGTGACATTTGCCAGTGCATTAAAATCAGGATTGGAGCTTCCTTCCTCAAGTACATCGCACTTTAAACTACCTCAACCAGAGCCAAACACAACTAAACATTATCCGTCTATGGAGCAGCCTCAAAACAACGTTGAGGCCATGTTTTCTAACCTTCAGCAAAGCTTAATGGAGTTCATGTTTTTCATGCGGACTACTATGCAAGATCTAACATATCGACGTAATCTTGCTCTCTGAAACACATCTTACAAATAAATATAACTTTAATTTAAGAGGCTACTCTTTCTATGCAACTAACCATCCCGATGGTAAAGCACACGGTGGAACTGGTATCTTGATTAGAAACCGAATTAAGCACCACCGCTAAAAGGATCTAGCAACTACTTATATTCAAGCAACATCAATAAGAATAAAACTGGATAGTGGTAACCAACTTACTCTAGCCGCAGTATACTGCACTCCTCGTTTCACTGTAACTGAAGCTGAGTTTATGCAGTTCTTTAATCCATTAGGCGAGCACTTCATAGCAGCAGGAGACTATAATGCCAAGCACACACACTGGAGATCTCGCCTCGTAACTCCTTAAGGTAAGCAGCTCTACAATTCAATTATAAAAGCCAGCAACAAGCTTGACCACGTTTTCCCTGGCAGACCAACATATTGGCCAACAGATCCAAAAAAACTGCACGATTTAATTGACTTCGCTAAATTGATCACTAAAAACATTCTAAGAAACCTGATTAGCGCCGAAACTCTTTCGGATCTCTCATCTGATCACTCGCCTGTTCTTATTAATCTACTCCGTCATCCAACATGTGTAGATCAACCGACTGGATTGACTTCACACAAAAGCAATTGGATCTCTTATAGGAAATATCTTAGCTCGCATATTGATATAAATCCTGTACTTAACCTTGAAGCCGACATCGACAACTTTGCCAACACACTGGAGTCCGCCCTTGTCACCGCTGCTCGCATTTCTACTCCTCAAACTGCACAAATTCCTTACATGCAAAAGAAGACAAATCGAGCAGCTCGTAATCGAAAAGCGACGCCTACGACGAGAATGGCAGTCTCATAGGTTGCCATATGCACGACAAACTTTAAAGGACGCCTCCCGCAAGCTCACCAGAGCGTTAAAACAACAACATGCAAACTTCCAACGCCGCTATATAGAGCAATTATCAACATCTTCCAAAAAGCACTCTCTATGGAGAGCCCACCCAACCCTATGCTCCCCGACAGAAACTGTGGCGCCTATAAGAAACACAGTGGGCGGCTGGGCCCGCAGTGATGAAGACAGAGCCAGAACAGTTGCACAGCACCTTGAAAATGTGTTCCAGCCAAATCCTGCCACAAATGTATTTACACTACCGCCTGTAACAAATGACTTATACGTGAGCCAATGGAATTTCAAACAAACGATATCGATCATATCATAAAAAACCAACTGGATCCGAAAAAATCACCAGGCTCCGACCAAATAACGCCAAAAATGATTATTGAGCTCCCATATTGCGCAGTTTGCACTATCACCCAGCTCTTCAATGCCATTACAAGGCTTGGCCACTTTCCAGAGAGATGGAAAAGATCAATGATAAAACCTGGCAAAGATCACACAATTCCCTCTTCGTACAGACCAATAAGCTTATTATCATGCTTATCCAAACTCTTTGAAAAGTGTGTGCTGACTCGGATAAACTCATTTCTAAGAATCCATAATAAAATCCCATCACACCAATTTGGATTTCGTGAAAAACACGGAACTATCGAGCAGGTCAACCGGATAACCTCTGAAATACGAAGAGCATTCGAAAATCGAGAATATTGCACTGCAATATTTTTAGATGTAGCCCAAGGTCTAATGCATAAGATCAGAACAACACTTCCTAATAATACACATAAACTATTTGAATCTTACCTATATGACAGGAAATTCGCAGTGAAATGCAATTCTGCTATGTCTGACGATTACACCTCTAGAGCTGGAGTCCCCCAAGGCAGCGTGCTGGGGCAAACGCTATACCTTCTATACACAGCAGACATCCCAACAAACAGACGACTACTAACATCTACCTTTGCCGACGATACAGCTATTCTTAGCCGTTCCAAATGTCCTATCCAAGCATCACCGCAACTGGCTCTTCATCTAGTCGAAGTGGAAAAGTGGCTTTCTGACTGGCGAATAAAAGTAGACGAACAAAAATGCAAGCATGTTTCGTTTACCCTAAACAAGCAAAATTGCCCATCGCTCAGACTAAACAATTCCACACTTCCGCAAGCGAACGACGTTACGTATTTAGGAGTACACCTCGACAGACGACTCACCAGGCGAAGGCACATCGAAGCCAAGAGAACACAACTAAAACTAAAAGCTAATAGTCTTCATTGGCTTATCAACGCTCGGTAATCTCTTGTCTAGAATACAAGGTCCTGCTCTACACTTCCGCACTTAAACCAATCTGGACCTACAGCTCCCAGTTTTGGGGGAACGCTAGTAGTAGCAACATTGATGTTGTCCAGCGAGCTCAATCAAAAATCTTGAGAACCATCACCGGGGCACCGTGGTATGTTCGCAACGAAAACATACACAAAGACCTCAACATTCAACCTATTAGAGAAGTAGTAGCTGAACAGAAAGAGAAGTATCACAGCAAGCTTTCCTCGCACCCTAACCCCCTCGCGCGAGGGCTAACCCGGCTGTGTAGCCGCTCCCGTCTTCGTCGTAATGATCTACCAACCCAGCGATAGATTCTAGGGATGTGTAACCCAAAAACAATTCAATTTGTATTGTTAATTAATGTTTAGTTATAAGATTTGATAACTTATTGTTAGTCTCAACTTAAGAGAAGTTCCAATAAATAAAAGCAATGTTTTAAAAAAAAAAAAAAAAAAAAAGAAGGTGTTTCGTTCAAAAGTTTCATATTTTTGAATTCATCCAACGCTGAGAAGCAAAAAAGGAAATATTTTTACAAAAATGTATATTTAAAAGACAATAAAGTTAGTGTGCAAAGAAAAATAAAAATTTTAAACTTGAAATAACAAATTTTAAATTTTAAATAAGAAAATTTAATCAACAAAAACACACCCTAGGGTTTCGGGCACGAGCGAAAACAAGAAACCGCAAAAGTAGACGCATATCTGAACCGCTTATCTGGATACGGAACCAGTTAGCTAAACTTGGTTATGTCATTCGCTTTATTAAGGTTATCAAACACCGTTTTACTGGCAGACCCATGAACTTATTTGAGATAGAATTGGAATCACAACTCAATGGCAATCAAAACAAGTAAGAAAGCTACAGTCGAGAGTGCTCGACCGTATGATACCCGCAACCCATTTCGAGAGAACAAAAAAAATTTTAATGATATTTTAACAACAAATATACCAAAAATATACTGAAACTTGTGTTTTGTATATATTTGAAAATAGCGGGAAGAAATCCACAACACCGACATGGTCACACTGTCAACTAAACAAACAAAGCGCGAGCATCTGCAAGTGAATTTTGCATATAAAATTGATTCATTAATAACTTCCTTGTTTTTAACTCGATCTCAACCAAATTCACAGGAATCATTGAGAATATAATTATTATTATGCATACCAAAATTCAATGCTCTAGGTTCATTATTACGGCTTTTACAGTTTTCGGGGGCGGAAAGGGGCGTGGAAAAAATCTAAAATAAACTTGATCTGCGTAAGACCTACACGAATACTGTCACCAAATTTGATATCTCTAGGTCAATCACACACTTAAAACATCCATATGCATTGGGAACAACAATTTTGATAAATAATTTCGCGAATAACTTTTGTTCTACTTATCCGATTTTTACCAAAATTACAGGGTATATTAAGAGTGTCAAGCGCAGATGGCTTACCAAATTACACATCATTACACAAAGAACTTTTGGAGTTATACGCGATTTACATAAAAAAAAACTTGACTTTTTCTAGATAAATGCTTATTGTGGGCGAAGGGGGCGGGGCATCCAACTTTTGAAATAAAGTATGAAGTATGATAATAAAGTATGAAGGAACATTTTTGCCAAATTTGGTGTCTCTATGTCTTATAGTCTCTGAGATCCAGGTGTTCATACAGACGGACAGACGGACAGACGGACATGGCTATATCGTCTCGGCTGTTGATGCTGATCAAGAATATATATACTTTATGGGGTCGGAGATGTCTCCTTCTGCCTGTTACATACATAATACCCTAAGTCATAATACCCTACTACCCTATGGGTAGCGGGTATAAAAATATATGTTCCCTTGCAGTTATAGGCAATCAAAATAACATATTACAGTAGAAAGGCAACTAAGACGCTCAGATCCTGTTCAGTGTCACCGTTGCAAATCATTTGTCCATATTAAGAACTACTGTCGCGTGCCATTAGTATGTATGAAGTTCTCCGGTGAACACAATAACATGCACTAAATAGAGAGATATTGATCCAAAATGTGCTAATTGTACAGGCAAACACATAGCCAGCTAACCTTTATATCCTTCCAGCCTTTAAGGAAGAACAAGCCAAACTTTTTATTAATCGTGTACGCACAGCAAATAAACGAGTGCAGGATCAGCATCTCCCGAGATCTAAATGCTCAAATCCCAAACCGCTGTATCTCAGACGAGCACCAGCCAAGCCAGTCGCAGCGGCCGCCTCATCTCCAGGGTCCAAGGCAACAGGATCATCAAAGCCAACACCTGCGTAAACATGGGCAACAACAACATGGCTATCAGTCGCCAAGCAATGCAGCTCCTGCTACTATTAATTCAAATCGCCTTGTATCTAAGGATATAAGGTTTATGAGAAGCGAAGAAATAAAACAGCAGCAACAACATCTGAGCACACTTAATAATTCTGTCAATCTTACTTACAGTGAAGCTGCCCGTATTATGAGCAGATCCAATAAGGTGCGTAATCTATCTGAGAAGCACCTGGAAAACTTTCAGCGCAGACTTCGCCTAGAACATCAACAGCAACAACAGGTACAGAACGGGCTCCTTGATGGATCGCCAATGCCATACAGTACTCTGTGATGTTTTTTTATGCTCCATAGGAATCTCCCATTCAAAAAGCTAAGAATTCGTTTACATTCGCTACGCTCAAGAACGGCTATACAAATTTTGCAATTTTATCTACAAGCTTGTAGCAATATATTTCAACATAAACAAATAAAAAAGCTGCGACAAAAAATGTAGAATCTCTGAGCCCATGCGTGTCTGTGCAAATATACAAGATTATATACAAGCTTGTAGCAATATGATTCAACAAGCACAAATGAAAAAGTTGCGAGTGCGCCAACTACAAAAGCTGCATAACTTTCTGTACAATCGGATACTATGTAACTTACAATTGTTGTATATTGACAAGTTTTATATACAAGCACTCAACATAGTTTCAGTTAAAATTCGGCTCTGGTAATATCGGATCTCACAAAAATTTATGTATACTAGATTCGTCATCAAAAATCATGAAAAATCCTGCAATTGTATTGTGATCGTATACTTCAAGGATAGTTGATGCCAGTAGTATGTTTACCTTATTACTATCACGTTGACACTAATGGGGTAATTAAGATGATAATTTATGGGTTTAGCTGTCAACTGACTGGTAATTAAGAGCTTTGGTGAGGGTAAAAAAAGTAGTGTGGGTGTTTAGGGATCGTGGTGATCAAAGTGGATGGTAAACAAATAAACAAATAAATTAGACTATTGGGGGGTGAGTGTGGTGTGATAGGTTGTGGGGATTGGAGTGTTGGATCTTGTTTGATTTTAGGGTAAGTCAAGTGTATGAGGACATATGACACCGAAAACTGGTGCGGCGACCGGCGACCTTCAACAGCTGCAACAGCCGGAATCGATTGAATGTGTTGACAGATCTGGATGCGCGAGCGCAGCTGGCAACAGGGTTGGTGATTTTCGCCACCAGCATGCATTCGAACGGAACAGGCAGGAGGCGGGCCTTTGACACGTGCAGTCGTTCGAACGCAACAGGCATCACATCGAAAAACGGGGGGGTGAGCCTTTGACACGTGCAGTCGTTCGAACGCAACATGCAGCTCATCGAATAACGGGGACGGTGACCTCGAATAAGTTGACACCACCTGCGATCGTGTGAACAATTTTCGTTTACATATCCCAATCCCAATCCCAAGTAAAATAACGGTTTTTCTCGAATTTGCCTTGTGATCGATAGCGACAGTCGGCGCACTAAAAGAGGAGAGGACGATAAACATATTGTAATGTTGGTGTCATGTATCGCAACAGGGACGCAAGGGAAATTAAGTGAGCGAGAGGGAAGATAAGTCCACGATCGTCCGAATGTTTTAAAGCGCCCCACATTGAAAAGTCACATGACTCGAAAAATAATAAATAAACAAAATGTCATGTATGTTAAATTGTGATGCTGGTCCACTTGACCATGAAGGTTAGGTTAGGTTAGGTTGTGCAGGCAGCTCGACCGGAGTCGAGAGCACCCGGAGACCATACGGTCCATTGTGATGCCTGATCTGTGTGAACTGTAGGAGTAGATGGGATTGGGAGGGATTGTTGGGATATTGGAGGAAAAAGGCTCTGATTGTATTATTTTGTCTACGTGCTACTGGCTAGTTCTGTTGGGCTGCGGTAGCCTCTGGAACCAGCCAGTAGAGTCGAGGAAAAGCGCCATGTTCTCTAGCCGAATATTCCCAAGACTGCCCAGTTTCTCAAAGAAAGGCTTGCCCAGAAATTGGGTCCGCTTTCTCAGAAGTGCAGGGCAGTCGCAGAGAAGATGCTGGATACTCTCGGTTTCCTCTTCGTCCCCACAGCTGCGCCAGAAGTCCTGTTGGGGTCCACCGTACCGTTGAGCCATGCGGCCGATGTAGCAGTGTCCCGTTAAGACTCCTGTCAGTAACCTTATCTTGTTCGTTTTAAAGTTTAAGAGCTCGGTTGTTCGCTTGGGACTGTATCTTGGCCAGAGTCTTTTGACACCTCGCAGCCCGATGATGCTGCCCAGTGTCTCTCAGCCGCCGTTCTCATGGAACAATTAAGTTCCGATAGCACGTGCTGAATAGGTCTCTTTATATCGTTCGCCGCGAGAGTTTCTGATGATGCTGATCCCAGCCGAGCACATTCATCAGCCGCCTCGTTACCTGGTACTCCCATGTGCCCAGGTACCCAGACAAGTCTGATAGAGTGTGGTTGGCATAGGTTCAGTGAAATCACTGTGTCTCGGGTTAGTTTACTCTTAATGGTGTTCGATGCGAGTGCTTTTATCGCTGATTGGCTGTCGACATAGATAGACACGTCCCTCGGGCTCCCGCCCAGTGTCCGTATCAACTTGGTCGCTTGCCAAACAGCGTAAATCTCCGCTTGAAACACACTACACCAGTCAGGAAGACGAAAAGAAAGCTTGGTTGCAAGGTCTTCGGAAAAGACCCCCGATCCAGTGCCCTCTATCGTCTTTGATCCGTCTGTGTAGATTGACAACTCGTTCTGCCTCAAAGGAGAGTCCCGTTGCCAATCGGATCTGTCAGGGAATTCAGCTGTAAACCTGTCATCCCACTTATGTTCTGGTACCCGGTAGTCGTTCTCAGCCACAGTCAATTCTACTGTACGTAGAATGGAGTTGTGACCTGCACCAGGCTTAAGGAGGCATTGGGCGTGAAGCCAGACCGCACTCCTTGCTGCCGCGTGCTTGAGGAAGACTCCGATGGGCTCCAGATTTAACATTACATCCAGCGCTGCTTGGGGGGTAGAACGAATACATCCTGTTATTCCCAAGCATGCTAGTCTCTGAACTTTGCGGAGATTTTTTAGATAGGAGTCGGTGTGTCCCGCCTCCCACCATACAAGAGCCCTGTACGTCAGTATAGGTCTGACAATTGCAGTGTAGAACCAGTGAAGGATATACGGTTGCAATCCCCATCCTTTACCAAAGGTCTTTTTGCACACAAAGAAGGCTTGTAACGCCTTCTTCATCCTTTCCTCCGAGTTTCTCCTCCTTCCTGGAGGTTTGGAATCCAGGATTACACCAAAGTATTTTGCCTCTTTTGATAGCTTAAGCGCTGTTCCTCCCAGTGTCGGAAGCTTGAAGCTCGGTATCTTATATCTTCGCGTGAACAGAACTAGTTCGGTCTTTTGTGGATTGTACCCAAGACCGTTGTGTTCTGCCCATCGCAGAGTTTCGCTCAATGCGGCATTCAGTAGCTCACTGACTGTTGGAATCTGCCAGTTACCATTAGAACCAGGTCTTCCGCATAAGCAGTCACTCTGCAGCCCTTATACTTCAGTTTGAGAAGAAGGTCATTAAGGACAATGTTGCACAACAAGGGGGATATCACACCCCCTTGCGGGGTGCCCCTGGTTGCCCTTCTCGTGATAGTCGAGGCGCAGAGTTGGGCGTTTATCATTCTTTGGCGAAGTTGCTAAGCCATCGAGTGATTGTCGGGTGTGAGCCTATGTTGCCAAGTGCTGCCGTTATAGACTCGATCCTGACATTGTTAAAGGCACCCTCTATGTCGAGAAATGCCGCTAACGTAAACTCCTTCCTTTGCAGTATGCCTTCAATTGTGCTAACCACCTAGTGCAAAGCCGTCTCGACTGATCTACCTTTGAGGTAGGCGTGTTGGGACTTGCTAAAAGTGTGAGGTGTTAGCTTGCTTCTGAGATGAAGGTCCAGAAGTCTCTCTAGTGTTTTCAATAAAAACGATGAGAGACTTATGGGCCTATAGTCTTTTGCTGAGCAGTGGTTTATCTTTCCTGCTTTGGGAATGAATGCCACCCTCACTTCTCTCCAGGTTTTTGGAATGTATCCTGTAAGGAGACATCCCCTGAAGATTTCTAATAGCCATTGCGACAGATGTACGCATACCATCTGTAACATGACCGGTCTGATGTCATCCGGTCCTGCTGATTTGTAGGGGTGGAATGACTTGATAGCCCAGATTATCTTCTCCGTGTTGACAATTTCGTCAATTAGGACTTGACTCTCATGGAGCGGGGTTCCCTCCGGCTCGCCGCTGATGTGAGACGTGGGGATCCCATTCTCGTTTTCAGCTTGTGTGCAGCCTGGAAAGTGTGCGTTCATGAGGAGTTGCAGAGACTCCTGACTATCTTTAGCGAATGTGCCATCCACGTTGCAAAGCAGCCCCGGTGTGGCTGGATCTTTCGCCAACAACCTTCGAAGTCTGGACGCTTCAGTGGTGTTGGTTAGTTCCTCGCAAAATTTAGACCATGAGTCTCTTTTTGCCCTTCTGATTTCTTTCTTGAAGGTCTTGAAACTGTTAATGTAGGCATTCCAGTCTACCTGACAGTTTCCGTCTTTTGCTCTATTGTAAAGGTTTCTCGTTTCCTTTCGTATCTGGCCGAGTTCCGGAGTCCACCACTTATTGCGGTTTGACTTCGGTGGACGGCTGATTGGACTGGATTTGATGAAGGCCTTACATAGAGTATCTGTGACATTCTGAGTCGATTCCTCCAACTTGTCTGGGCTGTCTAGCCTTCCCACTGGGTGGTTGGGGATAGATTCCATAACAAGCTTTGAGTATTTGACCCAGTTTGCCTTTCGTGGGTTCCTGAAGGGCGCCTTTGCCTCTCTGGACACTTGACCATGAAAGAGAGAAAACAAATTTTGAAAAGATCAGATCGTTCTCCTGAAAACGTCGGCGAGTGCAGACGTGTTTTTTTTTTGTCTTCTTATCGTGCAACGAAAATTAAATAAAAAACAAAGCATAGTGCAGTGCAAGCTCTAATCAACAGTACACAGTGGGCGAAAAGACGCTTAGTGCGATGAACTTCGTACTTTTTGTGTAAACAACAAGAAGAAACTCTAAAACATTAAGATATGAGTGAATTCGACACTCATACGGTGCTCCAACGTAAGCAAGACGAGCGTCGGCTCTCTTTGCAACGTAACAACGCATACCATTCAATCGTGTCAATGCAAGACAACGCGACCGCAAAACCAACAAAAACTAACCAACCGCGATCTATAACCCCAAGCCCGAGTAATGAACTCAATCCAACATCGCAAGGTAGAGCGCGCTCTTGCTCTTGCTTTCTCTCTTGCTCTCCAGCGCTCTTGTTGGATAAAGCCCCTTACCCTTCCCTCATGCCAACCTGCTTAGCCACGGTCACCTGTACAGTGACATCATTAGCAACTGTAACGGCAACCATTACAACAACTACAATGGTATCGACTGCTCGTGCAATACCATCCACTGTAGCAACGGAATCTGCTGTGCAAGCAAATAATGCAGCACCTGACACCAGCGCGCTCTCTTCAAAACAACGTTCGGCCCTACAGACTGGTATGGATCGCTACATACAAATAAAACGTAAGCTTAGCCCGCAAAACTCTAGACTTGGTAATTCTGCTAAAATAACTCGAAGCACCTCAAACGAATCTACAGTAGAGAAGCCCATAGAAGGAAACAGATTTGCTATTTTGGCAGATAAATCCGATGATATACCTCCTAAAGATATCGTAGGGAACAACAAAAAGCCTAAGCCGCCACCGATTTACATTCGAGAGAAAAGTTCGAATGCTCTCGTAAACTCGATACTGAATCTAATAGGACCAGACAATTTCCACATAATTCCATTAACAAAGGGAAATATATATTGAATAGAGAAAGAAAGCCTCAACCTCTCTTCAAGGTAGAACTTGAACCCGAAACCAAATCCAAGCCTCTGAAAATAAATGAATTGCATCCTATTTTCACTCTCCAGTTCCTACTACACCGCAAAATTACGGTAGAAGAGCCGCATAAAAGAAATGGTCCGGTGCAGTCCAATAATTGTCAGGAATATGGCCACACAAGGTCTTATGGCAAGCTTCGTTCAGTATGCGTTGTATGTGGAGACCTTCATGACTCCCACAAATGGCCAAAATATAAAGAGGATCCCAGCACCAAAAAGTGTGGCAACTGCGGAGGCAACCATACGGCTAACTACAGGGGCTGCCAGTCTACAAGGAACTGAAAAGTCGTACACACGAAAGAGTGACCACTGCTCGCTCACATACACCACCTATGAAATCTACGCGTGATGTTTACATCACCCTACAGCTGTTAAATCTTTAGCCAATAATGCGTTCTCCGACAAATCCGCAAGCTTTGCAACTGCTATAAAATTGGGTCTTAAAAGTACCGCTCCCACCAAGCCACGATCATCAGTTTCCCCTCATCAACCAGAAGTACGGTCTACGAACAAAATTGAAACAATGTTTTGTAATCTTCAACAAAGTATGATGGAGTTCATGTCATTCATGCAGACAACTATGCAAGATCTTATGCGAAACCAGAACATTTTGATTGAGCTACTTGTTGCTCAAAAACAGACTAAGTAACCAATGGCTCCACTCCGTATATCACTGTGGAACGCCAACGGCGTCTCACAGCGAAAACTCGAGTTAACTCAATTTCTTAATAATAACCATATCGATGTAATGCTACTCGCAGAAACTCATCTTACAAATAAATATAATTTTCAAATTCGAGGCTACTTCTTCTACAACACGAATCACCCAGACGGGAAAGGACATGGAGGCACTGGGATTCTGATTAGAAATCGCATCAAGCACTGCTTCCACAATAGCTTCGCCACTAAGTTCATGCAAGCTACATCTATAGATGTACAAATGGATTCCCGATCCTTAAAGCTTGCCGCCGTATACTGTCCTCCTCGGTTTACAATATCCGAGTCCCAATTCACGGACCATTTCAACTCTCTGAGCCAACAATTTATACCAGCAGGAGAGTTTAATGCCAAGCATACGCACTGGGGATCTCGACTTGTGACTCCAAAGGGTAGGCAGTTGTTCAATGCAATAATAAAACCAAGCAACAAACTAGACTGTGTGTCACTTGGGACACCTACATATTGGCCAACAGATCCTAGAAAAATGCCAGACTTGATCGATTTTGCAGTCACAAAAAACATTCCACGCAACCTGATAAGTGCCAACTCCTTATCAGATCTATCGTCTGATCACTCGCCAGTACTTCTTCACCTAAATCTACATCCAGTTGCGGTAGATAAACCATTCAGACTAACAACGAATAAAACCAATTGGGTTAAATACAAAAAATATATAAGTTCGCTTATTGAGTTGAACCCAAGCTTGAATGACGAAGCTGATATCAACTTATCCACAAACACTCTAGAATCCGTCTTGGTCGCAGCTGCTCGCATGTCAACTCCACAAACGCAAAAAACATCGTACAATCATAGATACACGAACGTTGAAAAAGAGCAGCTTGTTCTAGCAAAGCGACGCTCACGGCGAGAATGGCAATCCAACAGATCACCATCTTCAAAACAAAGGTTAAAAGACGCTACACTGAGGCTCTAAGCTGCATTACGTCATGAGGAAGAAAGGTCCCAAAAACATTACATAGAGCAGTTATCCCCAATGAGCTCCAAGTTCCCACTTTGGAGAGCACACTCATCACTCTGCGCACCAATCGAATCTGCAAATGCCAATAAGGACATCCACAGGCAACTGGGCTCGCAGCGACGGAGAAAGACCCGACAGATTTGCAGAGCATCTTCAAAATGTATTTCAGCCCAAAACATGGACACTTCCCAGAGACATGGAAAAAGTCGATCATTATAATGATACCAAAACCTGGCAAAGACCGCACAATTGCCTCATCATATAGACCAATTAGTTTACTAACGTGTCTGTCAAAACTCTTTGAAAAATGCTTCTTGGCACACATTACCCCATATCTCAGAACATACAACAAAATCCCGACTCATCAATTCGGTTTTCGAGAAAAACACGGAACCATTGAGCAAGTCAACCGCATAACATCAGAAATCCGAAATGCATTTGAACAAAGGGAGTACTGCACTGCGATATTTCTGGACGTATCACAAGCCTTCGACAGAGTATGGTTAGATGGTTTAATGCACAAAATTACAGAAATGCTCCCAACCAACACTCACAAACTTCTGAAGTCATATCTTTACAACAGGAAATTCTCAGTAAGATGTAATTCTGCCATGTCCGATGACTACATCACTAGAGCCGGAGTTCCTCAAGGCAGTGTACTTGGACCAACACTTTACCTTATCTATACTGCGGACATCCCAACGAGCAGGCAACTAACCACATCCACTTTTGCTGACGACACAGCGATCCTAAGCCGCTCGAGATGCCTTAAGCAAGCAACGGCGCAACTTGCTATACACCTGGTGACAGTGGAGAAATGGCTATCCGACTGGCGAATCAAAGTTTACGAACAAAAATGCAAACACGTAACGTTCATACTTAACACATTTAAAGCTCAAAGCCAACAGCCTCCACTGGCTTATCAATAGCCGCTCGGCCCTAAGCTTGGACTATAAGGTACTTCTATACAACACCGTTTTGAATCCAATCTGGATGTACGGCTCTCAGTTGTGGGGGAATGCCAGTAACAGCAGTGTAGATATAATGCAACGGACTCAATCAAAAATTCTCAGAACCATCACCGGGGCACCGTGGTACGTTCGCAATGAAAACATTCACAGGGACCTTCACATACCACTCGTTGGAGAAGAGATATCACAAATCATAACAAAGTACTACGACAGGCTATCAGTACATCCAAATCATCTCGCGAGAGCCCCCGCGAGAGTTTTCAGCAGTTCTCGTCTTCGCCGCAACGACCTTCCCATCCAGCGTTAATTATTAGGACCATGTAGTCTCTATTCAGTTCAAATTAAACTGTTAGAAATTGTTTTATTTTCAGACTTGCAACCTTATTGTTAGACTCATAAAGAGAAGATCCAATAAAAACAAACCAAGCTTAAAAAAAAAAAAAAAAAAAAAAGATCAGATGTATGCTGATAGTTTTTTAGAAATCACTTCTAATTCGTCATTCGAAGCAAACTGTCCTATTTTTCCATGATTTTGTGTAAAACTAACAACGACATCAACACCAACATCAACACCAACATCACCAGCAACATCAACAACAACAACATCAACAACAACAGCAAAAACATCAACATCAACACCAACAACAACATCATCAACAACATTATCAACAACATCATCAACAACAACACCAACAACACCCACATCATCAGCAACGTCATCAACAACAACATCATGAATTCCAACAAACATTTACAACTTCAACAACACCAACAACATCAATGGAGTGTTTTGTCACCCATGCCAACAGTATTTGCCAGCAATTATGCAATATGCAATATAATGCAATCCAACCGGTGGATGGACAAGTGAAGCAAATTATTGATGGATATAAGGGACGTATCCTTCAATATATGTTTATTAATGAGAGAGCTGCTGTAAGGATTCCGGATGAATTCCTTAATGAAGCTGGAGTAGCACTGATTCCTCATTAAGAAAGGGTAATGAGCTCACATACAACATCAAAAGTTAATTTCGAGTTGTTTGCTGAGTACATGCTGCTGAAAGAGCATGATTCTCAAATAGAGGTGAAATCGTTCCAGAGCAAAATGTCACTGGTTTCGATGTATTCCAATTTCATGGAACTCTATGAAATGCACGCAGATGCAATGAAAACTAAGATGAGTGAGTTCCAGGAAAAGGATAGTGGATGGACTCGTCTCATCAGAGTAGAGTTAAATATGCTTCAATGTGATCCCATTAGAGGATCACAACATTTTAAAATTCCGTTGAAGCTTCATCACAAACAAGCTATCATCAACGTACAGAACAATGATGTGTTCTGTTTCAAGTGGGCAATAATATCAGCCCTTAAGGCAATGAGAAATGCACAGCGATTGTCTAGCTATAATATCAACATAGCTTCGCAAATCATTCAAGTGGACAACAACCACAAGGTGGACTTCAAAGGATTATCGTTTCCAATGGAACTTAGCAAAATGAATAAGTTCACAAGACGGAACCCACACGTCAGTATATATGTGTTTGGTTATGATGAGGAAGCAAACAAAGTGTTTGGACCACTTTATTGTGCTGGATTTGAAGGGAAAACTCACATCAACCTTTTGCTATTGGATGGACCAAATGGAAATGTACACGGACACTGTGTGTGAATAAAAAATATATCTGCGTAAGTACAAGTAGTAAAATAAAAATAATATTTAAATAACATATATTGAATTCTTTATAATTTCAGTCTGCTCTCATCACAATTTGGTAGGGAGCATCCAAAGCGTTGGTTCTGCAACCAATGCTTGCGATATTCAACGAGTGAAGAGAGGGCCAGTCGAACTGTCACGGAGCCACCTAAGCCCCACCAGACAGAGGTCTTCTTCAAAAATCACCACCGGCAGCTGAAGATTCCATTCACCGTGTATGCAGATTTTGAATGTATACTGGATCCTCCTAATATAGATGTAAGTGATATTTCACAAATTATTAATAAGCATGTGCCTGTAGCATTTGCATACTATATAAAGTGTGCTTTTGATATAGCACTAGATAAGTTTATTTAAAGAACGGGCGGGGATGTAAGCCGCACTTTCATAGAATGTCTAACATCCGATTTGTCCGATTTATATAAGAGCCACATGAAGAATGTGGTACCCATCCAAATGAGTGCAGAGGATTCCTACAATTTCGATGAGGCCATTAATTGCCATATTTGCAAGGATAGTTTGGGTAATGACAGAGTTAGAGATCACTGTCATTTTACTGGCACATACCGAGGTGCACCACATAATTCGTGCAACATCAACCATAGGAAAGGAAATTTTATCACCGTGTTCTTTCACAATTTATCAAAATGTGATGCACATTTGTTTGTGAAAGAGCTCGGGGAGATTAAGGGGGATATTAAAGTAATTCCTTTGAACAAGGAATTATATATTAGTATTTCAAAATTTGTGCCACTAGAAGATGATACCCTGGAAATTAGATTTTTGGACTCTTTAAGATTTATGCCCTCTAGTCAAAGCACACTTGCAGGAAATTTAAGTGAGAACAGTTGTAATGTTCTTAAAACACAATAACTTCAAGTCTCAAACTTTTAAAGACTACTTGGAGATATATTTGAAAACTAATGTTTTATTGTTAACAGACGTTTTCGAAAACTTTAGGGAAATTCGTTTAAACATTCATCAACTCGATCCAGCTCACTATTACACAACTCCAGGGTTCTCATGGGATGCGATGTTGAAAACTACAGAGATCCGCCTTGAATTACTCACAGATATTGATATGATAAGACATATTCAGTGTGGAATTCGAGGTGGATTAGTTCAATGTAGTCATAGACACACCAAAACAATCCACAAATACCTTCAAGATTTTGATTCTACAAGAGAATCGGAATATTTAATGTATGTGGATGCAAATAACCTTTATGTTTGGGCCATGCCTGAACCTCTGCCTTACGGTGAGTTCAAATGGTTAGAGCGGGAGTTACCCTCTCTACCCTATTCGTAGAGATGTAGAGTCTGCGACGAAATCGAAGTGGCACGATCCAACTGGACATAATCGGGAACTACCGTTATAAACTGACAAGAGAATCTTTTCGGTTGAGTTAGTGGAGTGTGAACGTCGCTACTGGACAGACGTTACAAAATAAAAGAAAACAAGAATAAATAATAAAGTGTATTTTTTTGAATTAGCTAATCAATAGGGCACATCTACACCAATATTGTTGTCAACATATTGGTACCTAGCGCACTCTTACCTATTATTCCATATTAAGCCGGACACAACATTATAAAATTTATGTATGCATGTATGTATTTGATTTATTAATTGCGAGTGAAAACACACGAAATAATGGTGAAATTCAGTAAAAAAAAAAAAAAAAAAAAAAAAGAAGGAAAACATTATCAGTGAAGCGAAGTAAATGATTTGCTTATTGTAATTCCGTTATTCTGTGCTTTTCTATGAAAATGTTGGAACAATGCGTGAAGCACACAGAGATAACGGGATCGTTCGATCCAGTACGAACAGTCGTCGAAAAATTTTTTGCCTAAGTACAGTTGTGTGTATACGTATGTATACAACAAAAATCGATGCATAGAGACGCGCAAAAGAACAATATGTCCAAGCCGATCGAACGTGTCGTGGAAGATGTTTGAGACAGTTGCGGTTAGTTCTGTGTTTCAGTGCGACTCACAGACTAAGAGCAACGATATGTGCTTAAGCCGATCGAACGTGTCGTGGAAGATGTTTGAGACAGTTGCAGTTAGTTCTGTGTTTCAGTGCGACTCACAGACTCAGAGCAACAATATGTGCTCAAGCCGATCAAACGTGTCGTGGAGGATGTTTGAGACAGTTGCAGTTAGTTCTGTGTTTCAGTGCGACTCACAGACTAGGGGCAAATATACGTGATCAAATCTCTTAACGTGCAGTTGAAACATGTTCGAAATGATACTAGTATATATTTAGTTGCAACCTAAGTACCAAATGCAACAATATATTTATATACGTACTTGGTTTTGTTACACATAAAATTGAAATATAAAATACATATTTTTTTCTTTTTACTAATAGTAAATCCTAATTAACAGATCGGAGCTACCATGAGAGGATCAAAAAACCATACTTCAAATACCAGGAGTCGAACTGGAAACAATACCATCGAATCCGAGAATACAGAGGCCATCGTAATAAGACAAGACGATCAATCATCCACTACTTCTTCATCAGAATACGTCCCTTTGAATCAGGGAGAGCAAAATACTAATCCACTTGATATCCTATCAACACTGAAAATTCCTGACGCAATTCATTTTTTACCTGTATACGACGGTAATTCAAAAACTTTACATGAATTTATAACCAATGTGGAGGAAATTCTAGCACTGATTAGCGGCACTAGTAATACGCCATATGGTCAGCTGCTTCTAAGATCGATTCGAAATAAAATCGAAGGAAAGGCCAGCGAAGGCATCATCGCCAGTCTTGATTGGGAAGAAATTAAAGACGCCCTCACTCTTATGTTCGAGCTCTACAAAACTGTGCAAGAGGATTTTTCTTTACGACAACTATATAACAAAGTCTGTGAGATTAAATTAGCATTATTTAGAATAGCGGTAACCACAAAATCGGAGCAGATTGTGGTTAAGACAAAAAAAAAATTGTTTGCTGACATATGTCTCAACTCATTTTTAGCAGGTACTACAGGCCCATTAGGAGCTACAATAAGATCTATGAAACCGACCAACCTCCGAGAGGCTTTCGAATTGGCGTTAAAAGAAAAAGAAACTTTTTTCGCTCAACAGAATATAAAAAGACCGGAGCAAAAACAGGAATATGGATCCCAACAATATTATAATAGAAGTATAGAATATAATAGAGGTAATTTTTATTTATTTTTATTTTTTTTTATTTATTTTTATTTTATTTAAAGTCGACTATGAACAGTCGACATTGAAGAAATTAATATAATTATGACTAAAAGAGTAACATTATGATTAAAAATATATTTACAGTTTAAAATAGAAAAAAATAATTCAATTAAAATTAAAATATGAAATCTCTGGTGGTGTTTAAGCCATATTAATCTAACCCAGCATTCGCTGCATGGATTGGGGAAAACCCAGGAAAAACCCAATCAGATCAGATGGTAGGTTAGTTAGCTAGTATTTCATTTTTGTTTTAATTTCCAACACCGTTTTTGTTTCTAATTATTGTTAGCTAAGAATGATAGAATACAATTTATAATATTTATAAAGATGCATCGGCGTTGAAAACACAGTAGAGTCTGTTGTAGTCAACACAGAGAACTCGAAAAGGTTCGTGCTTAGAATAGTTAGTTGTACATAGGTTAAGGGATAAAGGTGTGAAGTTACGTGTATGTCTAACTGGGACAGAAAGGTTCATATGCCTAAGGAGGTAGGGAGAATCAATTTCACCCTTTAGTAGTTTGACTATAAACATAACCCCAAGCATGCTACGACGATTAGTAACTATATTACCCTCTATTAGTACTATAATAAGAGGGTAACTCAATACCTGAAACCCAGTTAAAGCCTCTCAACGCAAAAAGCAGAAATTTCTTTTGTACAGACTCGATAAGATTTTTATGATTTGAGTATTGTGGTGACCAAATACAAGAACCGTATTCCAGAATGGGACGGACAAGCGAAACAAAAAAAAGCTTTGTCGTATAAGGGTCATCAAATTCCATTGCCCATCGCTTGATGAACCCAAGAACTTGAGTTGCTTTGTTGACAGTAATTGAAATGTGTTTGTCAAACTTTAGCCTATGATCTAGAAGAACTCCTAAATCATTCACATCGTCTACTCCAATCAGAGGTACCATATTAATGATGACAGACGTAGCCATAAACGTAGTAGTGACGGTTCTAACGATAGAAACGGTAATAGAGGAAATTACGACAGACGTAACTATAAGCGTTATCGAAACGATTATGACAATATTGATAATAATTACAAAAGAAATAATATGTTAGCAATTATGCCAGAAGATAATAACTATAACAATAACAATCAACAGAAACAATCCAATAGAGAAACCACCAACTATCAGTCCAGAAATTCGAAGAGTAATGCTGATCAACAAGCACAAATGCACAATTTGAATGAGGCGGCAAATTTTCCACAAGAAGCCTCAGACAACAGACAGGATACCTGATAAATAAAGACAACAAGTCAAATCTACCATATATTATGGTAAACAAGATTTTCGATGAAACTCTCAAGTTCCTACCTTTTCTTTTATTAACCCTAATTATATTCAAAACGAAAATCAAATTATATTACATACACCAATAGCCATTAAGACAGTACTAGATAAATAACAATTATATAACAAGACTATGATTCCATAGTTCAGTGAATTGTCCTATGTGTCAGAATACTTATTTCTTTTATTTGATTTCCATCCATATTTTGATTGACTTATTGGGATAGATATATTGAAAGAAATAAAAGCTATTGTAAACATTCCGTTAAAAATACTTGAAACAAAATCTTCAAAAATAAATATTGAGCTAGAAGAGAAATCAAATTCTGCTATATATACAATAGATGAGGAATCAAAGAAGATTATTCATCTACCAGTAAACGTAACAAATGGAATGTTCTTTTTCGAAACCACAACTATTTCCGAAGACATTGTTATATCAGGTGGACTTTATACTGCCGAAAATAATCTTAGTTATATGGAAGTTCATAATTTTTCAATCCAGGACAAAAAATTCTGCTTAGATACATTAGAGAACAAGATTATTTTGAAGTGAACTTAATTTAAAAAGAAAATAACGAAACGACATTCGATAATCAAGATTTCAATATTTATATACGAACTCAGCACCTTAACAATGAGGAAATTATCCAACTTAAAAAACTCTGCTTAGAATTTCCGATGCTGTTTTTCAAAGACGGAAATACCTTACGTTTCACTAACTTAATAAAGCACAGAATTAGAACCACAGCCGAAATTCCCATTCACAATAGACCCTTTCGTTATAGTCAAAAAGAAAGACAAGAAATGAGGAAACAAATCGGTAACATGCTGGAACAAAAAATAATTAGGTATAGTTAATCTCCATGGAGTGCTCCAACGTTCCTGGTATCAAAGAAACTGGACGCCTCAAATACAAAAAAATGGCGATTAGTAGTGGATTATTGCAAATTAAATGAAAAAACTATTAAAGGCAAATATATAAATTGCAACCAGCAAAGTCTTAATTTATGAGAAAGGAAATTGAGTATTTAGGTCACTGGGTTACGGACAGAGGAATTAAACCAAATCCAAAAAAGATTAGTGCTATAAAATCATTTCCACTTCCAAATACCAGAAAACAAATAAAATAATTTCTAGGTTTGCTCGGATATTATAGAAAATTCATTAAAGATTTCACCAAACCCTTAACACAACAATTAAAAGGTAAAGATTCAGTCAAAATTGGCAAAGAGTTCTTAAACGCATTTGAAGATTTTAAAAACCTATTATGTAATGATCCATTGTTGAAATATCCGGACTTTTCAAAACCTTTCAATCTTACGACAGACGTAAGTAATGTGGCAATAGGAGCAGTCCATTCTCAAGGCACATCTAACAATGAAAAACCAGTATCATTTGCTAGTCGCACACTTACAGACACAGAATTAAAGTATTCAACCATCGAAAAAGAAATGTTAGCCATTATATGGGCTACCAAATATTTCCGCCCTTATCTATATGGCCAAAAGTTTAAAATTAAAACCGACCGGAAGTACACACCATTAGTTCTAATAAAAATACCTTTAATAAAAAGACAAACACAATTTTAACCGTAAATAAACCAATTAACGAATACACCATGCAGATTATATTTAGAAGTCATACAGACTCTCAAATAATAACCTCAACTCTTTTCAAAAACAAAATAAGGAGAGTAGTCACAGATAGTTCATTTAAAAAAATAACAGAAATGTTTAAAACAATATTGAAACCAAATAATTATAGAAACTCTATATTATTAGGATTATTATAATGTAATGGCTCCGATGAAAAGTTGGAGTCTACTGCAAATAGAACACCACCTCCTCTTCGGGAAGAACGATCTTGCCTGTAAATAGTGTACTTTGACGGAAAAAGTTCGAGTCAGAAATATCCGAACTTAACCAGGTTTCCGAAAACGCAACTATAAGAAATGATGAGATTAGTTTTTTGAAGATGAAGAAGAAGATTGAGATTGAGACTGTACAGGTCCATTTGGTAAAAGCCCAATCGGAGTCCGATTTTTAACTTTGGCTTTGAACTTTTTTACCACCAAATGCTCTGGCCAAAAACTTGGTTAGCATCGCTACTGGACAGACGTTACAAAATAAAAGAAAACAAGAATAAATAATAACAGTTACGTTCAAAAATGTATGCATATAGGTGTGAAAATTCTGGTACTGCTAGCGAAATATGCGTAAAAAAAAATAAAGGGGTAAAGCGCAGTTGTCTGGAGAAGATCACATTTGAGGGATACAAAATTATTTGTACAAAGGACAGCAAGAACGTGATAGCATGTACATGTTTAGATCTAGAGGGCATGAAAACTCACAAAACATTCAAAGTAAAGTGAGGAAGGTAAATCCATTAAAAAGAAAAGTTGAAATAAATGAAAGTGCGGTAGACATTCAAGAGGCTCAAATGATAATGCATTTTATGTTATTAGATGGAATTAAAAAAATAAAACGATAGTTTTAACTTTATAATGTGATAGTTTATTTAAACAAAACAAATGTATACTTATAAGATATTTAGATAATAGTAATTTAATTTTAATAAACTTAAAAAATGTTGTTAAATAAATAAATGATAGAGATTGAAAAATAAAAGAAAAAATGTTTTACTTAAACATTACAAAATTTCAGTTTTATAAATCCAGCTGTCTTCGGTTTTGGGGAAACCCAGCCAGCGGACCAGAGCTCTATTCCCTTTCCTTTTCAGCACTTTTTCAACCAGGTAAGTATTGGGAAAAGTTGTTTTTTCAGTTCTTCTTTATAGAAACCACCTTTGATTGGATTCCCATTCCAGTCTTGCAGTAAGTATGTTGTTGGTACTTTAGTTATTCTGAATATTTCAGTTGTCCAATTTGGGGTATATCCCTTTTCAAATACATGCTTATATTTGCTGATGCGTACATAGTCCCCCATCTTTAGTTTACTACCAGCAAACATTTTAATATTATTGTATGCAGTTTTCAAGATGCGTTTTTCATTCTCACTGTTTACATTGATGGGTGCAATTTTTATGGTCCTGTGCACTCTATTGTTGTATATGTCAATTAGTTCTTTATACACATCAATCCATATGTATGTTCCATTGAAACTGAATTCTCGTCACATGAGTTCTTTTAATGACCTGTTGAATCTCTCAACAATTGGGGCCTTTAGAATACTATATGTTGAATAGTGATTGATTTCATATTGTTTGATCAGTGCTGTAAATTGAGTGTTAAAGAACTCTTTACCATCGTCTGATTGTAATTTCTTGGGTACTCCTCGTCCTGATTTAAATATTTTCTCCATTGCCTGAGCAACGTCCTTCGCATGTTTCGACTTTATTGCTTCACCCCAGGCAAATTTTGAGAATGTGTCTATTACTGTTAGCAAGTATCGATAACCATTATTTGATTTTGCGTACTTTCCCATTTCAACCAAGTCGACTTGCCATAAATTATTTATTCCCTTTGTGATGACTCTACGACGTAGAAAATGTTTCCGCGAGGGAGCATGTAATTCGTTTACAATACCTCGTCTGCTCATATTTAGATGGTTTGTAATCAGAATAAGAGAAATTTACTTGAGCTGATAACTATATTTAACTTTTTCATAACTGCTTGACGTAAGCTCAATATTCTTTCATCAAGTTCTGCAGTTTTAAAATTTATTGATCGATAAACAGCATCTTGATGTTGTGAAATCGTTGACATTAGAGAATAGTAGTATGTTTACCCGGTTACGGGCACAGTGACATTAATGGGGTAATTAAGATTATAATTTATGGGTTTAGCTGTCAAAAAATATGTCAAGTGGTAATTAAGAGTTTTGATGAGGGTCAAAAAAGTAGTGTGAGTGTTTAGGGATCGTGGTGATCAAAGGGGTTGGTAAATAAATAAACAAATCAATTAGACTATTGGAGGGTGAGTGTGGTGTGATAGGTTGTGGGGAGTGGAGTGTTGGATCTTGTTTGATTTTAGGGTAAGTCGAGTGTATGAGGACATATGACACCGAAAACTGGTGCGGCGACCGGCGATCGGCGACCCTCGACAGCTGTAATAAACGGGGTCGATTGAATGTGTTGACAATCCTGGATGCGCGAGCGCAGCTGGCAACAGGGTTGGTGATTTTCTCCGCCAGCATGCATTCGAACGCAATAGGCAGAGGGCGGGCCTTTGACACGTGCAGTCGTTCGAACGCAACAGGCATCACACCGAAAAACGGAAGGGGCGGGCCTTTGACACGTGCAGTCGTTCGAACGCAACATGCAGCTCATCGAATAACTGGGGACGGTGACCTCGAATAAGTTGACACCACCTGCGATCGTGTGAACAATTTCCGTTTACATATCCCAATCCCAATTCCCAGTAAAATAACGGTTTTGTTTGAAAATGTTTATAATCATTTTTATTTTCTCAAGTAGTGTATACAATTTTGTGTGTATATTTAGAGAAATTTTATTTTCAAGTACAATGTTAAACAGCAATGCTCTAAAGTTAAATTTATTTTGATATTGTTTGAGATTTGTATGAATGTAGAGAAAATATATGACAAGCAGATGTGTCGACTCCAGTATACATATTGCCTTTAATCCAACAACCATATGTGAAACGCCGCTCATAAAAATTGGAAACCAGCGTGCTATCAGTTATTCTATTGTAAATATTTTGTATTTCTCAAGAAGTGTGTACAATTTCGTTTGGATATGACAATTTCTTATAATTCGTCATATTCCCAATAAAATAGCAAAATTGGTTTATGTTTTCTTGTAATTTTTTTATTTTATATTCAACTACAATATTTAAAAGCGATGCTCTAAATTTACAAACATTTTACATTATTTTTTGAGTTTTATATGAACGAACAGAAAAGAAATGACAAGCACATGTGTTGACTCCAGAAGACACATCGTCTTTAGCCCAACAACAAGATGTGAAATGCCGCCTATGAAGATTGGAAACCACCATGGTATCAGTTAGTATATTATTAAAAATTGCCAATGATTCCTCCAAGTATTCCAAGTGTTCAGGGAGAATTCGTTCTTTAAACATTTTGATGATATCACTTATTCTGGTTATAAGTTGTTTGATCGTAATGTTCGTTGTAGTATTGTTTTTGTTATCGAGGGAATCCATGTTTTAAATTTGTATTTTGATTTTGGGTTCCGTGGACGTCTACTTGAGCCTTAGACAAGAATTCCGCTGGTGATAGAAGTGCACGAGCCTCTCGGTTGTAATAGCTCTCTTTAAACTTCACATACATTCATACAACACAGCAAACCGATTTTCACTGTATTTAGTATTCAAATCCTCATAGGGATAGACTTCAGAATTTAAATATACTTTTGCATTTCTTAAATTGTTTGTAATTAGATTTCCATTCAATGTAAATGCAATGATGGCATACCGCGGACGCTCTCTATTTGCAGCCAATTTAACATTCCATACATGATGTGTCCCCTGCACAAGTGTAGAATTTATATAACAATCCCAACTGCGGAACTGTGGTAAGATAGTACCACTTTTTAATACATTAAACTTTTTAATTTTGGCACTAACGCTTGGGACAATGTGGGGTACTTTCCAACTAATACTATGTATGTTAATTTTATGTGTATGATTGCCAACTGTTTTAACAAATAAGTTAAGGCCAGACATTCCACGATCTCATGTCCACTACAAAGACAGTGGCCATGAACCTTTCCCATGCCCAACGACTCTTGCGCTGCGTCGGCACAATTACTTCAACAACACTTACGCAACTCCACAAGCACCGACCAGGTCTTTCCGCCTATCCGTGGGATCGCTGGATGCGCGCTTTCAGGAAGTGCATTACGCGCACCTCGTCTGGATACCCAACACCCAAAGCGACAACCACAGCGGCTACATCCGGCGGAAGCAGCGACAACGGCAACAGCGACAGCGACAAGCGACAAGAAGCAGCAGCAGCAGCAGAGGCATTATTTTAATATTTCGATTGTTTTAGTTTCAGTTCTAATCAAACTCTTAATAAATGCGGTTTATATTTTTTAAAGAACAACTCAGCCGCGTTTCTAATTGGCGCCCGAGCAGGGACCGGTAATCAACATCCTTCGGACTAAAGGATCACGCATCGAACTAAGTGCCTTAATACGCCACAGTCAATCGAATCAGACTTGAGTGCCTTAATACGCCACAGTCAATTGCATCGCGGTCAAGTGCCTCTAAAAGAGCTACAACCGCAAGTTCAAATAAGTGAAATAAAACCTCTCCCGCGTTCGATCCATCCAAGGACAGATTATCGGTCTAATAAAAAACAAAACACCGCCGACAAGTTGGTTGTACCCGTTCGCAGACTTCCGCGTAAACTACAGTGCACCCACCTGGATCCCGAGTCACCTGCCGCACCGTCGCAAGATAAAAAGAAGTAATTCAAAGTGCCAACGCGGGAAGATTCGCCGGAATGATTCTCTATTTGTAAGCATATAAATTAAGCAAAATACAAAATACATATACAAATAAAAAAAATATTTTCAAAATAAAAGAAAACAAAGAAGAAAGAAAAAAAATACTAGTTTAACATAAGATATAAATATTATAACATATAAAATCCACAATATTCCATTCATAATTTACGACTTGGAATTTACACTCTGAAATTTTACAACCTAGAATTTAATTCACAATCCGAAAAAGCATAACATATCGAAAAAAAATAATCACAACAAAAACACTGCTAACTGCAGTATAACTTTCTCCAATTCTGCGACTCCTACGGGACCCTCCAGAGTAGAAGGAGCACCCTAGCTACTGGGTTTAGCACAATAAAAAACACAAAAAAAAACTTTAATCCATTCAAACTATTTCATTCTTGCATACAAACTCTATATCACCACAATAGTACTTCTCCTCCCATCTTTCATAACACATCCAACACTAATGACATGCAGGACGAAATAGTTGATGCAATGGCATCAATGGGCTTAGGAAGCGCAGGACCCAGTCGTCCCAGACCTTCAGCTAGTACCCCGATTATAACACCAGAACTTGAACGAGTAATTGCAACAATGATTGACGCTTGAAGATTCGAATTAATAGGACCAGGGGAGGAAGAACAACTTTTCGACATCCCATATATCCATATATCCCATATAATCAATAATTTTTCATGAGAAAAAACAAAATTTGCCTACTGGAAGAAGAGCGTGGATAGAGTAATGGAATTATTTTCAGGTCACGAAAACACACACAAGTACTACGTAATGACTCTAGCCGTACGAAACAGAAGGCAAAAATCGTACTAGAAGCACACAATACTCCATTAAACTGGAAAGCCATGTCCAAATGTAAGACTCTGGAATATGAGTTGTTCTCGCTAAGCCAAGATCGTATGTCGATCACGGAGTTCCACAAAGTGGTCTACCACCAGCTATCTTTGATTCTCAATAAGATAGCGGTACAAGAAAACACTCCCGATGCCATTCGAGCTTTGCCCACTAGTTACAGAGGCGAAGCTCTCGATACGTTTGTTCGAGGTCTTAATGGAGATCTGCCACACTTATTGGCTATCAAAGAGCCTAGGGATCTTAGCCATGCACTTTATTTGTGTAACCTACTTCACAATCAAGAACATAGGAATAAATTTTCAACCAAAATAAGACCAGGACCACCTCCAATTCGACCCAAGCAGTTCCCGAATCCAATGTTCGCCAGACAACAACCAGTAAGAGCGTACAATAACAATCAAGGCCAATTTAGAAGTTTTTATCCAACACATTACCATATATAAAAACCAATCGTTCATCAACCACAACAACAATACGCACCTCAGCAGTTTTATGCACCAAGACAAACTTACGCAGCACAACCAAGATTAGTACCAATGGAAGTTGACAGTTCTATCCGATCAGCTAAGATCAACTATATGAATCACCCACAAGCAAACAACTTTGCTGGCAAGCGTCCACCTCCACTTGTAGGTCCACCACAAAAAATACAACGACAATTCCATATTAACACAGGCGAACCATTCGAACAAGTCTTCGAAGAACAAACAGACCCTTATAATCTGGGTGAAGAAGAGATAGATACCCTTCCAGTCCCATACACGCAATACATCGAGGAACAGAATTACTTTGCTGGAATAGATCCAGAAATATATGACTCAGGAGAATATCCGCAATATAATCCAGAAGTTGAAATAACAGAATTGTCTGATGTAAATTTTTTCGCTTAAATCGTTCCTCTCTACCATACTTTCAATGTAGAACGAGGAACGGAAATCATCTCAACTTTTTAATAGATACAGGTTCAAAACAGAATTACATACAGCCTTTATTAGTAGAAACCCCCAAGCAAAATGAAGATAAATTTTTTGCAAACTCCATAGGAGGCCAAATAGCTATCACACACCATATGTTCTTAAATCTTTTCGGTCTCAACGACATCCCAATAAGATTTTTCGTTTTACCCACTCTCAAAACTTTCCATGGCATTCTAGGTAATGACACCATGAAACAACTCAACGTTGTTATAGATGTCAAAAATTACATTTTGAAAGTGAACGTCGACAGACAAATTAGAATAAAGCAACTACAAACTTAATCCGTCAACAACATAAAAGTACGAACAGATCACATGTCCGAGAGCCAGAAAACCGTTATAAACACCCTCTCGCTTACCTTCAAATCACTTTTTGCTGAGCCAGGCCAAAAACTGACCTACACTACTAATGTAGTAGGAGAAATAAGAACCTCTTCCGACACTCCAATTTACAGCAAACACTACCCATACCCTGGGTCTCTAAAACAAGAAGTCGAAAAACAACTTCAAGACATGCTAGATAACGAGATCATCAGACCTTATCGTTCTCCGTACAACGCACCAGTTTGGGTTGTACCAAAGAAATTGGATGCCTCAGGGAAGAGAAAATACCGAATTGTCATAGATTACCGAAAGTTAAATATGGTAACAATCTCCGACCGTTACCCTATGCCCGAGATCGGAGAAATCAAAGCCCAGTTGGGAAATAATAGACTTTTTCTGTTCTCGATTTAAAAAGCGGATTCCATCAAATCCTGCTAACGAAAGAGGATATAGAGAAGACAGCATTCGCCGTCAATGGAGGGAAGTATGAATTCACTCGACTCCCTTTTGGTTTGAAAAACTCACCTTCAATATTGCAAAGAGCTCTAGACGACATTCTGAGAGATCACGTTGGAAACATTTGCTATGTCTACATCGATGACATTATCGTGTTCAGTTAAACTGAAAACGAACATGCTCATCATTTAGAACAAGTGTTTACAACACTTCAGAGCGCTAACATGAAGGTCCAAATAGACAAATACGAATTCATCAAGAAAGAAGTCCATTTCCTAGGTTTTACAATTTCAGACAAAGGCGTAAAAACAAATACAGAAAAAGTAAAAGCAATCTCTGAATTCCTAACCCCTTCCTCTCTCAAAGAACTCAGATCACAATTGGAGCAGTGTTCGAACAAGAAATCAAGCCAATTACGTTTATATCTCGCACTCTGTCAAAAACAGAAGCGAACTACGCTACAAACGAAAAGGAAATGCTAGCTATCGTATGGGCTTTGCAGAGTTTAAGAACATACCTCTATGGTTCTGCGAAAGTAATAATTTACACAGACCACCAACCCCTTACTTTCGCTTTGAGCAATAAAAATCATAACGGAAAGCTTAAACGTTGGAAAAGTTATCTGGGAGAATTTAACTACGAGTTAAAATATAAACCAGGTACATCTAGTGTAGTAGCAGACGCATTGTCTAGAATCCCTGTCAGAAATGAAGTCAACACCCTTTCGTCTTCAGCTACAATTCATAGTGATGAAAGTTCATCCCATAATCTCATCTACTCAGTAGAAAGTCCAATAAACGTCTTTAAAAACCAATTATTTCTCCACATTAACGATATGACTTCATACAAGTTCGAAATTCCATTCTCTGGTTTACATAGACACATAGTATCAAGACCCACATACTCAGAATCTGACTTAATAGAAATTATCAAGCATAGGCTGGACCCAAAATATGTCAAGTGGTAATTAAGAGTTTTGATGAGGGTCAAAAAGTAGTGTGGGTGGATTGTGGTGATCAAAGGGTTAGGTAAATAAATAAACAAATAAATTAGACTATTGGGGGGTGAGTGTGGCGTGATAGGTTGTGGGGATTGGAGTGTTGGATCTTGTCTGATTTTAGGATAATATGACACCGAAAACTGGTGCGGCGACCGGCGACCGGCGATCGGCGACCTTCGACAGCTGCAACAGCCGGAATCGATTGAATGTGTTGACAGATTGTAGCATCATGGTTGCCTGATTTTCTTTTGACTTTAGCAAATACAGGGTATTTGCTCAGGCCTTTCGAGCAGCAACATACCAGCGGAGCGGGACTCATTAATTCCTAGCTCTAGCGGGATGTGGGGGGTTTTGCATAGACACATGGGGTGGTTTGCATAGACACATAGTATCAAGACCCACATACTCAGAATCTGACTTAATAGAAATTATCAAGCATAGGCTGGACCCAAAATTACTAAACGGAATATTTGCTTCCGAGAGTGTAATGGGAAAAATCCAAAATATCTACCAACTGCACTTTAGCTCATACAAAATTAGATTCACCCAAAATCAAGTAGAAGACGAAACCTCCGAAACAAAACAAAATGATTTGATAGCATCAGAACACAAAAGTGCACATCGCTATGCCAAAGAAAATAGAGAATAAATTTTAAAAAAATATTTTTTCCCGCAAATGCAAAAAGAGGTTAACGCAATAGTAAAAACATGTTCAACATGTAAGGAGGCACCCAAAGGGGAAATTCAAGCATCCTCTATCCCAACATATCCCGGAAAGCTAATCCATATCGATATTTACATTACAGAAAAACAGAGTATATTAACTGGACTCGATAAATTTTCCAACTATGCGCAAGTAAAAATATTGAAATCATAAGCACCTGAAGATATTGTGAATCCATTAAGAGAAATGTTAACAGCTTTCGGAATTCCTAAAGGAATAGTAATGGATAACGAAAGAGCTCTAAATTCAGCAGCCATAAAGTTTATGTTAGAAAACCAGCAATGGGCAAATAGAACGATTCCACTCTACATTAACAAAAATTATGAGATGTCTTAAAAAAGACTTCGAAGAACTCACATTTGCAGATTTACTACTCAAAGCAGTTCAGGAATACAACCAAACCATTCACTCAGTTGTAAAGGAAAAACCTATCGAAATCTTTTTTAGAAGCAATATCCCGAATAGCCCAGAATTATTAAAGGAAAAGAGGGAACAAATTAGAGGCAAAATTGAGAAAAAAAAGGCCGACTTAAATTACCACAACAAAAATAAAGAAAATCCCAAATCATACGAGACAGGCGAAGAAGTTTATGTGAAAATTAACAAAAGGTTAGGATCTAAGACTACGCCCAGATACAAAAAGGAAATAGTAGTCGAAAATAAAAACTCCACAATAAAGACAAATTCAGGGAAAAAAGTACATAAAAAAAATGTAAAAACCTGAATTACCTTTGCAGATTACTTTTCATACCATCATGCCTAGAAACGGCAACAATACTAGACTATTCAAATTCACAATTACAATCGAAATCGGGCCCGCAGCAGTACAGAACAGCACCTTCAAAATCATTCACGTATTCAGCATTAAAAAATATGAAGATGCTTTCGAATCATTCGAAAATTCCATTAACAAATCATTTCCAAATAACCCACCATTCATAAACTTCGAGTTTTCACAAATTAAAGATGATTTAAAAAGATTAAAACTAAGAAACGGAAGAGAAAAAAGAGCTTTAACAATGCTCGGATCTGCCTGGAAATGGCTAGCTGGAAGTCCAGACCAGCACGATCATGAAATAATAATAAGTAAAATAAACGAACAATTAGAAAATAATAACAAACAAGTTATAATAAATATAATATTTAGTAATAAGATTAATGAAATTAAAGAACGTACTAATGCAATCTTAAAAATAACTAAGGAAAACCAATCGATAAATAACGTAGAGACAGAAATTTCAAAATATAAATTACAACTTTTTAAAGAAGAATTAACCAATATGATCTACGCAATCAACTGGACAAAAACGAACACAATTAATTCTTTACTTCTGTCTACCACAGAAATTCAAGTAACAGAAAAGTTGGTGAAAAATTCCGACAACTTATTCACAAATATTGAAGAACTACTCGAGTTCGCAAAAATTAATGTAGCATCAACCGGTAAAGATATTCTCTACATAATTAGTTTACCAATAATAGAAGATTAGAAGAATTCTGCTAAAACCAATTAAAAAAGGTAACCTGATAAACAAGACAAAATTTAACTCAATTGTCCAATGCGACAAAATAAATTTTGGAATTAAAGAAATTTGCGAAACTATCAATGACAAAACCATTTGCAAAAAAGAAAACCTAATAGATTTAAGTAATAGTACATGCGAAACCGCACTCCTCCAAACGAAAAAACCGAACTGCATGCAGATCAACAGCCAACACATACCGGAACACGAAGAGAACTTCCCCGGGACTATACTACTGAATGATTTTGTTGGAACAGTTATGATCGAAGAAGAAAGCGTGCAACTACATGGCACCTATCTCATCCAAGCTAGAAACACAACAATTAAAATAAAAAACACGTTGCACACTACAAAGAAGTTTATCAACGTCGATCATCTGCCACCACTCCTTCAACTTGTTGGTAGCAAAAGTGTAGTACAAGAGGTCCTCTCCCTAGAAATGGTAAAAGAGTTGAACTTCAATATTACGGCAAAACTGAAACTAATGAAGCAGAATCAGAAAGTAGTAACAATCATCAATACTAGCATCTTCATCATCTTAATGCTAGCCATTACCATATTGGCAGCCAGATCACTGAGGCGAGGAACAACCAAACTCCACATAACCCCAGTGAGCAACGCAGTAGTAAACCAAAATCCATCTCAATCAGCGACCGAGGACATTCCACGAACTCATGTCCACTACAAAGACAGTGGCCATGAACCTTTCCCATGCCAAACGACACGTGCGCTTCGTCGGCACATTTACTTCAACAACACTTACGCAACTCCACAAGCACCGACCAGGCCTTTCCGCCTATCCGTGAGTAGTATGTTTACCCGATTCTCAGCACAAATGACATTAATTTGGTAAATAAGATGATAATTTATGGGTTTAGCTGTCAAAAAATATGTCAAGTGGTAATTAAGAGTTTTGATGAGGGTCAAAAAGTAGTGTGGGTGGATCGTGGTGATCAAAGGGTTAGGTAAATAAATAAACAAATAAATTAGACTATTGGGGGGTGAGTGTGGTGTGATAGGTTGTGGGGATTGGAGTGTTGGATTTTGTTTGATTTTAGGATAATATGACACCGAAAACTGGTGCGGCGACCGGCGACCGGCGATCGGCGACCTTCGACAGCTGCAACAACCGGAATCGATTGAATGTGTTGACAGATTGTAGCATCATGGTTGCCTGATTTTCTTTTGACTTTAGCAAATACAGGGTATTTGCTCAGGCCTTTCGAGCAGCAACATACCAGCGGAGCGGGACCCATTAATTCCTAGCTCTAGCGGGATGTGGGGGCGGTTGTTGCTGGTGCTGCTGTTCTAATGCTAAATGTTATATTATAGAGTCCCTGCTGAAACTAAACCATGAGACGATCCTCATGCAAAACCACACATGGCCAAAGCACCAAAGCCTTAATGCCACAACAACAAAAAAAAAATTCTGGAAAAAAAAGAAAAGTTACGCAATCAACTAAAGAGAAAACAGAAAGACAAAAAAATGAAAGTAACAAACGGGTAGTGAAGCCAAAGGGGGAGAACTAAGGTGTTGATCGTCACTCCCCTTTTTCATTACCCTCCCTGCCATAGTCTTCAAATAGTTTTGGTCGAAGACCCCAAACGTAACGTCCTATTTATGCATTACTTATGCTCCCATGTCAACAGAAAAATAACAATAAGTTAACGATTCATTTCCATTTCAAAAATTTTAATTAAATAAACAACAAAAAAAAAAAGAGCAACATAATCCATGTTGAAAATTATAGAATAGCTTAACAAATAAATTTCTAAGTATAAGATTTCATCACTAACATATTTTCAAATTTTTATTCATTATTTTACTTTGTATTCTTGTATAATACTGTGTGTGCTATTATATAAATTTTTTTTTGTTAAAGTGCATCAATTCTGCATTTGGTTTTAATTACTGATTATCTTCTTTTACTTGGTGGTGTACAACTTGGTATATCTGATAAATTTGGATTTCATTTCTTATTTACAATTTCATTCTATTCATATTGTTATATTGGACAACTTTAACTTTGCTTTCGTGCCTGAAGTAATCAGCAATGTTCTATAACATTTTAATTCGAAGATCACTTGATCACTTAAACAGAGTTCTATTATTTGTTTTTATATTATTATTCATAAACTTGTATTCACGAAAGTGCTCAAAACAAACAAAACAATTGATAACACAAAACATAGAAAGTCCGCGCGAGCTGCTGACAACGTTAACGGCAGTTACACTGGCCAACCAAGTTGTGGAAGCTGACTCGACGCGAATTATTTTTTACTCACCCACTTAATCCTCGATGAAGGCCTTCTCGATGATGTGGTTTTGATACAGTAATTTATTTTTTTATTGTGGTTAACTTTTGATTCTATATTAACAATGGTTCTAATTGTTTTGGTGGCACTTTCATTTGTGGACAACAATTTTACTGTACCCTTTTTTTTATATATAGGTGTATTGGGATATTATTGTTTTTGCTGTATTTCTTTTCTTTTACACCTGTGATTTAATTTTAATTAATAATTAAAGTTCAATAAGCAAATATTTTATTGGGCACAAAAACATAATTAAGTTTGTCCAGTGTACAATTTCATTTTTATATTTCTTCTTTATATTGTCACCACCTATGCTTAACACTTTTTTTTTTGTTTTTGTTCTGTTCTTTTACAACTCGAATAGCTTTAGATTTGGCTTTTGGTTTTGGTTTTTTCGCAATTTGCAATTATTTTAACTGTCTTTCTAATACTTTTCATAAATGTAATTTTAACGATGTTTCAATTTGCACATTATCTGCCTCCAGCTGCATGATGAAAATTTCCCCACAGCCGTAGAAAATTTTGGTTTTACCAACTTTCCTTCGATGTTCCGCTGCCTCAATTGATATTTTTTTTCTGGCTAAAGTTGAAATGTTGACCCTATCAACAGGGCACGCCTAATTATAGGAAATAATTTAATAAGTCAATTGGACTTTTAATATATACACTTTTAATTTTCTTCCATAATTACCTTGCCGGCACGGCACGAAAAAGCATAAATTATTTTGCTTTTATATATCTCCAATCTCTGCAGGATCGCTGAGATATGTAGAGATTATTCTTCCCTCTCTTAGATTGACTTTTAAACTTTGAGTTTGTTATAACTCTTTGGGGGTCTTGTGGGAGCGCCTACATCTGATGCGCTTGGCTATTGTGCAGAAAAGAAGATCTAAGCCGGATGCAGAAGTTCAGCCAACCTTCAAAGCGCTTGCGTGTGGTGAATATACCTGTCACATTACAGGGTTGTAATATGCGACTTACACACAGAGTCGCTCGCGGTCATTAAGCGCGTAACAATTTGAATTCAAATTGCAACGGCCGAATTGATAATTTTTCTCTGTTTCGTGTAATAATTAATATTCTTGTATTTGTTTTATCTTATATGGGGCCATTACAAACCCCAGATAATCTAACGAGTCTACGAGGCACGATTAGATGGAATTAGCTGCGCAAATCTTTCGCATGGTATGTGCTTATTTCTTTGCTTTGTAAGTTATCTAATATGTAATACGCGGTACCCACTTTCTTCTTTATTCTACACTTGGTAAACTGGGGACCCAATTTCTTATTAAAGTTGTTGGAGAAATTGCTCAAATAAAAGTTTCGTTTAAATACCTCTTGACCTTCTTTAAAGGAGACGGGCTTTGAACGCAAATTGTATTGAGTCGCATTACGCTCGTAAGCAGCACGACTATTGTTTTTAATATCTTCTCGTAATAATTGTAGCTGGTCCCGATGCGTTAACAGTGGTGCTTCTTCTAAAAGCGATAATTGCTTTAGTAACTTGTAATCACTGCCATGGTTGATCATATTAAAACCAAACAAAGCCTTATACGGCGAACATCCTATCGCTTGATGCAAAGCTGATCGTAGAGCCGAAGAAATACTTGTCAAGTTAGTATCCCATTCAGTCTGATCGGCTCTTAGATAAGAACGAACAGCGGCAAGCAAGGACCGATTGACTCTTTCTGCAGCATTGCTTTGAGGAGAATTTAAAGCCGTGAAAGTTTGATTTATTCCAAACTTCGTCAAAAAGGCTTTAAATTCATTGGATTTGAATTGAGATCCATTGTCGCTGACAATAGTCTCAGGAATTCCAAATTCTGCAGAAATTCTTTGTCCAAGAAATTCTACAACGGCTGCGGTTGTGAATTTTTTTAGTGGACATAGCCAATGGTATCGACTGAAATGGTCAAGAACAATTAATAGTCCAATATGACCTTTTTTACTTCGTGGATAAGGACCTAGTATATCTATATACAATTTCTGAAATGGTCTGCAGGATATGCTTTGTTGCCCCATGGGAGGTCGTAGAGTACTATTTGGAGCTTTTGTTTCTTTACAAATATCGCAATCACGAACATACTCCCGAACTTGCTTGGATAGACCTGGCCAGTATAGGTGTCTTCGCAATCGTTCAATGGTTTTCTGCATTCCGCCGTGAGAAGCAATTACACAATCATGAGCTTGGCGAATCGCTGCTAACCGTAATGGCTCCGGCACCCATAGCTTCCATACATCCAAATCCTGGACTGCATTTCCTGACGGATGCTCGGTGCGAATGTGGACATATTTGTCGGCAGTTTTCATATCCGGGAATTTCTCGGTATTTGCTTCAACTAATTCTTTGAGCTCTACATATTCTTTCTCAAGGAATGCTGAGGACTCTAAGTCAATTTCGGGACCTATCCATTCGACGCTATAAATTTCTTCTTCACAAATTCTCGACAACGCATCTGGAACAACATGATCTTTTCCTTTTCGATGAGAAATAGTGAACTTAAAGGCTTGCAGACGAAGTATCCAACGGGCTAATCTACCGGATACATTCTGCTGCCGCATCAACCACAGAAGACTTGAATGATCGGTCACTACTTCAAAGGGCTGTAATTGTAGGTAACACCTGAAGTTTCCAATAGCTAAAATTACGGCAAGGCACTCGCGTTCCGTCACGCTGTAGTTCCTTTGCGCTTTAGATAATTTTTTTGACATAAATGCCAGTGGTCTTTCTTCTCCTGTATCTGACATTTGCACTAATACCGCGCCAATGCCGTAATCGCTAGGATCGCAATGCAAAAAGAATTTTCGTGAGAAATCTGCATTTTGCAGAACAGGAGCAGTAGTTAGCAATGTTTTTAATTTTTCCATTGCTTTCTGAGCTTCTGATGACCAAATAAAATTTTTTTTTGTTTTCAGCACTTCAGTAATGGGACACGTAATTTCTGCGAAATCTTGTATAAATCTTCTGTACCAACCACAAACTCCGAGGAAACCTCGAACTTGTTTTAAGTTCTTAGGTGTGGGCCAAGATAGCACGCAAGAAATTTTTTCAGGATCAGTGGCTACACCAGTGCTACTAATCACGTATCCTAAATAATTTACCTTAGTGACACAAAAGTGACTTTTTGCAATGTTCAAAGTAAGATTTTCTTTTCTGAATTGGTCTGCTATACGAACTAAAACCGCAAGATGAGAAGAAAAATCTTCTGAAACAATAACAAGATCGTCCAGATAGCCGAAAACGCAATGACGTAAGTCTGGAGGAATTAAATCATCCATTAAACGCGAGATTGTGGATGGAGCATTACAGAGCAAAAAAGGCATGACCGTAAACTGGTATAATGCTCGGCCTGGGACTGTAAATGCAGTCAAAGGTTTCGCTTCCGCAATGAGCTTTATCTGCCAATATGCATCTTTCAGATCTAACTTGGAAATTAAATTTGCTTTCGGGAGACGAGCGAAAATGCCTTCAATGCTTTGCAAAGGATATGCGCCTTTTCGTGTAGCTTCATTTAGCTTCCGAGCATCTAGACATAACCGTACTTTATTGGGCTTAACCACCATGCGCATTGGAGAGCTCCAAGCACTTTGCGATGGCTCGATAACCCCGAGAGTTAGCATGCGATCGACTTCCGCAAACATTAGCTTTTCAACCGCAGGGCTTACTGGATAGTAACGCTGCTTGACAGGCTTACTATCACCAATATCAATATGATGTTCTATTAGCGCTGTACGACCTAAGCCTTGTTTCTCAAAATTTGGAAATAATTCCTTCACAGACTCAAGTTGCTGCCTTTCTTGAATGGATAATGGATACATATCTTCGTTATTATCTTCTTGATCCTCCGTTAAAATTGAACTGATGATTCCCGGTGCTAATTCAAATTCCCGCCAGAAATCTATGCCTAATATTAATCTTTGAGCAATAGAGGGAATAATGTAAAGCTCAATAAATTTTTCTATGTCCTTGTACTTCATTTTCACTTGTAGAATTCCAGATACCTGGTGCAATTTGGCATCAGCTGTGCGCACTTGCGACAGAATTGGCTTGAAATGTGGAAATTTCGAAAAATCCATTTCTGCTAAAGACGATCCGATACAACTTATATTTGCTCCGGTATTGAGCAGTCCAAGTTCTGAGAACTCTAAAAACGAAACACTAGCATAACTAGGACGGTCGATATTGTTCTGAAAAACAGTCGACACTATCATAGATTTCTTGTTTTTTAATAACCTAAAATATTTCCGCTGACGAATAGTATTTCGGAGACTTTTTTCACATTGTCCACCAAATATTCTATCTCTAGCTAAAAAATAATTTTTCACTCTTTCGTGATAGGGCTTAAAATTATGATATACTTCAGGTTGAGATGCTTGTTCTATTGGTCTTTCTAAAATTCTAACGTTTTTAAATTTTACACTAAAACTATCATCTATTTCTGGGACACCCTTTCTGGATTGAGTGCCCCTCTTTGCCGGTTTTCCTGCTTCTTCTTGCAGTTTTGACAATTGGGTTTGTATATTTGTGGAGTCCCGCATCCATAACAAAAAATCCTTTTTTCAGCTAAACAGTTTTCCCATATATGACCAGCAGTCTCGCAATTCCAACAGACCAGCGGTTTTGCACGTTGAATAGCTGATATCTCATTTGATTCCTCACAATCAGGACTTTCTTCGAGTTGCTCTTCATCTAAAGCGTATACTCGATAAGCGCCAGGCTTCACTTGGGACTGGCGAGATCTACCTGCTTCCCGAAGAAAATTTTCGCGCTTATGCACTAAGCGACTCAGCTCTGAAATGGAAGAGATATCTCCGAACAGAAGCCTTTCTTTCATTTCGATTTGCAAGTTTCCTTGAATCATCTCAACAAATTCATCTTCTGCAAAACTGACGGATAATCTATCCATTAGTTTACAAACACTTTCGTAATACGTGTCGAATGATTCACCAGGCTTTTGTTTACGGGAACGGATCTGTTCGCGTAATTCAGTCACTGATCTGCTTTCACGATATTGACTTCTAAATGCTACACAAAATTCGCGCCAGGTAAAGCTTTGGACACTCTTGTGGTACCTCCAGAACCAACTATTTGCCTTGCCTGCTAACAGCTGGTGAATATTGCGGCTTATGATTTCTAAGTCCCCGTCAAAATGTTCTCTAGTTAAACTTTGCACCCTGTACAGAAATTCTTCAACTGATAAGCCTTCGGGGCTTCCGTCAAATCTTACACCCCATTTTTGAAGGATGTCTGCGATTTTATGTGGTCCTAAATTATGCGTACCATTTGTGGATCTGCCACTTCGAGGAGAACTCGGAGTTTCTCGGTCTACTAAGTGGCACCTAGACTTCCCGATCCTGACAACGAAGATAAAACGCGAGTAACAGTTTCGCGAACAAGAGATTCTATGTCTATTTGAATATTCGCTGCTGCTTGAGGAGGATTCTGTCTTCGCGGCCTTGCCGGGCGACCTCTTCTAGCAGGCGCATGGGTGTGTAACCTTGACTGGACTCTCGCATTAGAGGGAGTACTACCAGCCGGAGGACAATTGTTCAAATGAGACATAATCTCTTGGGTTGAAACATTTAAAGTATTTAAGGCGGCATCTTCTCCTGCCTGTGGATTAACATCCTCTAATTGTTGTGTCAATGAGCGAGTGACTGGACGAAATCCAGTTGCTACAACTGTTTGCGATGTACTTGGTGCTTCCTTTTTGGCGTTTGGTGAATGGTTGCCAACGACTACCCTCCACTCTTTTACTTGTACTGCTGCTAAGCAGCTGGGACACTCCTTATGTACTTGAATTCTAGTTTCCAAACAACTTTTATGGAACACATGATTACATTTTGTAACAGCACAAGGTTGTGTATTTAGCATTACTTCGCCGCAAATAATGCAAATATTTGCTGCAGGATTACCCTGCTTTTGAGTCTTATTTGACTCAAAGCTACGTTCTAACGGCATGCTTTATTATTGTATAATTTTTTTTTTTTTTTGTGTGTTTTTTTTTCTGTTGACTTTCTACTGGGAGACATATGTAAAGATAAATATTTTGGCTTTCACTGCTTATTGTTATACAATTATACGATTGGGCTATTTCAACTACTAAAGGTTTATTTTAAGCTGGCATAAATCTTCATCCTCAACTGAAAGGACTTTTACGGACAATGTGACACAGTTGCATCGACATTGTATTCCAGTAAAATACCTCATCAGATAATTTTAATTCATGTTAACATAAACAAACCTGCTCATGAAAAAGTTCTTATAATTTTCAACGCTAACAAACTGAATAATCTTTTCATCGTTTATCCTGGTCGAGGTAATCAAATAATCAACTACTCGAATTCCAAAGATGTTAAATAAAACTTAAATTCCTTCTGCATAACTATGTAAGCACTATAAAAAAAATTTCAATCGAAGACAAAGAGGTAAATAATTAATATCAGACGTATTTGACCAATAGTTTCCTTTAGACATACAGGGAATCAAACAGTACATAATTCCACTTTAGTTCTCTGAATCCTAGGAAATACTACTTTTGATGATGTTTGGTCACCAGCTTCTTGCTACATGATTCCTCGAATGTTTAAAGAAATTTAAAATCTTTCTACGGTCGACATCAATCAGCAGATGCTACAATGAGTCGCTCTCCAGTAGCTTCTTTAAATTCTTTTTAGCTTATAACATCTTTTATTAATCAGGGCCGAATGCTAGTATCCGTAAATTAATACTTTAATAGCACTTGCCCCATGGTTGGGCGCCAAAAACTTGTAGCATCATGGTTGCCTGATTTTCTTTTGACTTTAGCAAATACTGGGTATTTGCTCAGGCCTTTCGAGCAGCAACATACCAGCGGAGCGGGACCCATTAATTCCTAGCTCTAGCGGGATGTGGGGGGGGGGGGGGGGGGGTTGCTGTTGCTCGCAAAACCACACATGGCCAAAGCACCAAAGCCTTAATGCCTCAACAACAAAAAAAAAAAATTCTGGAAAAAAAAGAAAAGTTACGCAATCAACTAAAGAGAAAACAGAAAGACAAAAAAATGAAAGTAACAAATGGGTAGTGAAGCCAAAGGGGGAGAACTAAGGTGTTGATCGTCAATCCCCTTTTTCATTACCCTCCCTGCCATAGTCTTCAAATAGTTTTGGTCGAAGACCCCAAACGTAACGTCCTATTTATGCATTACTTATGCTCCCATGTCAACAGAAAAATAACAATAAGTTAACGATTCATTTCCATTTCAAAAATGTTAATTAAATAAACAACAAAAAAAAAAAAAGAGCAACATAATCCATGTTGAAAATTATAGAATAGCTTAACAAATAAATTTCTAAGTATAAGATTTCATCACTAACATATTTTCAAATTTTTATTCATTATTTTACTTTGTATTCTTGTATAATACTGTGTGTGCTATTATATATATTTTTTTTGTTAAAGTGCATCAATTCTGCATTTGGTTTTAATTACTGATTATCTTCTTTTACTTGGTGGTGTACAACTTGGTATATCTGATAAATTTGGATTTCATTTCTTATTTACAATTTCATTCTATTCATATTGTTATATTGGACAACTTTAACTTTGCTTTCGTGCCTGAAGAAAACAGCAATGTTCTATAACATTTTAATTCGAAGATCACTTGATCACTTAAACAGAGTTCTATTATTTGTTTTTATATTATTATTCATAAACTTGTATTCACGAAAGTGCTCAAAACAAACAAAACAATTGATAACACAAAACATAGAAAGTCCACGCGAGCTGCTGACAACGTAAACGGCAGTTACACTGGCCAACCAAGTTGTGGAAGCAGACTCGACGCGAATTATTTTTTAGTCACCCACTTAATCCTCGATGAAGGCCTTCTCGATGATGTGGTTTTGATACAGTAATTTATTTTTTTATTGTGGTTAAATTTTGATTCTATATTAACAATGGTTCTAATTCTTTTGGAGGCACTTTCATTTGTGGACAACAATTTTACTGTACCCTTTTTTTTATATATATAGGTGTATTGGGATATTATTGTTTTTGTTGTATTTCTTTTCTTTTACACCTGTGATTTAATTTTAATTAATAATTAAAGTTCAATAAGCAAATATTTTATTGGGCACAGAAACATAATTAAGTTTGTCCAGTGTACAATTTCATTTTTATATTTCTTCTTTATATTGTCACCACCTATGCTTAACACTTTTATCTTTGTTTTTGTTCTGTTCTTTTACAACTCGAATAGCTTTAGATTTGGCTTTTGGTTTTGGTTTTTTCGCAATTTGGAATTATTTTAACTGTCTTTCTAAAACTTTTCATAAATGTAATTTTGACAATGTTTCAATTTGCACATTATCTGCCTCCAGCTGCATGATGAAAATTTCCCCACAGCCGTAGAAAATTTTGGTTTTTCCAACTTTCCTTCGATGTTCCGCTGCCTCAATTGATATTTTTTTTTTTTTTACTGAGACTGGCTAAAGTTGAAATGTTGACCCTATCAACAGGGCACGCCTAATTATAGGAAATAATTTAATAAGTCAATTGGACTTTTAATATATACACTTTTAATTTTCTTCCATAATTACCTTGCCGGCACGGCACGAAAAAGCATAAATTATTTTGCTTTTATATATCTCCAATCTCTGCAGGATCGCTGAGATATGTAGAGATTATTCTTCCCTCTCTTAGATTGACTTTTAAACTTTGAGTTTTTTATAACTCTTTGGGGGTCTTGTGGGAGCGCCTACATCTGATGCGCTTGGCTATTGTGTGGAAAAGAAGATCTAAGCCGGATGCAGAAGTTCAGCCAACCTTCAAAGCGCTTGCGTGTGGTGAATATACCTGTCACATTACAGGGTTGTAATACGCGACTTACACACAGAGTCGCTCGCGGTCATTAAGCGCGTAACAATTTGAATTCAAATTGCAACGGCCGAATTGATCATTTTTCTCTGTTTCGTGTAATAATTAATATTCTTGTATTTGTTATATTTTATATGGGGCCATTACAAGATCTGGGTTGTGCGAGCGCAGCTGGCAACAGGGTTGGTGATTTTCGCCACCAGCATGCATTCGAACGCAATTCGAACGCAACAGGCAGGGGGCGGGCCTTTGACACATGCAGTCGTTCGAACGCAACAGGCATCACACCGAAAAACTGGGGGCGGGCCTTTGACACGTGCAGTCGTTCGAGCTCATCGAATAACTGGGGACGGTGACCTCGAATAAGTTGACACCACCTGCGATCGTGTGAACAATTTTCGTTTACATATCCCAATTCCAATCCCCAGTAAAATATCGGTTTTTCTTGAAAATATTTATTATCATATTTATTTTCTCAAGTAGTGTATACAAATTTTGTGTGTATATTTAGAGTAATTTTTTTTTTCAAGTACAATGCTAAACAGCAATGCTCTAAAGTTACATTTATTTTTCATAATTTTTTAGATTTGTATGAATGCTCAGAAAATAAATGACAAGCAGAGGTGTCGACTCCAGTATACACATCGTATTTAGCCCAACAACAAGATGTGAAATGCCGCTCATGAAGATTGGAAACCACCATGGTATCAGTTATTCTATTGTAAATATTTTGTATTTCTCAAGTAGTGTATACAATTTTGTGTGTATATTTAGAGTAATTTTATTTTCAAGTACAATGTTAAACAGCAATACTCTAAAGTTACATTTATTTTCATAATTTTTTTAGATTTGTATGAAAGTACAGAAAATATATGACAAGCAGATGTGTCAACTCTAGTATACATATTGTCTTTAACCCATCAACCATATGCGAAACGCCGCTCATGAAGATTGGAAACCAGCGTGCTATCAGTTATTCTATTGTAAACATTTTTGTATTTCTCAAGTAGTGTACACAATTTTTGTGTGTAAGTTATTAAATGTGATCCTTCCAGTAATGGGTTGATCCTTCCAGTAATGTGGCCATCCAGTATAGGTTGGAGGAGATTAGGATGGGGGGTAGACTGTACCCCTTATTGCTGGCCTCGGGCTCAGACAATGAAACAATTATTTTTACGGCAAAGTGCCGGAGTGAACATTTATTAAGCGACTTACATTGTGAGCGCTGTATTCAAAACTGAACATATAAAGAACTAAGAACTACAGTTACAGCTAAGCGTGGCCAGTGGAAAAATACTGGCAAGCGACTCCTCCCATAATTTCGCCAATGCTGGCTCGGCAAAATACATCATAAGTGCGAGGCTCAGCATTGCGACATCCGATCCGTTGCATGCGCGTGGGTTGCTCTATATGTTCGTGGTGCGAGCATGCGGGGGTAGTTCGATGTTTACTAGCGAGTGACGCTTGTTAACTACTCCCCCCTCAAGTTTGTGGCCATCCTCGGTACCGTCAAGTTGTGCGATGGCTCTTTCTAGTTTTAAAGAGGCACGTTTCCTGTGGCAGTATTGTTGAATGACTACTGCTCCGCAGAAAACAATGCTGACGCCAACTCCAATAAGGAACCAGTTTTTGGCGATCCTCCTGACTCGACCCTTTCTCTTAGTTGCTGGATGAAATTAATATTTTGTTCGTTCAGCCGGTGTAGTGGCGAGAGGCTGAGGATTTGGTCGTGTCCAGTGATATTGAGGAGTGGGGAGGCAGGATTGCTAGGCGTCTTCTGCATATAGGCGTTTTGGTTCACGTACTTGGTGTTGTTGATCACCGCTTCACGTTCGAACGTGACGAGATGTGTTCCTTCCAGAGACACAACAGGGCCACCGTCGATGGTGACTTTAGCACGTTGCTCATTAATGACGATCATTCCCTCGTCCACCAGCGTAATTGGTAATAGGTAGCTCGGTTGCGTGCGGCAGTTGGCCAATCCTCCGGAATGTATTTCGCGGGCGTTGCTATCTTGCAGAACGTTGCGTAGTTAGTGCGCTCGCAGTTGTTGACAGCAATGATTCCATCGTCACATTCGGCGACTATGTTATCCAAGATTTGTAGTACGGTGTGGTTGTGGGAAACCGGGAGGATTATCGTTTTCTTACATGATTTCTTAATTTTAGGGTACTTAACTAACATGTGTATTTCATTATCGGATTGTAATATTTTAATTTGAGATACTTCCATAAGATTTACTATTGGGACTTCTGTGAGCTGTTCAGTGAAAATTGACTTTAAATCATTTGTGTCAAAAATTGTAGGATTTATGATGTCGGCTTTTGCGAGTGTGATTGTAAGTATCAAGTTCTGAATTTCAGTAATAAGCATTCTATTACGTGTCATAAGAGTTTCGAATAAATTTGGAGTATCTAAGAATTCGCCTTTTTTGGCTTGGATTATTTTGTTTACTGCATTTGTGAGTTTGTTGATTTGCTTTTGAGTTTCTGTGTTGATTAGTACTTGTCTGTTGTTTGAATCTATCAGATGTGTCTCTGTTACCTTTATTCTCTCTAGGTCTGCAGCGTCCGGAGTTCCGGTTACAATTTTTAACGCAGTGCCTAGGAAATCTAAACTCCTAGCTATCCTGTGGTGAATTGTTAGAGCGGACAAAAGTGTTTCAATGTGTTCTATATCTATTTCTAACAATTTTCGCATGTGCGATTGTGGGAATAAGTCTGACATTTTTTTGGTATCGTCTACTATCTTAAACAAATTACTTAAGCTACTTGAGTGTCTTACATAATTAGAATATTACCGTCAATGATGGGAATGTAATTCGCATTCGAGAAGTCGGTAATCCGAGCTTGTGTCGCTGTTAACAATGTTAACAAGGTTAGAACTACCATCATGGACCTGTAGGTATTAGATCTTATTAGGTTTACTGATTGGAAGCTACTTAAGGTTGTCCTTATGGATCACCCTCCCCCTAATAAGAACGGTTGTTCCTAGATCAGCTTGCACCTTTTCTTCGGAGCACAAGGGTGACAGCTTATTACCTAGTCGTTTATTGTTTTTGACATAGACGGTTTCGCCTACATCGAAAATCCTGTTCTGCCTATCCGGGTTACATCTGCGTAACTGGTCTTGCTGGGCTTTTACTAACCTATCTCTGATGGTTTGGTGCAATTCGACTGCGACTTTTTCCGGGTCCGTTTTGGCCCCGTCTCTGATCACAATAAAGCCGAGGTACTCAACACTATCTTTGAAAAACTGGGTTTTCTCTTTTGCTACTCTCATGTTGGCTTCGAGTAGGCGATGTAATATTATGTCGATATGTCGAACATGGTCATGTTCGTTTCCTGAAAATATTATTACGTCATCAACATAGACGTAGCAACATTTCCCTATCTGTTCCCTTAGGACGTCATCAATTGCTCTTTGGAAAATGCTTTCAGCATTCTTCAATCCAAAAGGCAATCGGCAGAATTCATGTTTGCCACCGTTCACAGAAAACGATGTCTTTTCTCGGTCCTTTTCTGCTAGGTATATCTGATGATACCCGCTCTTTAAGTCGAGAGTTGTGAAAAATTTTGCCTTACCCAGATTCGCTAGAATCATTGGGATACTTGGCATCGGATAGCGGTCGGGAACCGTACGATCGTTCAACTTTCTAAAGTCAATTACGAGTCGTTTGTTTTTGTTGCCTTCGGCATCAAATCCTTTTTTGTCGACAACCCAGGCTGGGCTGTTGTACGCAGATCTTGACGGTCTGATGATACCGCCTTCCAATAGTTGCGAGATTTCGTTGTTGACGAAATCCGACACACCATTTGGGTATGGGTAAAGCTTTGAATATACCGGGTCATTATCCTCGTTACGAATTGTGGCAATAACTGATGTATTGAATGGCAACGCCTCGTTAGAGGTCGAGAATGCCTTTATTCTTTTTACTATCATCTGCCTGAACTCATCTTTAACGATTTCGGGGACTACTATGTCACTAACTTTTGTGAAATTTACATTGTCACATAAGTGGAATTTCAGTGGCTCGCTCTTGTTTTCGTAACTTAGACAGTTGTTCTTCAAATTCAATGTGGCCCCTGCCTGCGTTAGCAGATCGAAACCTGTGATGGCATCGAATGCGTCGAGGTTATCCAATATAAAGAAAGATGCACTGCGTCCAAGGATTTTCATTGAACATTTCCTGTTTATTTCACTGGATCCATGTATGGAGTTCACAGTGAATGGGGTATCGACAATAGTTACGTTTTTCAACTCCTTTACGGGTCTCACGTAATTCTTTGCCGCTCCGGTATCTATCAGGATTTTCAGTTTTCTGCCAGCCAACTGTAGTTCGATGAATGGCAGTTGGGAACGTCCCCTAAAAAATTGACCATATCGGTTCCGTCAGTTGAATCGACATCGTCTTCGATATCAGCGGCTGCTGCTTCAGCTGCAGCCGCATATTGCTGTCCATTGTCAGCGCTTTGTTGAGTTATATTATCAACTCGTTGGCGCCTCTGACCAGACACGCGCTCCGACGTGTTCTGTCTTTTCTGCGTTCCTACCACATTTGCAGCGCTCTGAGCTTTGCCCCAATTGGTTGGCTGCCGAAAGTGTGATACTGATGGGTCGACCTCCATAGGCTGAGGCTGACTTGTCTGATTGTTTTTGAGGTTCTCTTGAGCCTTATTTTGAGCTTGCTTCCCTACGTAATGGGGATTTCTTTCCTGGCCTTTGTTAGGCTTTGGTTGCTGACGCTGTGCCTGCCTACTGTTCTCGCTGACATGCTGCTTGTCTTCAATTGCCTTAGCGTAAGAAGCAGCGAACATGCTTCTTTCGATACTATTTTCGGCTTCTCGGGCCAAGGCTAATGCCAATGGCAAGTCCTTGGGCTGAGCAGGCAACACAAATGCTTTCAATGATCTCTTCAGACCAGACATGAACGCGTGCAAGGCATCGCTTCTAACCTCGTTGTTGAGGATCGTGGCCGCTGTTCGTGGTGTGTCATCACAACCTTGTTGGTGACCAACGTTACCTTCCTTTCGACCTCGTCATAGTACTCCATCAAGCCTGAATCTCCCTGTCTAACCATTTCTAGCTGCTGCCTGAGTACACGCAGGGACGTTTTGTCCGCGTATCTGCAATCTAATCGTGCGATAATCGCATCGATATTTAACACGGTATTATGGGACGTCAGGACTGCCCCGGCCGTTCCGCATACTTTGTTGCGAAGGATAGCGACGGCCTCATAATGCGCCTCGCTTCATTTGTATCGCCTGAATATCTCATATGCGTCCAAGCCAGCTTGCCTCCAAGACACATAATCGCTTTGCACCCCATCAAAATTTGGTACAGACTTTACAATATCAAGTCTCACCTCGCATTTGACATTTAGTCACTTTTTCGAAAACTTCAATATTGGGAGCGCCTATCTGCAGCGCGTCAATTTGCGATTTGACTGCGTTTAGCTGTTCGTCAAACTGCCGCCTTAAACGGTGCTCTTGTTCAGCTAACGCGGCACTGACTGTGCCGTTCACAAATGCTTGCAATTGCTCGGTATCCATTTCTGTATGGGTATTATGTAACTGTTGAGGGCGGAAGCCTGTTTCTTCGCTATCGTCACTATCAACTTCCCGTTTAATTTCTCTATATGCCCAACTCATGGGGATAAACGTAAGCACTTATTAACACACGATATTGTTCCAGCGGTCTTCGTTTTTGTTTTTAGCACAAATTCAAAACTTACTTCTACAATGCACTTGCCCATTTATCTCTTTATTGATTAATTTATAAGTCAAGAAACACTAAGAGCTCACTTACATGTTTTCTTTTTTTGGGTCGCTTGGTTCTTAATTATGTTGGGCGCCAGTTATTAAATGTGATCCTTCCAGTAATGGGTTGATCCTTCCAGTAATGTGGCCATCCAGTATAGGTTGGAGGAGATTAGGATGGGGGGTAGACTGTACCCCTTATTGCTGGCCTCGGGCTCAGACAATGAAACAATTATTTTTACGGCAAAGTGCCGGAGTGAACATTTATTAAGCGACTTACATTGTGAGCGCTGTATTCAAAACTGAACATATAAAGAACTAAGAACTACAGTTACAGCTAAGCGTGGCCAGTGGAAAAATACTGGCAAGCGACTCCTCCCATAATTTCGCCAATGCTGGCTCGGCAAAATACATCATAAGTGCGAGGCTCAGCATTGCGACATCCGATCCGTTGCATGCGCGTGGGTTGCTCTATATGTTCGTAATGCGAGCATGCGGGGGTAGTTCGATGTTAACTAGCGAGTGACGCTTGTTAACTTGTACAATTTCGTTTGGATATGACAATGTCTTATGATTTGTCATATTCCCAATAAAATAACAAAATTGGTTTATGTTTTCTTGTAATTTTATTTTTATTTTATATTCAACTACAATATTTAGAAGCGATGCTCTAAATTTACATACATTTTCATTATTTTTTGAGTTTTATATGAACGAACAGAAAAGAAATGACAAGCACATGTGTTGACTCCAGAATACACATCGTCCCCTGCAGTACGCTTGGTGGCAATTGCCCCAATCGTCTACCGAATTCGCTGGTAATGCAACGTCTCGCTGCTTGGTAGACATCGTACGTCAAACGAGAGTAAATATGAAATTAGACCAAACGAGAGTGGAGGCTAACGAAACTCTCATAATTTTGCAAAAACACCAAGCAAAATACGAGATGAAAACTGTGTGACCACTCGTCACACAGTTTTCATCTCGTATTTTGCTTGGTGTGTATTGTGAAATCAACAATCAAGAAAGTGAAGTGCCGAAATTGTCCATGCATTTGTTTATTTTGTGCTGATCCCTGATGTAATATATAACAAAGTGGTAAGTTAAATAAATAAGTTTCATATATATATATATATAATTACATATAAACATATGTATTTACATAAGTAATTTAATAATTGCAGATTCGATTGCATTGGAAGAAAATGATGTGGCACGGCAAAGTACCAATTGCGGACAACCAAGCAGCATTAGTAAAATACCATACAAATAATTACAAAAAAAGTATCATTTACAGAAAGTAATTATAATTATTAAGAAAATTATTAATATATAAATCAATCAAATCATGAATAAAATAAAAAGTGCTCAACAATAAAATAACACGTGTTTTTTTCCGTATTTATGCTTTGCAACACTAGTAAGTACTCAATGAGTACTAACCAAGTATCAATCCCAATTGGGTATTAATCCCAATTTAATACCCAAATTAGAGTATCGAAAGAGGTACTCGATTTAGAGTACCGAAATAGGTACTCGAATTAGAGTAGCGAAGTAGGTAGTACAATGGTAAACGACGTCGTTTCAATTGTCCCCATTCCAATGACATTCGGTATAGCGAATTTGGTAGTGCGCGAGTACTCTAGCGTACAGAAGGGTGTGAAGTTGAATATTGTACTTTCCAACTAATACTATGTATGTTAATTTTATATGTATGATCGCCAACTGTTTTAACATACATATCATCTGTATTTTTAGCTAGTAGGAGAATAAGTTCATGTTTACAATTTAATATGACTTTTTTGTAGTCTTCTCCAAATCCCATCAACATTTTTAGTGGTAGACTTCGACAGTTGTTCTTCAAATTCAATGTGGCCCCTGCCTGCGTTAGCAGATCGAAACCTATGATGGCATCGAATGCGTCGAGGTTATCCAATATAAAGAAAGATGCACTGCGTCCAAGGATTTTCATTGAACATTTCCTGTTTATTTCACTGGATCCATGTATGGAGTTCACAGTGAATGGGGTATCGACAATAGTTACGTTTTTCAACTCCTTTACGGGTCTCACGTAATTCTTTGCGGCTCCGGTATCTATCAGGATTTTCAGTTTTCTGCCAGCCAACTGTAGTTCGATGAATGGCAGTTGGGAACGTCCCTAAAAAATTGACCATATCGGTTCCGTCAGTTGAATCGACATCGTCTTCGATATCAGCGGCTGCTGCTTCAGCTGCAGCCGCATATTGCTGTCCATTGTCAGCGCTTTGTTGAGTTATATTATCAACTCGTTGGCGCCTCTGACCAGACACGCGCTCCGACGTGTTCTGTCTTTTCTGCGTTCCTACCACATTTGCAGCGCTCTGAGCTTTGCCCCAATTGGTTGGCTGCCGAAAGTGTGATACTGATGGGTCGACCTCCATAGGCTGAGGCTGACTTGTCTGATTGTTTTTGAGGTTCTCTTGAGCCTTATTTTGAGCTTGCTTCCCTACGTAATGGGGATTTCTTTCCTGGCCTTTGTTAGGCTTTGGTTGCTGACGCTGTGCCTGCCTACTGTTCTCGCTGACATGCTGCTTGTCTTCAATTGCCTTAGCGTAAGAAGCAGCGAACATGCTTCTTTCGATACTATTTTCGGCTTCTCGGGCCAAGGCTAATGCCAATGGCAAGTCCTTGTGCTGAGCAGGCAACACAAATGCTTTCAATGATCTCTTCAGACCAGACATGAACGCGTGCAAGGCATCGCTTCTAACCTCGTTGTTGAGGATCGTGGCCGCTGTTCGTGGTGTGTCATCACAACCTTGTTGGTGACCAACGTTACCTTCCTTTCGACCTCGTCATAGTACTCCATCAAGCCTGAATCTCCCTGTCTAACCATTTCTAGCTGCTGCCTGAGTACACGCAGGGACGTTTTGTCCGCGTATCTGCAATCTAATCGTGCGATAATCGCATCGATATTTAACACGGTATTATGGGACGTCAGGACTGCCCCGGCCGTTCCGCATACTTTGTTGCGAAGGATAGCGACGGCCTCATAATGCGCCTCGCTTCATTTGTATCGCCTGAATATCTCATATGCGTCCAAGCCAGCTTGCCTCCAAGACACATAATCGCTTTGCACCCCATCAAAATTTGGTACAGACTTTACAATATCAAGTCTCACCTCGCATTTGACATTTAGTCACTTTTTCGAAAACTTCAATATTGGGAGCGCCTATCTGCAGCGCGTCAATTTGCGATTTGACTGCGTTTAGCTGTTCGTCAAACTGCCGCCTTAAACGGTGCTCTTGTTCAGCTAACGCGGCACTGACTGTGCCGTTCACAAATGCTTGCAATTGCTCGGTATCCATTTCTGTATGGGTATTATGTAACTGTTGAGGGCGGAAGCCTGTTTCTTCGCTATCGTCACTATCAACTTCCCGTTTAATTTCTCTATATGCCCAACTCATGGGGATAAACGTAAGCACTTATTAACACACGATATTGTTCCAGCGGTCAGAAACAAGATAATCTTCTTACTTCTTCGTTTTTGTTTTTAGCACAAATTCAAAACTTACTTCTACAATGCACTTGCCCATTTATCTCTTTATTGATTAATTTATAAGTCAAGAAACACTAAGAGCTCACTTACATGTTTTCTTTTTTTGGGTCGCTTGGTCTTTAATTATGTTGGGCGCCAGTTATTAAATGTGATCCTTCCAGTAATGGGTTGATCCTTCCAGTAATGTGGCCATCCAGTATAGGTTGGAGGAGATTAGGATGGGGGGTAGACTGTACCCCTTATTGCTGGCCTCGGGCTCAGACAATGAAACAATTATTTTTACGGCAAAGTGCCGGAGTGAACATTTATTAAGCGACTTACATTGTGAGCGCTGTATTCAAAACTGAACATATAAAGAACTAAGAACTACAGTTACAGCTAAGCGTGGCCAGTGGAAAAATACTGGCAAGCGACTCCTCCCATAATTTCGCCAATGCTGGCTCGGCAAAATACATCATAAGTGCGAGGCTCAGCATTGCGACATCCGATCCGTTGCATGCGCGTGGGTTGCTCTATATGTTCGTAATGCGAGCATGCGGGGGTAGTTCGATGTTAACTAGCGAGTGACGCTTGTTAACTTGTACAATTTCGTTTGGATATGACAATGTCTTATGATTTGTCATATTCCCAATAAAATAACAAAATTGGTTTATGTTTTCTTGTAATTTTATTTTTATTTTATATTCAACTACAATATTTAGAAGCGATGCTCTAAATTTACATACATTTTCATTATTTTTTGAGTTTTATATGAACGTACAGAAAAGAAATGACAAGCACATGTGTTGACTCCAGAATACACATCGTCCCCTGCAGTACGCTTGGTGGCAATTGCCCCAATCGACTACCGAATTCGCTGGTAATGCAACGTCTCGCTGCTTGGTAGACATCGTACGTCAAACGAGAGTAAATATGAAATTAGACCAAACGAGAGTGGAGGCTAACGAAACTCTCATAATTTTGCAAAAACGAGTGGTCACACAGTTTTCATCTCGTATTTTGCTTGGTGTGTATTGTGAAATCAACAATCAAGAAAGTGAAGTGCCGAAATTGTCCATGCATTTGTTTATTTTGTGCTGATCCCTGATGTAATATATAACAAAGTGGTAAGTTAAATAAATAAGTTTCATATATATATATATATATAATTACATATAAACATATGTATTTACATAAGTAATTTAATAATTGCAGATTCGATTGCATTGGAAGAAAATGATGTGGCACGGCAAAGTACCAATTGCGGACAACCAAGCAGCATTAGTAAAATACCATACAAATAATTACAAAAAAAGTATCATTTACAGAAAGTAAGTATAATTATTAAGAAAATTATTAATATATAAATCAATCAAATCATGAATAAAATAAAAAGTGCTCAACAATAAAATAACACGTGTTTTTTTCCGTATTTATGCTTTGCAACACTAGTAAGTACTCAATGAGTACTAATCAAGTACCAATCCCAATTGGGTACTAATCCCAATTTAATACCCAAATTAGAGTATCGAAAGAGGTACTCGATTTAGAGTACCGAAATAGGTACTCGAATTAGAGTAGCGAAGTAGGTAGTACAATGGTAAACGACGTCGTTTCAATTGTCCCCATTCCAATGACATTCGGTATAGCGAATTCGGTAGTGCGCGAGTACTCTAGCGTACTGAAGGGTGTGAAGTTGAATATTGTACTTTCCAACTAATACTATGTATGTTAATTTTATATGTATGATCGCCAACTGTTTTAACATACATATCATCTGTATTTTTAGCTAGTAGGAGAATAAGTTCATGTTTACAATTTAATATGACTTTTTTGTAGTCTTCTCCAAATCCCATCAACATTTTTAGTGGTAGACTTAGACAGTTGTTCTTCAAATTCAATGTGGCCCCTGCCTGCGTTAGCAGATCGAAACCTATGATGGCATCGAATGCGTCGAGGTTATCCAATATAAAGAAAGATGCACTGCGTCCAAGGATTTTCATTGAACATTTCCTGTTTATTTCACTGGATCCATGTATGGAGTTCACAGTGAATGGGGTATCGACAATAGTTACGTTTTTCAACTCCTTTACGGGTCTCACGTAATTCTTTGCCGCTCCGGTATCTATCAGGATTTTCAGTTTTCTGCCAGCCAACTGTAGTTCGATGAATGGCAGTTGGGAACGTCCCCTAAAAAATTGACCATATCGGTTCCGTCAGTTGAATCGACATCGTCTTCGATATCAGCGGCTGCTGCTTCAGCTGCAGCCGCATATTGCTGTCCATTGTCAGCGCTTTGTTGAGTTATATTATCAACTCGTTGGCGCCTCTGACCAGACACGCGCTCCGACGTGTTCTGTCTTTTCTGCGTTCCTACCACATTTGCAGCGCTCTGAGCTTTGCCCCAATTGGTTGGCTGCCGAAAGTGTGATACTGATGGGTCGACCTCCATAGGCTGAGGCTGACTTGTCTGATTGTTTTTGAGGTTCTCTTGAGCCTTATTTTGAGCTTGCTTCCCTACGTAATGGGGATTTCTTTCCTGGCCTTTGTTAGGCTTTGGTTGCTGACGCTGTGCCTGCCTACTGTTCTCGCTGACATGCTGCTTGTCTTCAATTGCCTTAGCGTAAGAAGCAGCGAACATGCTTCTTTCGATACTATTTTCGGCTTCTCGGGCCAAGGCTAATGCCAATGGCAAGTCCTTGTGCTGAGCAGGCAACACAAATGCTTTCAATGATCTCTTCAGACCAGACATGAACGCGTGCAAGGCATCGCTTCTAACCTCGTTGTTGAGGATCGTGGCCGCTGTTCGTGGTGTGTCATCACAACCTTGTTGGTGACCAACGTTACCTTCCTTTCGACCTCGTCATAGTACTCCATCAAGCCTGAATCTCCCTGTCTAACCATTTCTAGCTGCTGCCTGAGTACACGCAGGGACGTTTTGTCCGCGTATCTGCAATCTAATCGTGCGATAATCGCATCGATATTTAACACGGTATTATGGGACGTCAGGACTGCCCCGGCCGTTCCGCATACTTTGTTGCGAAGGATAGCGACGGCCTCATAATGCGCCTCGCTTCATTTGTATCGCCTGAATATCTCATATGCGTCCAAGCCAGCTTGCCTCCAAGACACATAATCGCTTTGCACCCCATCAAAATTTGGTACAGACTTTACAATATCAAGTCTCACCTCGCATTTGACATTTAGTCACTTTTTCGAAAACTTCAATATTGGGAGCGCCTATCTGCAGCGCGTCAATTTGCGATTTGACTGCGTTTAGCTGTTCGTCAAACTGCCGCCTTAAACGGTGCTCTTGTTCAGCTAACGCGGCACTGACTGTGCCGTTCACAAATGCTTGCAATTGCTCGGTATCCATTTCTGTATGGGTATTATGTAACTGTTGAGGGCGGAAGCCTGTTTCTTCGCTATCGTCACTATCAACTTCCCGTTTAATTTCTCTATATGCCCAACTCATGGGGATAAACGTAAGCACTTATTAACATTGTTCCAGCGGTCAGAAACAAGATAATCTTCTTACTTCTTCGTTTTTGTTTTTAGCACAAATTCAAAACTTACTTCTACAATGCACTTGCCCATTTATCTCTTTATTGATTAATTTATAAGTCAAGAAACACTAAGAGCTCACTTACATGTTTTCTTTTTTTGGGTCGCTTGGTCTTTAATTATGTTGGGCGCCAGTTATTAAATGTGATCCTTCCAGTAATGGGTTGATCCTTCCAGTAATGTGGCCATCCAGTATAGGTTGGAGGAGATTAGGATGGGGGGTAGACTGTACCCCTTATTGCTGGCCTCGGGCTCAGACAATGAAACAATTATTTTTACGGCAAAGTGCCGGAGTGAACATTTATTAAGCGACTTACATTGTGAGCGCTGTATTCAAAACTGAACATATAAAGAACTAAGAACTACAGTTACAGCTAAGCGTGGCCAGTGGAAAAATACTGGCAAGCGACTCCTCCCATAATTTCGCCAATGCTGGCTCGGCAAAATACATCATAAGTGCGAGGCTCAGCATTGCGACATCCGATCCGTTGCATGCGCGTGGGTTGCTCTATATGTTCGTAATGCGAGCATGCGGGGGTAGTTCGATGTTAACTAGCGAGTGACGCTTGTTAACTTGTACAATTTCGTTTGGATATGACAATGTCTTATGATTTGTCATATTCCCAATAAAATAACAAAATTGGTTTATGTTTTCTTGTAATTTTATTTTTATTTTATATTCAACTACAATATTTAGAAGCGATGCTCTAAATTTACATACATTTTCATTATTTTTTGAGTTTTATATGAACGTACAGAAAAGAAATGACAAGCACATGTGTTGACTCCAGAATACACATCGTCCCCTGCAGTACGCTTGGTGGCAATTGCCCCAATCGACTACCGAATTCGCTGGTAATGCAACGTCTCGCTGCTTGGTAGACATCGTACGTCAAACGAGAGTAAATATGAAATTAGACCAAACGAGAGTGGAGGCTAACGAAACTCTCATAATTTTGCAAAAACGAGTGGTCACACAGTTTTCATCTCGTATTTTGCTTGGTGTGTATTGTGAAATCAACAATCAAGAAAGTGAAGTGCCGAAATTGTCCATGCATTTGTTTATTTTGTGCTGATCCCTGATGTAATATATAACAAAGTGGTAAGTTAAATAAATAAGTTTCATATATATATATATATAATTACATATAAACATATGTATTTACATAAGTAATTTAATAATTGCAGATTCGATTGCATTGGAAGAAAATGATGTGGCACGGCAAAGTACCAATTGCGGACAACCAAGCAGCATTAGTAAAATACCATACAAATAATTACAAAAAAAGTATCATTTACAGAAAGTAAGTATAATTATTAAGAAAATTATTAATATATAAATCAATCAAATCATGAATAAAATAAAAAGTGCTCAACAATAAAATAACACGTGTTTTTTTCCGTATTTATGCTTTGCAACACTAGTAAGTACTCAATGAGTACTAATCAAGTACCAATCCCAATTGGGTACTAATCCCAATTTAATACCCAAATTAGAGTATCGAAAGAGGTACTCGATTTAGAGTACCGAAATAGGTACTCGAATTAGAGTAGCGAAGTAGGTAGTACAATGGTAAACGACGTCGTTTCAATTGTCCCCATTCCAATGACATTCGGTATAGCGAATTCGGTAGTGCGCGAGTACTCTAGCGTACTGAAGGGTGTGAAGTTGAATATTGTACTTTCCAACTAATACTATGTATGTTAATTTTATATGTATGATCGCCAACTGTTTTAACATACATATCATCTGTATTTTTAGCTAGTAGGAGAATAAGTTCATGTTTACAATTTAATATGACTTTTTTGTAGTCTTCTCCAAATCCCATCAACATTTTTAGTGGTAGACTTAGACAGTTGTTCTTCAAATTCAATGTGGCCCCTGCCTGCGTTAGCAGATCGAAACCTATGATGGCATCGAATGCGTCGAGGTTATCCAATATAAAGAAAGATGCACTGCGTCCAAGGATTTTCATTGAACATTTCCTGTTTATTTCACTGGATCCATGTATGGAGTTCACAGTGAATGGGGTATCGACAATAGTTACGTTTTTCAACTCCTTTACGGGTCTCACGTAATTCTTTGCCGCTCCGGTATCTATCAGGATTTTCAGTTTTCTGCCAGCCAACTGTAGTTCGATGAATGGCAGTTGGGAACGTCCCCTAAAAAATTGACCATATCGGTTCCGTCAGTTGAATCGACATCGTCTTCGATATCAGCGGCTGCTGCTTCAGCTGCAGCCGCATATTGCTGTCCATTGTCAGCGCTTTGTTGAGTTATATTATCAACTCGTTGGCGCCTCTGACCAGACACGCGCTCCGACGTGTTCTGTCTTTTCTGCGTTCCTACCACATTTGCAGCGCTCTGAGCTTTGCCCCAATTGGTTGGCTGCCGAAAGTGTGATACTGATGGGTCGACCTCCATAGGCTGAGGCTGACTTGTCTGATTGTTTTTGAGGTTCTCTTGAGCCTTATTTTGAGCTTGCTTCCCTACGTAATGGGGATTTCTTTCCTGGCCTTTGTTAGGCTTTGGTTGCTGACGCTGTGCCTGCCTACTGTTCTCGCTGACATGCTGCTTGTCTTCAATTGCCTTAGCGTAAGAAGCAGCGAACATGCTTCTTTCGATACTATTTTCGGCTTCTCGGGCCAAGGCTAATGCCAATGGCAAGTCCTTGTGCTGAGCAGGCAACACAAATGCTTTCAATGATCTCTTCAGACCAGACATGAACGCGTGCAAGGCATCGCTTCTAACCTCGTTGTTGAGGATCGTGGCCGCTGTTCGTGGTGTGTCATCACAACCTTGTTGGTGACCAACGTTACCTTCCTTTCGACCTCGTCATAGTACTCCATCAAGCCTGAATCTCCCTGTCTAACCATTTCTAGCTGCTGCCTGAGTACACGCAGGGACGTTTTGTCCGCGTATCTGCAATCTAATCGTGCGATAATCGCATCGATATTTAACACGGTATTATGGGACGTCAGGACTGCCCCGGCCGATCCGCATACTTTGTTGCGAAGGATAGCGACGGCCTCATAATGCGCCTCGCTTCATTTGTATCGCCTGAATATCTCATATGCGTCCAAGCCAGCTTGCCTCCAAGACACATAATCGCTTTGCACCCCATCAAAATTTGGTACAGACTTTACAATATCAAGTCTCACCTCGCATTTGACATTTAGTCACTTTTTCGAAAACTTCAATATTGGGAGCGCCTATCTGCAGCGCGTCAATTTGCGATTTGACTGCGTTTAGCTGTTCGTCAAACTGCCGCCTTAAACGGTGCTCTTGTTCAGCTAACGCGGCACTGACTGTGCCGTTCACAAATGCTTGCAATTGCTCGGTATCCATTTCTGTATGGGTATTATGTAACTGTTGAGGGCGGAAGCCTGTTTCTTCGCTATCGTCACTATCAACTTCCCGTTTAATTTCTCTATATGCCCAACTCATGGGGATAAACGTAAGCACTTATTAACACACGATATTGTTCCAGCGGTCAGAAACAAGATAATCTTCTTACTTCTTCGTTTTTGTTTTTAGCACAAATTCAAAACTTACTTCTACAATGCACTTGCCCATTTATCTCTTTATTGATTAATTTATAAGTCAAGAAACACTAAGAGCTCACTTACATGTTTTCTTTTTTTGGGTCGCTTGGTTCTTAATTATGTTGGGCGCCAGTTATTAAATGTGATCCTTCCAGTAATGGGTTGATCCTTCCAGTAATGTGGCCATCCAGTATAGGTTGGAGGAGATTAGGATGGGGGGTAGACTGTACCCCTTATTGCTGGCCTCGGACTCAGACAATGAAACAATTATTTTTACGGCAAAGTGCCGGAGTGAACATTTATTAAGCGACTTACATTGTGAGCGCTGTATTCAAAACTGAACATATAAAGAACTAAGAACTACAGTTACAGCTAAGCGTGGCCAGTGGAAAAATACTGGCAAGCGACTCCTCCCATAATTTCGCCAATGCTGGCTCGGCAAAATACATCATAAGTGCGAGGCTCAGCATTGCGACATCCGATCCGTTGCATGCGCGTGGGTTGCTCTATATGTTCGTAATGCGAGCATGCGGGGGTAGTTCGATGTTAACTAGCGAGTGACGCTTGTTAACTTGTACAATTTCGTTTGGATATGACAATGTCTTATGATTTGTCATATTCCCAATAAAATAACAAAATTGGTTTATGTTTTCTTGTAATTTTATTTTTATTTTATATTCAACTACAATATTTAGAAGCGATGCTCTAAATTTACATACATTTTCATTATTTTTTGAGTTTTATATGAACGAACAGAAAAGAAATGACAAGCACATGTGTTGACTCCAGAATACACATCGTCCCCTGCAGTACGCTTGGTGGCAATTGCCCCAATCGACTACCGAATTCGCTGGTAATGCAACGTCTCGCTGCTTGGTAGACATCGTACGTCAAACGAGAGTAAATATGAAATTAGACCAAACGAGAGTGGAGGCTAACGAAACTCTCATAATTTTGCAAAAACGAGTGGTCACACAGTTTTCATCTCGTATTTTGCTTGGTGTGTATTGTGAAATCAACAATCAAGAAAGTGAAGTGCCGAAATTGTCCATGCATTTGTTTATTTTGTGCTGATCCCTGATGTAATATATAACAAAGTGGTAAGTTAAATAAATAAATTTCATATATATATATATATAATTACATATAAACATATGTATTTACATAAGTAATTTAATAATTGCAGATTCTATTGCATGGGAGGAAAATGATGTGGCACGGCAAAGTACCAATTGCGGACAACCAAGCAGCATTAGTAAAATACCATACAAATAATTACAAAAAAAGTATCATTTACAGAAAGTAATTATAATTATTAAGAAAATTATTAATATATAAATCAGTCAAATCATGAATAAAATAAAAAGTGCTCAACAATAAAATAACACGTGTTTTTTTCCGTATTTATGCTTTGCAACACTAGTAAGTACTCAATGAGTACTAATCAAGTACCAATCCCAATTGGGTACTAATCCCAATTTAATACCCAAATTAGAGTATCGAAAGAGGTACTCGATTTAGAGTACCGAAATAGGTACTCGAATTAGAGTAGCGAAGTAGGTAGTACAATGGTAAACGACGTCGTTTCAATTGTCCCCATTCCAATGACATTCGGTATAGCGAATTCGGTAGTGCGCGAGTACTCTAGCGTACTGAAGGGTGTGAAGTTGAATATTGTACTTTCCAACTAATACTATGTATGTTAATTTTATATGTATGATCGCCAACTGTTTTAACATACATATCATCTGTATTTTTAGCTAGTAGGAGAATAAGTTCATGTTTACAATTTAATATGACTTTTTTGTAGTCTTCTCCAAATCCCATCAACATTTTTAGTGGTACAGAATAGCTGAAATGTCCTCCAGAAGAAATGTTATCACCACCGTTCCACCCAGCATTGCGATAAAGTAGATCTTCCTGTTGGCTTACAGAGAGAAAGTTCTTGAGCGTCGATGTTATTCCAGTGAACCGTGTCCTATCCAGCTCACACTCATTCAACTTTATTGAATATTAAATCCTAATGATTTTAAAATTAATTTAATTTTTAAGGATAGTGCAGATCGTTGATTTGATGCTTTTTTAAATAATGATGATGATGATGATGCTGATGATGATGATGATGATGATGATGCTTTCACGTCAGCTTTACATTTACTAATGGGGGGTATGGGGTGATGTGCTGGCTTTTTATTATAAATAATCATTCTGTAGGCCGCAAGTGTAGCCGAATTGATACAGTCTCACCACGCAAGTTGACTAAATCTCCCGTTTGATCAGTTATCCGTACTTCGAGTGTGCTTATTTCTCTGCTCTTGATAGGTAAATAAATCAGATTTCGTGGTGTAATGTTCATTTTATATCCTGGTGGGACATTAATTCCAAATTCATGAAGCACATGATTTGATCTATTACCCACATATGAGCTACTAATAATGTTACATTCCAACCTAATTGTATTTATTTTTAAAATATTTACTGGATTGTCTGAGATGTAAATTTCAGACTTGTGTGCTCTTAAAATACGTTTATTAAATTTAAATAGCTGTCCAATAGTTCGTTCACGATCAAAAAATACCGCTTCATTTCTAGTGTAAACTTGCACTTGGAGTGTGTTGTTATTACATTTTTAGGGTATCATGAAGACCATACTCTTTTAGCTGATTCAAAATATATTTTGTGATGTCATCGAGTTCATACGAGCCCACTGGTATTTCTATGACTTTATCCCCAATGTGAAATAAATTGTTTCCTTTATCAACGTTTGGTATAGAATTGTATGTATAAAAGTCAATGAAAGCACACTCATAATTGCGTGTTAGTTCAATTTGTGGGAAAAAGTTTTCGGTTATAACTGATGTGTTCCCGTTCAATGTAAATGTTAAAGATGTAGTCATTTTGAAGCCTGACTGTATACTGTCTTTTCCCCGTTACCTCACTATACTTATATCCATTTTAATTAAAGTATAATGAATTGATCAAATCCTTTTCTATATCGGCCAGTTTTCATATCGTCATCCTTAGAGATTACTAGAAATCCAAATTTATCCACCCAACAATTTCGTGATATTTCCATAAATGTTTCATAGTCCATATCGCTATTTACATGATCTCGATATATGTGTCGCATGTTTAAATCGTCTTGTTTAAACATTATAATAAAATTTGCATTATCACGTATTAAATGTTTCGGTATATGTGTATACGTTTGACAAAGATAACAAGTAAGAAAGCTACAGTCGAGAGTGCTCGACCGTATGATACCCGCAACCCATTTCGAGAGAAAACAAAAAACTTAAATGATATTTTAACAAAAATTATACCAAATATACTAAAACTAGTTTTTTTGTATATATTTGAAAATAGCGGGTAAAAATCACAACACCGTTATGGTCACACTGTCAACTAAACAAACAAAGCGCGGGCAGCTGCAAGTGAATTTTGCATATAAAATTGATTCTTTAATAACTTCCTTGTTTTTCATTCGATCTCAACCAAATTCACAGAAATCATTGAGAATATAATTATTATTATGCATAGTATTATAACTTAGTGCCAACAGAAAATGTATGTAACAGGCAGAAGGAGGCATTTCCGACCACATAAACTATATATATTTTTCATCAGTGTCAACAGCCGAGACGACATAGCCATGTCCGTCTGTCCGTCTGTATGAACACCTAGATCACAGAGACTATAAGAGCTAGAGCTACCAAATTTAGGGACAGTACTTCTATAGGTCCTACGCAGATCAAGTTTATTTCAAAAGTTGGATGCCACGCCCCTTTCCGCCCCTAAAAGTCTGTAAAAGCCGTAATAATAGACCTAGAGCATTGAATTTTGGTATGCATAATAATAATTATATTCTCAATGATTTCTGTGAATCTGTTTGAGAACAAGTGAAAAACAAGGAAGTTATTAGAGAATCAATTTTATAGGCAAAATTCACTTGCAGCTGCCAGTGCCTTTTTTGTTTAGTTGACAGTGTGACCATAACGGTGTTGTGGATTTTTACCCGCTATTTTCAAATATATACAAAACCACTAAGAAAGCTACAGTCGAGAGTGCTCGACCGTATGATACCCGCAAACCATTTCGAGAGAAAACAAAAAATTAAAATTATATATTAACAAAAAATATACCAAATATACTAAAACTAGTTTTTTGAATATATTTAAAAATAGCGGGTAAAAATTACAACACCGTTATGGTCACACTGTCAACTAAACAAACAAAGCGCGAGCAGCTGCAAGTGAATTTTGCATATAAAATTGATTCATTAATAACTTCCTTGTTTTTAACTCGATCTCAACCAAATTCACACGAATCATTGAGAATATAATTATTATTATGCATACCAAAATTCAATGCTCTAGGTTCATTATTACGGCTTTTACAGTTTTCGGGGGCGGAAAGGGGCGTGGCATCCAACTTTTGAAATAAACTTGATCTGCGTAGGACCTATAGAAGTACTGTCCCTAAATTTGGTAGTTTTAGCTCTTATAGTCTCTGAGATCTAGGTGTTCATACAGACGGACAGACGGACATGGCTATGTCGTCTCGGCTGTTGACACTGATGAAGAATATATATACTTTATGGGGTCGGAGATGTCTCCTTCTGCCTGTTACATACATTTTCTGTTGGCACTAAGTTATAATACCCTTCTACCCTGTGGGTAGCGGGTATAAAAAGAATCAATATTCTTATGACGACCCATACAAAAATAGTTTCGGATATTATCCTGTTTTTCACATGCCACATCATCAAATATCATAATGGAAATATTTTTAGCCTCCTGTGGTGTTAAAACTGTGTCATTTGCGGAGAACGTGTAGTATCCCATTCTTTGTATTGGTTTGATAAGTTTTTCCAAATACTCATATTTCGGTTGATATAAACTCTTTGAAAATACATAAATATTTTCAAATTTTACTCCATTTGGACTCTCTATGAGGCTAAGCATCGTATTGGATTTCCCAAAATTTGATGGACCAACAATAAAAGCTCTAATTGTGTTGGGTAGCAAGGTACTGTGACGAGGCTGTTGATTCTCCTCCCCATGCCCACCGCCCTCAATGTTTCTCACTAACATGCTTTTCTTTTGTGGTAATAAACGCATGTTAATGAGAGAAGTACTTCATTCAATGAGGAACGTTGGTGGATTGAGGTCGTTATAAAATGATGAAACATTTTTATAATATAAACACTCGTAAATCAAATGTCAAACAGGGTGGTGGTCTTGTAAACAATATAATAAACGCTCTACCCGTGGAGGTGCATTTACCTGGGTACAATTACTGTGGACCAGGTACAAAGCTAGAGAAACGTTTAGCACGCGGTGATCGTGGAATCAATGCTTTGGATGAAGCTTGTAGGGAACACGACATAGCATATTCAAAAAATAAGGACTTGAGTGAGCGTCATAAAGCTGACTCTGTTTTAATTGATAGGGCCTGGGATCATGTAAAAGCATCGAATAGCAGTTTTGGTGAGAGAGCAGCAGCGTACTTTGTAACGAACATGATGAAGGTAAAGAAAAAATTTGGTATGGGATCAAAACAGAACAAGTAAGAAAGCTACAGTCGAGAGTGCTCGACCGTATGATACCCGCAACCCATTTCGAGAGAACAAAAAAAATTTTAATGATATTTTAACAACAAATATACCAAAAATATACTGAAACTTGTGTTTTGTATATATTTGAAAATAGCGGGAAGAAATCCACAACACCGACATGGTCACACTGTCAACTAAACAAACAAAGCGCGAGCAGCTGCAAGTGAATTTTGCCTATAAAATTGATTCATTAATAACTTCCTTGTTTTTAACTCGATCTCAACCAAATTCACAGGAATCATTGAGAATATAATTATTATTATGCATATCAAAATTCAATGCTCTAGGTTCATTATTACGGCTTTTACAGTTTTCGGGGGCGGAAAGGGGCGTGGCAAAAATCTAAAATAAACTTGATCTGCGTAAGACCTACACGAATACTGTCACCAAATTTGATATCTCTAGGTCAATCACACACTTAAAACGTCCATATGCATTGGGAACAACAATTTTGATAAATAATTTCGCGAATAACTTTTGTTCTACTTATCCGATTTTTACCAAAATTACAGGGTATATTAAGAGTGTCAAGCGCAGATGGCTTACCAAATAACACATCTTTACACAAAGAACTTTTGGAGTTATACGCGATTTACATAAAAAAAAACTTGACTTTTTCTAGATAAATGCTTATTGTGGGCGAAGGGGGCGTGGCATCCAACTTTTGAAATAAACTTGATCTGCGTAGGGTATGAAGGAACATTTTTGCCAAATTTGGTGTCTCTATGTCTTATAGTCTCTGAGATCCAGGTGTTCATACAGACGGACAGACGGACAGACGGACATGGCTATATCGTCTCGGCTGTTGATGCTGATCAAGAATATATATACTTTATGGGGTCGGTGATGTCTCCTTCTGCCTGTTACATACATTTTCTGTTGGCACTAAGTCATAATACCCTTCTACCCTATGGGTAGCGGGTATAAAAATACGAAAAAAGTAGTAACAAGTAAGAAAGCTACAGTCGAGAGTGCTCGACCGTATGATACCCGCAACCCATTTCGAGAGAACAAAAAAATTTTAATGATATTTTAACAACAAATATACCAAAAATATACTGAAACTTGTGTTTTGTATATATTTGAAAATAGCGGGAAGAAATCCACAACACCGACATGGTCACACTGTCAACTAAACAAACAAAGCGCGAGCAGCTGCAAGTGAATTTTGCATATAAAATTGATTCATTAATAACTTCCTTGTTTTTAACTCGATCTCAACCAAATTCACACGAATCATTGAGAATATAATTATTATTATGCATACCAAAATTCAATGCTCTAGGTTCATTATTACGGCTTTTACAGTTTTCGGGGGCGGAAAGGGGCGTGGCAAAAATCTAAAATAAACTTGATCTGCGTAAGACCTACACGAATACTGTCACCAAATTTGATATCTCTAGGTCAATCACACACTTAAAACGTCCATATGCATTGGGAACAACAATTTTGATAAATAATTTCGCGAATAACTTTTGTTCCACTTATCCGATTTTTATCAAAATTACAGAGTATATTAAGAGTGTCAAGCGCAGATGGCTTACCAAATTACACATCATTACACAAAGAACTTTTGGAGTTATACGCGATTTACATAAAAAAAAACTTGACTTTTTCTAGATAAATGCTTATTGTGGGCGAAGGGGGCGTGGCATCCAACTTTTCAAAAATAAACTTGATCTGCGTAGGGTATGAAGGAACATTTTTGCCAAATTTGGTGTCTCTATGTCTTATAGTCTCTGAGATCCAGGTGTTCATACAGACGGACAGACGGACAGACGGACATGGCTATATCGTCTCGGCTGTTGATGCTGATCAAGAATATATATACTTTATGGGGTCGGAGATGTCTCCTTCTGCCTGTTACATACATTTTCTTTTGGCACTAAGTCATAATACCCTTCTACCCTATGGGTAGCGGGTATAAAAACGTGTCTTGCTTCAATAATCAAAAAGGCGACCAAGGAATTGAAAAACAAGTAAGAAAGCTACAGTCGAGAGTGCTCGACCGTATGATACCCGCAACCCATTTCGAGAGAAAACAAAAAATTTAAATGATATATTAACAAAAAATATACCAAATATACTAAAATTAGTTTTTTGTATATATTTGAAAATAGCGGGTAAAAATCACAACACCGTTATGGTCACACTGTCAACAAAACAAACAAAGCGCGGGCAGCTGCAAGTGAATTTTGCATAGAAAATTGATTCTTTAATAACTTCCTTGTTTTTCATTCGATCTCAACCAAATTCACAGGAATCATTGAGAATATAAATATTATTATGCATACCAAAATTCAATGCTCTAGGTCTATTATTACGGCTTTTACAGACTTTTGTGGGCGGAAAGGGGCGTGGCATCCAACTTTTGAAATAAACTTGACCTGCGTAGGACCTATAGGAGTACTGTCCCCAAATTTGGTAGCTCTAGCTTTTATAGTCTCTGAGATCCAGGTGTTCATACAGACGGACAGACGGACAGACGGACATGGCTATATCGTCTCGGCTGTTGACACTGATCAAGAATATATATACTTTGTGGGGTCGGAGATGCCTCCTTCTGCCTGTTACATACATTTTCTGTTGGCACTAAGTTATAATACCCTTCTACCCTATGGGTAGCGGGTATAAAAATAAACCGCTTGACATATTTCATGCAATAAAAGTGGCACGAAAAGCAGTATCTAAATCAATGGGTTGTAGGAAAAATGTTGTAATTCCACGGGTTATAAATGTGCCCAAGGTAGGTGGCTTCTTGCCACTTGTACCAATTTTAACAGCACTTAGCGCTGTGGGCAGTTTATCGTCAGGTAGCGCAGCAATAGTAAAGTCTATTAATAATGCAAAGATAGCAAAACAGCAACTAGAGGAGAACAAGAGACATAATAAAAAAATAGAAACTGTTTCATTGAGTGAGGGATTGTATTTACAACTATACAAAAAAGGGTATGGTATATCATTTAATAAAAATAATCGAAAACAAAATCGCAACCAAAAAAACTACTAAGCGAGCTACCCAAAAAGCCATGTCATGCGGTTTGCCTTTAAAAATGTTCAACATTTTCGGGGTGTTTATATGAAAGATGAATTACCAAAAATCCCACTATATCGTGAGTTTGGAATAATAAATTTAGCAGACTCGTCATCAAAAGGAACGCATTGGGTAGCTTATTTTAAGAGAGGTTCTGTTTCATATTACTTTAACAGTTTTGGGAACTTACAACCACCATTAGAAGTAATTAAATATTTGGGAGAAAGCATTAAGTATAATTATCAACGTTTGCAACAATTCGGTACAGTTAACTGTGGTCATTTGTGTCTACAATTTTTGTTGCAATCCAACTCATTGCACTAAGGATGGGTGGAATGTGTTTATGATATGTGTGTGTGTGTGTGTGTGTGTGTTCCTTGTAAGAACGCACATGTCTGGACTGTGTGTCCCGTTACAGAACCACTTGAAAATCGGTTGGCCTTTGTGAACCTTAATCGAGAAATGCTCGAGAATATGCTCCTTTGTTCATCAAAACAACATCAAACAAGTAAGAAAGCTACAGTCGAGAGTGCTCGACCGTATGATACCCGCAACCCATTTCGAGAGAACAAAAAAAATGTTAATGATATTTTAACAACAAATATACCAAAAATATACTGAAACTTGTGTTTTGTATATATTTGAAAATAGCGGGAAGAAATCCACAACACCGACATGGTCACACTGTCAACTAAAACAAACAAAGCGCGAGCAGCTGCAAGTGAATTTTGCATATAAAATTGATTCATTAATAACTAGTTTTCCTTGTTTTTAACTCGATCTCAACCAAATTCACAGGAATCATTGAGAATATAATTATTATTATGCATACCAAAATTCAATGCTCTAGGTTCATTATTACGGCTTTTACAGTTTTCGGGGGCGGAAAGGGGCGTGGCAAAAATCTAAAATAAACTTGATCTGCGTAAGACCTACACGAATACTGTCACCAAATTTGATATCTTTAGGTCAATCACACACTTAAAACGTCCATATGCATTGGGAACAACAATTTTGATAAATAATTTCGCGAATAACTTTTGTTCTACTTATCCGATTTTTACCAAAATTACAGGGTATATTAAGAGTGTCAAGCGCAGATGGCTTACCAAATTACACATCATTACACAAAGAACTTTTGGAGTTATACGCGATTTACATAAAAAAAACTTGACTTTTTCTAGATAAATGCTTATTGTGGGCGAAGGGGGCGTGGCATACAACTTTTGAAATAAACTTGATCTGCGTAGGGTATGAAGGAACATTTTTGCCAAATTTGGTGTCTCTATGTCTTATAGTCTCTAAGATCCAGGTGTTCATACAGACAGACAGACGGACAGACGGACAGACGGACATGGCTATATCGTCTCGGCTGTTGATGCTGATCAAGAATATATATACTTTATGGGGTCGGAGATGTCTCCTTCTGCCTGTTACATACATTTTCTGTTGGCACTAAGTCATAATACCCTTCTACCCTATGGGTAGCGGGTATAAAAACAACAACATCAAACCATCACAGCACCACCACAGCAACAACAACAAGTAAAAAAGCTACAGTCGAGAGTGCTCGACCGTATGATACCCGCAACCCATTTCGAGAGAAAACAAAAAATTTAAATGATATATTAACAAAAAATATACCAAATATACTTAAATTAGTTTTTTGTATATATTTGAAAATAGCGGGTAAAAATCACAACACCGTTTTGGTCACACTGTCAACTAAACAAACAAAGCGCGGGCACCTGCAAGTGAATTTTGCATAGAAAATTGATTCTTTAATAACTTCCTTGTTTTTCATTCGATCTCAACCAAATTCACAGGAATCATTGAGAATATAATTATTATTTTGCATACCAAAATTCAATGCTCTAGGTCTATTATTACGGCTTTTACAGACTTTTGGGGGCGGAAAGGGGCGTGGCATCCAACTTTTGAAATAAACTTGATCTGCGTAGGACCTATAGGAGTACTGTCCCCAAATGTGGTAGCTATAGCTCTTATAGTCTCTGAGATCCAGGTGTTCATACAGACGGACAGACGGACAGACGGACAGACGGACATGGCTATATCGTCTCGGCTGTTGACACTGATCAAGAATATATATACTTTGTGGGGTCGGAGATGCCTTCTTCTGCATGTTACATACATTTTCTGTTGGCACTAAGTTATAATACCCTTCTACCCTATGGGTAGCGGGTATAACAATATGGAATGCAACAACTTCGAGAATATCCAAAATTTCAACATTTTGTGGAGGTTGATAGACAACCTACCATTGACGATGCTAACGGAGGAAGATTCAACTGAATCTCAGGTGACGGAGGAGGAGTTCATAGACACAAGTGTGTTCAACCTCCTCAACCCGTTGACATGTAACAATATGATAACCCAAGAGGACTTAGATGCCCTCTTGAAAGACATTGAGGAGGACCCAGATATGCGTGGCGCAGTTTTATAATATAAAACATGTAAGAAAGCTACAGTCGAGAGTGCTCGACCGTATGATACCCGCAACCCATTTCGAGAGAAAACAAAAAACTTAAATGATATTTTAACAAAAAATATACCAAATATACTAAAACTAGTTTTTTTGTATATATTTAAAAATAGCGGGTAAAAATCCAAAACACCGTTATGGTCACACTGTCAACTAAACAAACAAAGCGCGGGCAGCTGCAAGTGAATTTTGCATATAAAATTGATTCTTTAATAACTTCCTTGTTTTTCATTCGATTCACAAACAAATTCACAGGAATCATTGAGAATATAATTATTATTATGTATACCAAAATTCAATGCTCTAGGTCTATTATTACGGCTTTTACGAACTATCGGGGGCGGAAAGGGGCGTGGCAAAAATCTAAAATAAACTTGATCTGCGTAGGACCTATAAGAGTACTGTCCCCAAATTTGGTAGCTCTAGCTCTTATAGTCTCTGAGATTTAGGTGTTCATACAGACGGACAGACGGACATGGCTATATCGTCTCGGCTTTTGCACTGATCAAGAATATATATAGTTTATGGTGTCGAGCGACTTCTATGAAGAAATTCGTGATGATGTTACGTGGCATCCAACTTTTGAAATAAACTTGATCTGCGTAGGACCTATAGGAGTACTGTCCCCAAATTTGGTAGCTCTAGCTCTTATAGTCTCTAGGTGTTCATACAGAAGGACAGACGGACATGGCTTTATCGTCTCGGCTGTTGACACTGATCAAGAATATATATAGTTTATGGGGTCGGAGATGCCTCCTTCTGCCTGTTACATACATTTTCTGCTGGCACTATTTTATAATACCCTTTTTTTTTAGCTTTTATTTTCATCATTTTTTATTTTAAAAATAAATTTAAAAAATGTTTATTTTTAAAATAAAATATATATTTAAACAAGCACAAATTTTAAAATAAAAATATATACAAAAATAAAAATTTAAAAGTTTTATTTCCATACATTTCATTTTCAGCTTTTTATTTACAGGATATAACTGGTCTAAAAACAGCTATTACAAATAGACCTGTTCTGTTCAAACAGCTATTACCAACAGACCTGTTCTGTTAAAACAGCTATTACCAACACACCTGTTCTGTTCAAAAAGCTATTGGTAACAGACCTGGTCGGTTCAAACAGCTAATGGTATCAGACCGGGTTTACAAAAACAGCCATTGATATCAAACCTGGTTAACACAAACATCTAATATAAATTGGCAAGAGATCAGTTTTTATTCTGTTTGTATACAATCCAACTCGATATGTGAAGGGTGGATCCTGTGTGTATTTGTGAGCGTGCGTGTGTGTGTGTGTGTGTGTGTGTGTGTGTTTTCTTTGAAGACTCCATTGGACATATTCCTTTGAAAGATCCCCATGTTCCCCACACCACAATCGGTGGTGTATGTCGCTAGTGGGTATAAAATCAACCAGCTCCTCGAAGGAAAATATCATTCAGTGAGCAGCAACAGTCTCGGCACCATCAGCAATCAGCGTCCACGACCTCAGCAACCAGCAACCAACACCCACAGCATCATCAAAAATGTCCAACAACGAGAACACCGCACCCAACACGCTTGATCTCACGGAAATGGAATCCCAGAAACCATTTTATGAACACAACCGAGAGGACTTTGATGACCTTTTGAAGATCAATGATAATCTCTTGAAGATCAATGAAGATCTTTTAAAGGCCAATGAGGATCGAGTGAAGAGCGCCTTCAACTCGCTTAAAGTGAAGAGTAAACTTCACTTTAAGAAGCTGCTCATCAACACACCATACAATATCATGAAAGCGAAAAAGGTTAAAGGAAAATTTGGCACCAACGTGATGGTTGAGCTGGAGAACCATTTCGTTTTCCTCCCTCCTCGGTTTAATGCGATTGAAGAGAGCATCCTGAAGCTGGTCAAGGAAAAAAAATATAAACTTACCAGAAAAGAAGATGACAACATAGACTTTGATCTTAGAACAAATTTATAATTTTTATATTACAAATTGTTTTTAATAAAATGCATATGAAGTATAAACCAAAAAAATTTTGTTTTGTATTAAAATTATTACAGCTATATATGCTTATGAATTGTCAATTAGTTCACAGTCCATTCACAACCACTAGAGTGAAATAACCGTTTCAGTTCTAACAGCTTGACTGCATTACAATGAATCAAAATATTTTAGCTCAATTAACCAAAAGTCGAAAAGCTCTAAAAAAAAAATTTTCTGAACTAAAACAACTTAAAACTCAGAATACTGTTGGTTTGGAGGAAACATTCAAACCCATAACAGAACCTTTACATGAACTTGTTAATGACACTAAAAAATTACAGAATATGTTACCCACAGACTATAAAAATGTTAAAACTGAAATGACACCTAAACAAAGCGTTAGTAGAGATAACACACTACATGCGAAAAAGATGAAGATCAAAAAGAAAAAACTAAAAACTAAATATGATGATGATGACAGTGATGATAATGATGATAATGATGATAATGATGATAATGATGATAATGATGATAATGATGATAATGATGATAATGATGATAATGATGATGATGATGATGATAACCAATTCTATTCTCAGTCACCAATAGAGGATACATCATTTGTACTCCCGAATCAAGATGCGTTCCACACATCAAGAGCGATATTGAGTCAAGTGTACCCTCATACATCATCCTCATTAACACATCCAGCTGTACATCATGATGAGAGCTCAAATCATCTTTTGGATGTGACATTTGGACCATACAAAAATGCAACCGGTTAATTAATGATGGGAAGTAACTACATAAATGTATCTGGCAATAAAATTGAATTTGAAGATGGTAAAAACTGGGAACTGACAAATGGTTTATATTCTTTAATATTCCATCGTCATCCACAAAATTACAGTCAAAATGACTTGAAAATATACAGAGAAATTTTGATAAGAACTAATGTATATCGAAGAAACTTTCATCCAAGTGGACAGTTGAAAGGAACAAGAGCACATAAATATACGAAAATTATAAAACCACTTTTAGCGAAAACACCTACTGCCGAGTCTACACCCAAACGCTCTAAAGCAAGTGTATCTGGGTCTGGATTTATGACCCTTAATATGAATAAACCCAATTATGTATACTGGGATGATCCAAATGAGTTGGTTGAACGACTGCAGCTCTTAATAGCCTCTCAATCAGCTGGAAATACTAATCACACTAATGAAATTACATCAATAATTCAAGAATTGAGACAGGCTCAGATTATACGCTAAGTTATTTACACTACATATATGACATGTAAATATTCAAGAGAGTTTATAATCATCATGTCTGTTGACAAGTTTGGACACTACATACATGAGACGAGAAAATTTTATCGGGACACTACATCGATGCAGATGGAAGCTTTAATATTCAACGAAAACGTATAAAAAATGGTGTCGTACCAAAAGAGAACACTGACATTGTCATCAAAGAATATGTGGATAAGGTTATAAACGAGTCGAGTGATTCTCTAATGTCAACGATTTCACAACATCAAGATGCTGTTTATCGATCAATAAATTTTAAAGCTGCAGAACTTGATGAAAGAATATTGAGACTTGAGGAACTTACGTCAAGCATTTATGAAAAAATTAAATATGGTTATCGGCTCAAGTAAATTTCTCTTATTCTGATTACAAACCATCTAAATATGAGCAGACGAGGTATTGTAAACGAATTACATGCTTCCTCGCGGAAACATTTTCTACGGCGTAGAGTCATCATAAAGGGAATAAATGATTTATGGCAAGTCGACTTCGTTGAAATGGGAAAGTACGCAAAATCAAATAATGGTTATCGATACTTGCTAACAGTAATAGACACATTCTCAAAATTTGCCTGGGGTGAAGCAATAAAGTCGAAACATGCGAAGGACGTTGCTCAGGCAATGGAGAAAATATTTAAATCAGGACGAGGAGTACCCAAGAATTTACAATCAGACGATGGTAAAGAGTTCTTTAACACTCAATTTACAGCTCTGATCAAACAATATGAAATCAATCACTATTCAACACATAGTAGTCTAAAGGCCTCATTTGTTGAGAGGTTCAACAGGTCAAACTCATGTGACGAGAATTCAGTTTCAAAGGAACATACATACATATGGATTGATGTGTATAAAGAACTAATTGACATATACAACAATAGAGTGCACAGGACCATAAAAATTGCACCCATCAATGTAAACAGTGAGAATGAAAAACGCATCTTGAAAACTGCATACAATAATATTAAAATGTTTGCTGGTAGTAAACTAAAGATGGGGGACTATGTACGCATCAGCAAATATAAGCATGTATTTGAAAAGGGATATACCCCAAATTGGACAACTGAAATATTCAGAATAACTAAAGTACAAAATACTTACCCAACAACATACTTACTGCAAGACTGGAATGAGAATCCAATCAAAGGTGGTTTCTATAAAGAAGAACTGAAAAAAACAACTTTTCCCAATACTTACCTGGTTGAAAAAGTGCTGAAAAGGAAAGGGAATAGAGCTCTGGTCCGCTGGCTGGGTTTCCCCAAAACCGAAGACAGCTGGATTCAAACTGAAATTTTGTAATGTTTAAGTAAAACATTTTTTCTTTTCATTTTCAATCTCTATCATTTATTTATTTAACAACATTTTTTATGGCTATTACAATTAAATTAATATTATCTAAATATCTTATAAGTATAGTGTAATCTTTTGTTTAAATAAACTATCACATTATAAATTTAAAACTATCGTTTTATTTTTTCAATGCCATCTTATATGCATTATCATTTGAGCCTCTTGGATGTCTACCGCACTTTCATTTATTTCAACTTTTCTTTTTAATGCATTTACCTTCCTCACTTTACTTTGAGTGCTTTGTGAGTTCTCCTCCAATGCACATATTTGGCTGCGCCAAACACTGGACTGTGCTTCTAGAGTAGATATATAACTCTCAATTTCATTAGGAATTGAAGAGTAATGCCCTATTGCTTGAGTTGAAACCCCATCTTCACAAATTATTCTCTTATCATCTTTGTTGTCTAAAATAGTTTTTGGTTTTTTTAGTGTACTCATTTCATGCCCTCTAGATCTAAACATGTATATGCTATCACGTGCTTGCTGTCCTGTGTACAAACAATTTTTATACCCCTCAAATGTGTCCTTCTCCACACAACTGCTCTTTACTCCTTTATTCTTTTTTACGCATATTTCCCTAGCAGTACCAGAATTTTCACACCTATATGCATACATTTTTGAATGTAACCCAACAAACTCACTCATTGGTTTACCATGCATCTCATCTTTAAAGAATCCTAAACGCTTCTTGTTGCACTGTTTAAAATTGTATAATGTAGCCAATTCACTTGAATACTCAGATGTATCAAATTTCAATCCAACATCATCACGAATTTCTTCATAGAAGTCGTTCGTTTTTATAGAGTATATAAACGAATCGGTGTCCATATAATTTAATTTAAGTGCTTTGTTAAATTTAGGTTTCATATAATCATAATGAAAATCATACATTTTGAATTTAGATAATTCCAACACTGCAAAGCCTAAATATATTGGCTTATCACAAATGTTGTGAAATTTTTTCATCTGAATTGCAAACATAGTTTCATTAAACTTTGTAGCACTATGAAAATTTGACCTGGATATCAAGTCTCTGGCATACAATCTAGGGCGCCCACCTTGTGGACCTACGTCTGTAGAATTCCATTCTGTAACAATCCGAATGTCTACCCTCTTTTCGCTGTTTTCCATGGTTTTACCATAGACAGCATTATTTAACAATTTGAAAAAATCTTTTTCAAAATTATTTGTTGCCCTAGTCCTATGCTCAGTGTTTATGTTAATATATTTTTTAAGCCAGGCCTTCTGTTTAAATTCTAAGACGGTGTGAATCTTTTTTATTCTCAACCCATGATTATTAATACACTGCTGTAGAGTTTTGTAGTGTATTACATACTTCTCCTTATCGCGGAGATCAGCTATTAGCTTGGGAATTTTTGACGATTTTGATAGTAATTTATTGGACGGGCAGAAGGGCAAATCATTGTGCATATCGTGGAGTGAGTATGGATATTCCAAGTCAACCTCAAGAATATATCCATACTCACTGTTATCAGATATATTATTAATGTCAAATGATTGCACATTTGCCCGCTCTAACCATTTGAATTCACCGTAAGGCAGAGGTTCAGACATGGCCCAACCATAAAGGTTATTTGCATCCACATACATTAAATATTCCGATTCTCTTGTAGAACCAAAATCTTTAAGGTATTTGTGGTTTGCTTTGGTGTGTCTATGACTACATTGAACTAATCCACCTCGAATTCCACACTGAATATGTCTTATCATATCAATATCTGTGAGTAATTCGAGGCGGATCTCTGTTGTTTTCAACATCGCATCCCATGACAACCCTGGAGTTGTGTAATAGTGAGCAGGATCGAGTTGATGAATGCTTAAACAAATTTCCCTAAAGTTTTCGAAAACGTCTGTTAACAATAAAACATCAGTTTTCAAATATAACTACAAGTAGTCTTTAAGAGTTTGACACTTGAAGTTATTCCACACTGAGCATGCGTGATTGTAGTTTGCCTCAGAACATTCTGACTCTGTCAAATTGCTGTAGAACTCACTCCTTGGTGGGAGACAAGTTTCTTCCAACTTTTGAGCTGAATCTAAATATTCATAAGGGAATACTCCTTTCCTACGAAGTAGGGCAAAATCGGATTTGTTTGGGTATTGTGTTTTGAGAACATTACAATTGTTCTCACTTAAATTTCCTGCAAGTGTGCTTAGACTAGAGGGCATAAATCTTAAAGAGTCCAAAAATCTAATTCCCAGGGTATCGTCGTCTACTGGCACAAATTTTGAAATACTAATATATAATTCCTTGTTCAAAGGAATTACTTTAATATCCCCCTTAATCTCCCCGAGCTCTTTCACAAACAAATGTGCATCATATTTTGACAAATTGTGAAAGAACACGGGGATAAAATTTCCCTTCCTGCACCTTGGTATGTGCCACTCATCTCTCACTGTCATTACCCAAACTACCCTTGCAAATATGGCAATTAATGGCCTCCTCGAAATTGTAGGAATCCTGTGCACTCATTTGGATGGGTACCACATTCTTCATGTGGCTCTGATATAATTCGGACAAATCGGATGTTAGACTTTCAATGAAAGTGCGGCTTACATCCCCGCCCGTTCTTAAAACAAACTTATCTAGTGCTGTATCAAATGCACACTTTATATAGTATGCAAATGCTGCAGGCACATGCTTATTAATAATTTGTGAATTATCACTTACATCTATATTAGAAGAATCCAGTATGCATTCAAAATCTGCACACACGGCGAATGGAATCTTCAGCTGCCGGTGGTGATTTTTGAAGAACACCTCTGTCTGGTGGGGCTTAGGTGGCTCCGTGACAGTTCGACTGCATATTTCTGCATATCGACTGGCCCTCTCTTCACTCGTTGAATATCGCAAGCATTGGTTGCAGAACCAACGCTTTGGCTGCTCCCTACCCAATTGTGATGATAGCAGACTGAAATTATAAAGAATTCGATATATGTTATTTAAATATTATTTTTATTTTATTACTTGTACTTATGCAGATATATTTTTTATCCACACATAGTGTCCGTGTACATTTGCATTTGGTCCATCCAATAGCAATAGGTTGATGTGAGTTTTCCCTTCAAATCCAGCACAATAAAGTGGTCCAAACACTTTGTTTGCTTCCGTATCGTATCCAAACACATTTATGCTGATGTGTGGGTTCCGTCTTGTGAACTCATTCATTTTGCTAAGCTCCATTGGAAACGATAGTCCTCTGAAGTCCACCTTGTAGTTGTTGTCCACTTGAATTATTTGTGAAGCTATGTTGATATTGTACCTGGAGCCTCGCTGTGCATTTCTAATTGGCTTAAGGGCTGATATTATTGCCCACTTGACGCAGAAAACATCATTGTTCTGCACGTTGATAAGAGCTCGTTTGTGTTGAAGCTTCAACGGAATATTAAAATGTTGTGATCCTCTAATGGGATCACATTGAAGCATGTTTAACTCCACTCTGATAAGACGAGTCATCGCCCATCCACTATCCTTTTCCTGAAACTCACTCATCTTTTCATTGCATCTACGTGCATTTCATAGAGTTCCATGAAATTGGAATACATCGAAACCAGTGACATTTTGCTCTGGAACGATTTCACCTCTATTTGGGAATCATACTGCTGAAAGAAGTATGTACTCAGCAAACAACTCGAAATTAACTTTTGATGTTGTATGTGAGCTCATTACCATTTCTAAATGAGGAATCAGTGCTACTCCAGCTTCATTAAGGAATTCATACGGAATCCTTACAGCAGCTAACTCATTAATAAACATATATTGAAGGATACGTCCCTTGTATCCTTGCGCTTGTAAATACTGCTGGCATGGGTGACAAAACACTCCATTGATGTTGTTGAAGTTGTTGGTGTTGTTGAAGTTGCTAATGTTGTTTGACTTCATGATGTTGGTGTTGTTGTTGATGACGTTGCTGATGTGGGTGTTGTTGATGTTGTTGTTGATGATGATGTTGTTGATGTTGTTTGTTGATGTCGTTGTTTGTTTCACACAAAATTTTCACACAAAATATTTTCAAATTTTTAAATTTGTTTAAACAATTTTCAATTTTGGGCAAACTACGACAGTTTGCTTCGAGTGACGAATTAGAAGTGATTTCTAAAAACTATTAGCATACATCTGATCTTTTCAGAAATTGTTTTCACTCTTCCATGGTCAAGTGCATTTTGTTTATTTATTATTTTTCGAGTCATGTGACCTTTCAATGTTGGGCGCTTAGACACATTCCGACGATCGTGGACTTATCTTCCCTCTCGCTCACTTAATTTTCCTTGCGTCCCTGTTGCGATATATGACACCAACATTACAATATGTTTATCGTCCTCTCCTCTTTTAGAGTTCTGACTGTCGCTATCGATCACAAGGCAAATTCAAGAAAAACCGTTATTTTACTGGGGATTGGGATTGGGATATGTAAACGAAAATTGTTCACACGATCGCAGGTGGTGTCAACTTATTCGAGGTCACCGTCCCCAGTTATTCGATGAGCTGCATGTTGCGTTCGAACGACTGCACGTGTCAAAGGCCCACCCCCCGTTTTTCGGTGTAATGCCTGTTGCGTTCGAACGACTGCACGTGTCAAAGGCCCGCCCCCTGCCTGTTGCGTTCGAATGCATGCTGGTGGCGAAAATCACCAACCCTGTTGCCAGCTGCGCTCGCGCAACCCAGATCTGTCAACACATTCAATCGATTTCGGCCGTTGCAGCTGTCGAAGGTCACCGATCGCCGGTCGCCGGTCGCCGCACCAGTTTTCGGTGTCATATGTCCTCATACACTTGACTTATCCTAAAATCAAACAAGATCCAACACTCCAATCCCCCCAACCTATCACACCACACTCATCCCCCAATAGTCTAATTTATTTGTTTATTTATTAACCTAACCCTTTGATCACCACGATCCCTAAACATCCACACTACTTTTTTGACCCTCATCAAATCTCTTAATTACCACTTGACATATTTTTTGACAGCTCAACCCATAAATTATCATCTTAATTACCCCATTAATGTCACTTGTGCCCAGAATCGGGTAAACATACCACTGAACATCCGAAATAGAATAGATACGGGAGCCACGAGGAGCTTTATTAGTGAACGGGCGGTTCACCAGCTCAAAAACCTGAAGCTCCGGGACATCCAAGCGCGGGTCAGCATGGCATGGAAGCGGAGCAACGGTATCACAATCCCTGGTCGGAGTGGTGCAGCTCGGGACGAGTCACGCCTTCCTACCATTCCAAGTATTGCCCACGGTGGTTGATAACGTTATACTAGAAATAGCCTTCCTCTGTGCTATCCAAGCCACCCTGCGCTGCGGCGCCGACTGCTTACAATTATCTTCGGCCAAATTAACGGAAGCTCGACAACTCCCAATCCACGCCTACAGGGAATGCCGGGATTATCATCCCGGGGACGGAGAAACATCTATCAGAAGCAAAGCCGAAACGACGGAAGCAACGAAGGGCGATAAAGAAATATTGACTGGGGTCAGTAGAGAAGCAACGTGCAGTGGCAACGTAGACACGACGAAAGGTAATGAAGGCGAGGCAACAACGAGTAGCGGAGGCGGTGAAACAACGAACAGCAGCAAAGGAACGATGAGTGGTGACGACGAGGTGGCTCAAGGGTAGTAAAGGGGACCTATCGGATCACGGTGATGGGTAACACCAAGCATGGCTGCAACACTTTGTTGTTACGCCAACACAATATACATAAGCGGCGAACTTGTCGCAGCGCGGCTAATGTCAGTGCACTCTGCACACTCCAAGTGGAGACGAAATATGATCGCACTTGATAACAGCGCTTGCCAAATAGCCGAGTCAGCGATCTCACGCTTGACCATCTATGTGTATACATATGTAAGGCATGACACTCTCCAGCAACGTTTCCGTTGAGACTCTTATATACAATACATGTAAAACGGCTGCACTCGCTGCTTCACGGCGCGCAGCTCTAAACTAAGAAATCAATTAATAAATATACTTCTGGAAAGACGGACGTCTTTCACAAAGAACGGAGTTTGTTTCAATTCATCGCTGGACCACTTTAATACACGGCAACAGCTGAGGAACAAAGAGTATCGACGAAGGAACGACGAAAGAGGAAGAAGCTATTACAATGAAACCCACGAGCAGAGCAGATGAAGACACCCGAGGTCACCAGGTCGGGTTTACGAGGGCCACTTGAAGATGGTGAGCCATCTCAACGTCCTCAACCCCTTGGGGTTACCCAGACCAGAGCGTGCTTGGTAGCTGCCCCAACGGAGCAAATGCTACACGTCAACGAGGCGGAGGACGACGTAGATGAAATCGTACTCCCGCCTGAAAAAGTGCAAGAGTAAGAACCATAGGTCCAACGTTTCCTGGAACAGGAACTATCCAAGTTCGTGACTTTGCGAGGAGTGTTTCATATCGCTGAGCATGTGATAACCGTAAAAACCGACCAGCCCATCAAACAACGTTACTACCCCAAGAACCCAGCCATGCAACGGATCATTGATGAGCAGATGAAGAGTAGATACTGGCAGATCCCCATGTCCAAGAGAATCCGAGAATATACCGCCGTTACTGTGGCTGGTCGGGGTCTGTACCATTGGAAGGTTATGCCGTTTGGACTTCACTCAGCACCCGCCACATTCCAAACCATCGAACCAGAGATGGAACGCTGTGCCTACCTTGACGACATTATAGTTAGCGGGAACACCCTGGAAGTTCATTTAAAGAACTTGGACGAGGAATTCCGAAGGCTGCGGTAAGCCAACCTCCGGCGAAACTAGGGGAAGTGCACGTTCTTCCAACGGAGTTTGGTATACCTTGAGTATCTGATAAGCAGCGAAGGAATTCACAGCCATTTGTTCCAAACTTCACAAAGGCCAAAAATGCAATTGGGAAGGGGAGCAACTGACGGCGTTTGAGGAGCTGAAGACGCGACTCACCGAAGCACCATTGCTCGCTTGCCCTGACATCGGGGAAAAGTTCTGTATACAGACGGACGCAAGTGACTTTGGTTAGGGAGCCGTAAAGACACAACAGCAGAGCAGAGCAGAGTGGTCGCCTATGTCAGCCGAGGACTGATCAAGGCAGAGGAAAACTACTCGAATATGGAAAACTAGCCATCAACCTACAGGTCGAATATCGCGCTGGGCGTTGGAAATGAGACAGTATCAATTTGACGTTTACTACCGTTGAGGAAAACAAAATGTCGTGGCAGAAGCGTTATCTCGACAACCGTTGGAGGCCGCTCTACACATTACATGACTAGGATGCCACGACCACCCCACCGCAGGACATCCAGGGATCCGGAAGACCCTGGCCAGGATCAACCTTCGTAACCATTGGCCCGGTCTATATCGGGATGTGGCTCGCTACCTAAAAAGGTGCGAGAAATGCCAATGGTTCAAGACTAGCCAAATGAAACCCGCCGGGAGGATGCTGACGAGACAAGTGCAAAAGCCCTTCGACCCTCTATGCGGGACCGTTGCCACGTTCGAAGCACGGAAACACCATGCTTCTGGTCTTCTTCGATGCCTTCAGTAAATGGGTGGAACTTGTCCCACTACGGAGGGCTACCGCGGCACATTTAGAACGAACATTCCGACAAAATGTCCTAAGTCAGTTCGACACACCTCGACGCTTCGTGTGTGATAACGGAACCCAGTTCACAAGTATGTCCTTCCGGGCGTTTTGTCAATCAGCATGGATTCCCCTACAACACACGAATTCGTACAGTCCGCAACAGAACCCCACCGAAAGAGCAAACAGCAAAATCAAAACCATGATGATGACTACACATCGAGGGACACCAGAACATGTGGGACGAGACGCTACCGGAGATAATGCTCGCGATCCTCGTAAAAGGGCAAGAACTTCATCTACCGGGAGCCCTGTACGACGAGGTAAGCGCTGCCGTGGAATGACTGGAAACGCCACAAGACCGGGCCAACAGGTTGCTGGAGGTCTTTAAAGTCCTGAAAGAGAACGCCCAACGAGCGACCATAGATCAGGCCAGGAATTATAACCATCGACGTCGAGAGTGGCGAACGGAACTCCAAAGCCTCGTTTAAGTGAAACACCACGTCCTATCAAACGTACCACAGCGAGATCTTGATATCCCGATATTCCCCAATATGACGTCCCAAATTCACCTTTACCAAATCCTTGCATAAAAACCTAAAAAATTTTCAAAAAAATCTCCACAGCAACCGCATAGCAATGGACCCCGCTGAGGCAGTGGGGATAATCCTCGGAGACCGGAGTGGCCATTCTGGGCGCTACGCAAGAAGACCCCACGACCAGATAGAGCTCACCGACTTACGCCTCGGACGATAATATGGCCACCATACCCCGATCACCGCCCTCTACTCCGGAAGAGCCCGACTCGCTGTGCGAGGTCCTGGTACAACTGGTCGAGGAGGAGTCAGGCCTGAATCTATTGGCCCGAGGCGACTGGCCCCAGATACTGGCAGTGGCCGAGGAGCTGCAGCGGGACGCTGAGCTTCCTTGGGCCCAATTGATTCTTATCATCCAATTTTAGAGTTGTCAGTTGAACTACCGATTTCTGAGCACATTGACATACCTAAGCCAGTAAATAGACCACTGTGTTTTAAGAAGGCAAATTTTTATAAATTAAATGACCTCATCTTAAATTATGATTGGTCTATTTTTCATGATTCCATAAATTTAGAATGTGCTTTGACTATTTTTTATAATACTTTACAACATTTTTTTGTCCACTGTGTTCCTCGTAGATATCCATTTAAGTCTAATAGGCCACTTTGGTTTTCTCGGGAATTAAGTGGATTAAAAAATCTAAAGTCACGATATTTAAAAAAATATCAACGCACAGGAAATTCTTCTGATTTCGAGCGATATGCTATTGCTAAATCGAATTTCGTTTCACTTAACACCCAACTTTACAATATTTATCTGCGTCGGTGTCGGTTACAGTTTGCTCAGAATCCTAGACAGTTCTATAATTTTGTTAACTCTAAACGAAAATGTTCTTCAATACCTTCCTCAATTTCATTTCAAAATAAGACTGCATGCAGTGATCAGGCCGCTGCCGATCTGTTTGCAGACTTCTTTCAATCTACTTACTCAATTGACAGCTACTCACCCCATATATCGTATCCCTATAACTTGCAAAAGTCTAACTTTATTCCTGAGCCGGTGATCACTAAATGATCCGTTTTAAGCGAACTCAATCAAATAAAACCTGTATTTTCACCCGGTCCAGATGGTATTCCAGGCTGTGTCCTTAGGTATTGTGCGGAATCATTGCATTTACTTTTACATAAATTATTTATTATGTCTGTTGAGTCTGCCTGTTTCCCGGCTATATGGAGGGATTCATTCATAATCCCCTTGCATAAAAATGGTTCGAAACATAACGTTAATAATTATAGAGGTATTTCCAAATTGTCCGCTATACCGAAACTTTTTGAGAAAATTATTACATCTCAACTTAGTCATTTTTGTAGATCTATTGTCTCTCCCTTCCAGCATGGTTTTGTGAAACCGAGATCTACGACTACCAATCTATTAGAGTTTTCTTCTCTAGTGATCAAAGGTTTTCAGAATAAGTTGCAGACTAATGTTGTTTATACTGACTTTAGTAAAGCTTTTGACTCTGTTAACCATTTCATTTTAGTTACAAAATTAAACTTGATTGGATTTCCATACAATTTTCTGTTATGGGTATCTGATTATCTTAATAATAGAACTCAAACAGTAATATTTAAATCCGAAACTTCTAAACCTGTCTTTGTAACGTCAGGTGTTCTTCAGGGTAGTCATCTCGATCCTCTTCTTTTTAACCTTTTCATTAACGATCTTCCCAATGTTATTTTAAATTCTAATATCTTAATGTATGCTGATGATGTCAAGATGTACCTAACTTATAACAATATAGCTTCTAACTCTCTATTGCAAGCTGATCTTGATCGTTTTTATTCCTGGTGTAAAAGTAATTATCTACTACTAAATTGTTCGAAATGTAAGGTTATGTCGTTTTACAGAAACTCGGCTAATGATTTAGGAGTTCTTCTTGATCATAGGCTAAAGTTTGACAAACACATTCCAATTACTGTCAACAAAAGCGACTCAAGTTCTTGGGTTCATCAAGCGATGGGCAAAGGAATTTGATGACCCTTATACGACAAAGCTTCTTTTTGTTTCGCTTGTCCGTCCCATTCTGGAATACGGTTCTTGTATTTGGTCACCACAATACTCAAATCATAAAAATCTTATCGAGTCTGTACAAAAGAAATTTCTGATTTTTGCATTGAGAGGCTTTAACTGGGTTTCAGGTATTGACTTACCCTCTTATTATAGTAGACTTCTTTAACTAAGTCTTCCCCCATTAACTAATCGTCGTAGCATGCTTGCGGTTATGTTTATAGTCAAACTACTAAAGGGTGAAATTGATTCTCCCTACCTGCTTAGGCATATAAACCTTTCTGTCGCAGTTGGACGTACACGTAACTTCACACCTTTATCCCTTAACCTATGTACAACTAACTATTTACAGCATGGACCTTTTCGATTTCTCTGTGCTGTCTACAACAGACTCTACTGTGTTTTCAAAGCCGATGCATCTCTTATAAATATTAAAAATTCTATTCTATCATTCTTAGCTAACAATAATTAGCAATTAATATGGTGTTGGAAATTAAAACAAAAATTAAATACTAGCTAACTAACCTACCATCTGACCTGATTGGGTTTTTCCTGGGTTTTCCCCAATCCATACAGCGAATGCTGGGTTAGATTAATATTGCTTAAACACCCCCAGAGATTGCATATTTTAATTTTAATTGAATTATTTTTTTTCTATTTTAAACTATAAAAATATTTTTAATCATAATTTTACTCTCCTAGTCATAATTTTATAATATAATTTCTTCAATGTCGACTGCTCATAGTCGACTTTAAATAAAATAAAATAAAATAAAAAATAAACGAAACGTTAGTGGAAATAACACACTACATGCGAAAAAGATGAAGATCAAGAAGAAACAACTAAAAACTAAATATTATGATGTTAATGATGATGATGATGATGATGATGATGATGATGATGATGATAATCAATTATATTCTCAGTCAGCAATAATGGATACATCATTTGTACTCCCGAATCAAGATGAGCCCCATACATCAAGTGCGATATTGAGTCAAGTGTAACCTCATACATCATCCTCATTAACACATTCAGCTGTACATCATGATGAGAGCTCAAATCATCTTTTGGATGTGACATTTGGACCATACAAAAATGCAACCGGTCAAATAATGATGGGAAGTAACTACATAAATGTATCTGGCAATAAAATTGAATTTGAAGATGGTGAAAACTGGGAACTGACAAATGGTTTATATTCTAAAATATTCCATCGTCAACCACATAATTACAGTCAAAATGACTTGAAAATATACAGAGAAATTTTTATAGAAACTAATGTATATCGAAGAAACTTTCATCCAAGTGGACAGTTGAAAGGAACAAGAGCACATAAATATACGAAAATTATAAAACCACTTTTAGCGAAAACACCTACTCTACACCCAAACGCTCTAAGGCAAGTGTATCTGGGTCTGGATTTTAACCCTTAATATGAATAAACCTAATTATGTATACTGGGATGATCCAAATGAGTTGGTTGAACGACTGCAGCTCTTAATAGCCTCTCAATCAGCTGGAAATACTAGTCACACTAATGAAATTACATCAATAATTCAAGAACTGAGACAGGCTCAGATTATACGCTAAGTTATTTACACTATATATATGACATGTAAATATTCAAGAGAGTTTATAATCATCATGTCTGTTGACAAGTTTGGACACTACATACATGAGAACCAGAACCCTAATCATTTAATACGAGATGAGAAAACTTTATCGGGACACTACATCGATGCAGATGGGAACTCTAATATTCAACGAAAACGTATAAAAAATGGTGTCGTACCAAAAGAGAACACTGACATTGTCATCAAAGAATATGTGGATAAGGTTATAAACGAATCGAGTGATTCTCTAATGTCAACGATTTCACAACATCAAGATGCTGTTTATCGATCAATAAATTTTAAAGCTGCAGAACTTGATGAAAGAATATTGAGACTTGAGGAACTTACGTCAATCATTTATGAAAAAATTAAATATGGTTATCGGGTCAAGTAAATTTCTCTTATTCTGATTACAAACCATCTAAATATGATGTAACGAACCGTCACAATGCCGGGATAGCCAGCGTAGCCAGTAGCCATCACTGGGCCGGCACAACTGCGTAGTCGTACTGCTAGACTCAGTGTTGGCGCTTAGTAAACACGAGGGGAGGGGGCGGTCGCGGCTCTCTGCTGGTGTTTGTGCTTATGTGTTTTTCACACATACACAAATCTTGCATGCGCACGGAAACTATGCAGCTGCGTAATCGCACTGTTAGAGTCCGTGCCGGCACTTCGTGGACGCGGGGGAAGCGAGTGGCTCGCGGCTCTTTACGTCGGCTTGTGGATGTGTGTAGTCACACTGACACAAGTTTAGCAAGTTGCGTACAGACTCTGCGCAAGCGTGTGGTCACGCTGCTAAGAACTATAACGGCACTCTGCAGACGAGGGAGGACAACGAGCAACTCGCCGAAAAGCGTTGGTTATGTACGTGTGTAGTCACACGACACACGCCCGGCACGTGCAGCGATCTACGCAAGTATGTAATCACACTGCTGGATTGCTGCGCCGACACCGTTGTAGGCGAGAGGGGGGAAAAGCAGAGTTCGAATTGTGAAATCACTCGCGTAAGCAAAGAGCGCTCGAAATTGCGCTGATCTAATTTTGTTTTATTTAACACTGTTTTAGTTGCGACGGGGGGTGGTAAGAGTACTAATCGTACTTGCTGACATACCTGCACGACGTTTTGTTGTCCTATGTACTTGGGTACTTGCTTATGTCTTCTGTGTGTGTGTTTTGGGTACGTTGATCGTTGACCAGAGAGTGAGAGCCTGTCTACCGGCATCTCCTTAAGTAGGTCAGTTTTCCTACTTAACATAGCCCTGTTAAGCTCACTTGGGTCTGCTAGCGTTAAGCTCCTGCTTACTCAAGTGAGCTGTTAACTAATGAGCGATTAAAGACCGTATCTATTTACGTTGCTTCAGTATTTTTTCTTAGTTTATTGTTTATCGATTTATGATGTGTGGCCAGATTTTTGGGCCGTCACACCCCCCTCCCCCTTCCTCCCGGGGGAATGTGGACCCAGACTCGGCCTGCTCGGGAACGATGGATTTGATAGACCGTGTCCAACCAAACATGCGTGAAGCGAGCGCGAGTGTTGCGGCCCTCGGTCTGTTGAATTTCCGCGATGAGTCCTCGCGGCAGTTGGCGTCTCGGCGTCTCCACGGCCCAGGTCGATGGTGCCTCCACCAGTTCGCTCTCGTGGGCGACGACTTCCACAAGAGCGAGGTCGTCTTCCCCGACCTCTGTTGGGAATTCTGGGGCCAGGATGCCCCAGAGCTCCGACAATGACTCCGGGGTGTTGTCGAGCTCGTCTCCCGTGTCCTCTCCTGTCGGTTGTATTGTTTCTCCCGACACCTCGGCATGGAGCACGCCTCTGTCCTCGGCTGGATCTGGGGCTGGGGTTTCGGCTGTGGTTGTCGCGTATTGACGCCGAAAACGTGGGCCCTCCATCTCGTCCTCCGACGCTGACTCCCAGAACGGCCCTGTCTCGACCGTTGGGAAGTCTTAGGGTGTCTCCTCGACCCTGGCTACGGCACCTACCACGGGACTGGCGGGTTCGGTCCACTGGTGTGGGGTGGTCCACGCGCCGGTGTTGCACACGGCGGGGCCGACGTAGTTCCACCTCGGTGGGATGCCAAAATATAAGGCGATCGTTTCGGCCGGGGGGACAATGACGTCCACCGTCGTGCGCTCGACTCTTGTGAGCCGCATACCCCATGGCCGGATGGCTGGCTCATAGGAGACCGCCTGCGCCACGCCCTCCACGAAGAAGGCTTCGTCTTCCTCGCTGTCGGACGTGGGAGCAGCATCCCAATGAGCCAACTCGTCTCCGTCCGTAGGAACGGCATGATAGATGCCATGACCCTGGCGTGGGTCCTGCCGTCTGGCGTTTGGTCGGGGCGACCACGCCCCTGGGGCTGGTCCAATGGGGACTTCCTCGTCATCATCCTCTTCCTCCTCTTCTCCCTGTCCGTCGTAGCTCGTCGGCGAATATCGGCTTTCCTCGTACGACTCGGCCCCACACGAGTATTGCCACTCGTACTCCGTCGGGGGAGGGTGTCTATCCTGGCGGGGCTCTGGCACGAACGAGTACTGCCATTCGCACTCCGTGTGTGGCACGAGCCCTGTGCCCTGCGCACGTGGGCATCCCACTCGGAGGGTCGTTGGTGTGTTGCAGCCGCACAATGTTCGGAGATATGAACTTCTTGACGATGTAAGGCCCGTCGAACTTTGGGGCGAGTTTCGCGGCGAATCCTTCAGCGGCATTGGAGAGGTGGTGTTGACGTAACAAGACCTTCATTCCAAGAGCGGGCCGCCACACTCTGCAACGCAGATTGTAGTGTCGGCTTTGGTCATGGCTAGCTTGGTCTACGTTTCCCCTGACGAGCGTGAATATTTCGCGGAGTCGTTTGGCCTTGGCGTCGGGATCTTCGGGATTCGGATGAAGTTCGGGAGACACCTCCTCGTATAGTCCTCCTGGGAATCGGGGTTCCCTACCCTGTTACAGGAAGGCTGGGCTATATCCAGTTGACTCGGACGTGCTGGAGTTCACGCCCAACGTGATCTCTGGAAGTAGGGTATCCCAGGTGTTTTGTTGGCCGTCAACGAGTTGGGCGATCATGGTCTTCATAGTCCTGTTGGCTCGTTCCATGGGGTTTTCGTGCGGAGCATATGGGGCAGTGTGTTGCAGCTCCACACCGGCGGTTTTCAGGAACGCCTTGAAAGCCCGGCTGGTGAACTGGGTCCATTGTCGCACACAAACAGCTTTGGAACCCCGAAGTGAGCGAGGATACGCTCCCGGAACGCCCGTTGCAGTCCAGCCGCTGTTGCGCGTCGTAAGGGGACCAATTCCACCCATTTCGAAAAGAGGTCGAAAAGCACAAGTAACATGGTGTTACTCTGTTTAGAGCGTGGGAGTGGTCCCACGAAATCGGCGCACGCCACAAGACCGGGCCAACAGGTTGCTGGAGGTCTTTAAAGTCCTGAAAGAGAACGCCCAACGAGCGACCATAGATCAGGCCAGGAATTATAACCATCGACGTCGAGAGTGGCGAACGGAACTCCAAAGCCTCGTTTAAGTGAAACACCACGTCCTATCAAACGTACCACAGCGAGATCTTGATATCCCGATATTCCCCAATATGACGTCCCAAATTCACCTTTACCAAATCCTTGCATAAAAACCTAAAAAATTTTCAAAAAAATCTCCACAGCAACCGCATAGCAATGGACCCCGCTGAGGCAGTGGGGATAATCCTCGGAGACCGGAGTGGCCATTCTGGGCGCTACGCAAGAAGACCCTACGACCAGATAGAGCTCACCGACTCTACCACCGACTTACGCCTCGGACGATAATATGGCCACCATACCCCGATCACCGCCCTCTACTCCGGAAGAGCCCGACTCGCTGTGCGAGGTCCTGGTACAACTGGTCGAGGAGGAGTCAGGCCTGAATCTATTGGCCCGAGGCGACTGGCCCCAGATACTGGCAGTGGCCGAGGAGCTGCAGCGGGACGCTGAGCTTCCTTGGGCCCAATTGATTCTTATCATCCAATTTTAGAGTTGTCAGTTGAACTACCGATTTCTGAGCACATTGACATACCTAAGCCAGTAAATAGACCACTGTGTTTTAAGAAGGCAAATTTTTATACCCGCTACCCATAGGGTAGAAGGGTATTATAACTTAGTGCCAACAGAAAATGTATGTAACAGGCAGAAGGAGGCATCTCCGACCCCACAAAGTATATATATTCTTGATCAGTGTCAACAGCCGAGACGATATAGCCATGTCCGTCTGTCCGTCTGTCCGTCTGTATGAACACCTGGATCTCAGAGACTATAAAAGCTAGAGCTACCAAATTTGGGGGCAGTACTCCTATAGGTCCTACTCAGGTCAAGTTTATTTCAAAAGTTGGATGCCACGCCCCTTTCCGCCCCCAAAAGTCTGTAAAAGCCGTAATAATAGACCTAGAGCATTGAATTTTGATATGCATAATAATATTTATATTCTCAATGATTCCTGTGAATTTGGTTGAGATCGAATGAAAAACAAGGAAGTTATTAAAGAATCAATTTTCTATGCAAAATTCACTTGCAGGTGCCCGCGCTTTGTTTGTTTAGTTGACAGTGTGACCAAAACGGTGTTGTGATTTTTACCCGCTATTTTCAAATATATACAAAAAACTAATTTTAGTATATTTGGTATATTTTTTGTTAATATATCATTTAAATTTTTTGTTTTCTCTCGAAATGGGTTGCGGGTATCATACGGTCGAGCACTCTCGACTGTAGCTTTCTTACTTGTTATAAATTAAATGACCTCATCTTAAATTATGATTGGTCTCTTTTTCATGATTCCATAAATTTAGAATGTGCTTTGACTATTTTTTATAATACTTTACAACATTTTTTTGTCCACTGTGTTCCTCGTAGATATCCATTGAAGTCTAATAGGCCACTTTGGTTTTCTCGGGAATTAAGTGGATTAAAAAATCTAAAGTCACGATATTTAAAAAAATATCAACGCACAGGAAATTCTTCTGATTTCGAGCGATATGCTATTGCTAAATCGAATTTCGTTTCACTTAACACCCAACTTTACAATATTTATCTGCGTCGGTGTCGGTTACAGTTTGCTCAGAATCCTAGACAGTTCTATAATTTTGTTAACTCTAAACGAAAATGTTCTTCAATACCTTCCTCAATTTCATTTCAAAATAAGACTGCATGCAGTGATCAGGCCGCTGCCGATCTGTTTGCAGACTTCTTTCAATCTACTTACTCAATTGACAGCTACTCACCCCATATATCGTATCCCTATAACTTGCAAAAGTCTAACTTTATTCCTGAGCCGGTGATCACTAAATGATCCGTTTTAAGCGAACTCAATCAAATAAAACCTGTATTTTCACCCGGTCCAGATGGTATTCCAGGCTGTGTCCTTAGGTATTGTGCGGAATCATTGCATTTACTTTTACATAAATTATTTATTATGTCTGTTGAGTCTGCCTGTTTCCCGGCTATATGGAGGGATTCATTCATAATCCCCTTGCATAAAAATGGTTCGAAACATAACGTTAATAATTATAGAGGTATTTCCAAATTGTCCGCTATACCGAAACTTTTTGAGAAAATTATTACATCTCAACTTAGTCATTTTTGTAGATCTATTGTCTCTCCCTTCCAGCATGGTTTTGTGAAACAGAGATCTACGACTACCAATCTATTAGAGTTTTCTTCTCTAGTGATCAAAAGTTTTCAGAATAAGTTGCAGACTAATGTTATTTATACTGACTTTAGTAAAGCTTTTGACTCTGTTAACCATTTCATTTTAGTTACAAAATTAAACTTGATTGGATTTCCATACAATTTTCTGTTATGGGTATCTGATTATCTTAATAATAGAACTCAAACAGTAATATTTAAATCCGAAACTTCTAAACCTGTCTTTGTAACGTCAGGTGTTCTTCAGGGTAGTCATCTCGATCCTCTTCTTTTTAACCTTTTCATTAACGATCTTCCCAATGTTATTTTAAATTCTAATATCTTAATGTATGCTGATGATGTCAAGATGTACCTAACTTATAACAATATAGCTTCTAACTCTCTATTGCAAGCTGATCTTGATCGTTTTTATTCCTGGTGTAAAAGTAATTATCTACTACTAAATTGTTCGAAATGTAAGGTTATGTCGTTTTACAGAAACTCGGCTAATGATTTAGGAGTTCTTCTTGATCATAGGCTAAAGTTTGACAAACACATTCCAATTACTGTCAACAAAAGCGACTCAAGTTCTTGGGTTCATCAAGCGATGGGCAAAGGAATTTGATGACCCTTATACGACAAAGCTTCTTTTTGTTTCGCTTGTCCGTCCCATTCTGGAATACGGTTCTTGTATTTGGTCACCACAATACTCAAATCATAAAAATCTTATCGAGTCTGTACAAAAGAAATTTCTGATTTTTGCATTGAGAGGCTTTAACTGGGTTTCAGGTATTGACTTACCCTCTTATTATAGTAGACTTCTTTAACTAAGTCTTCCCCCATTAACTAATCGTCGTAGCATGCTTGCGGTTATGTTTATAGTCAAACTACTAAAGGGTGAAATTGATTCTCCCTACCTGCTTAGGCATATAAACCTTTCTGTCGCAGTTGGACATACACGTAACTTCACACCTTTATCCCTTAACCTATGTACAACTAACTATTTACAGCATGAACCTTTTCGATTTCTCTGTGCTGTCTACAACAGACTCTACTGTGTTTTCAACGCCGATGCATCTCTTATAAATATTAAAAATTCTATTCTATCATTCTTAGCTAACAATAATTAGCAATTAATATGGTGTTGGAAATTAAAACAAAAATTAAATACTAGCTAACTAACCTACCATCTGACCTGATTGGGTTTTTCCTGGGTTTTCCCCAATCCATACAGCGAATGCTGGGTTAGATTAATATTGCTTAAACACCCCCAGAGATTGCATATTTTAATTTTAATTGAATTATTTTTTTTCTATTTTAAACTATAAAAATATTTTTAATCATAATTTTACTCTCCTAGTCATAATTTTATAATATAATTTCTTCAATGTCGACTGTTCATAGTCGACTTTAAATAAAATAAAATAAAATAAAAAATAAACGAAACGTTAGTGGAAATAACACACTACATGCGAAAAAGATGAAGATCAAGAAGAAACAACTAAAAACTAAATATTATGATGTTAATGATGATGATGATGATGATGATGATGATGATAATCAATTATATTCTCAGTCAGCAATAATGGATACATCATTTGTACTCCCGAATCAAGATGAGCCCCATACATCAAGAGCGATATTGAGTCAAGTGTACCCTCATACATCATCCTCATTAACACATTCAGCTGTACATCATGATGAGAGCTCAAATCATCTTTTGGATGTGACATTTGGACCATACAAAAATGCAACCGGTCAAATAATGATGGGAAGTAACTACATAAATGTATCTGGCAATAAAATTGAATTTGAAGATGGTGAAAACTGGGAACTGACAAATGGTTTATATTCTAAAATATTCCATCGTCAACCACATAATTACAGTCAAAATGACTTGAAAATATACAGAGAAATTTTTATAGAAACTAATGTATATCGAAGAAACTTTCATCCAAGTGGACAGTTGAAAGGAACAAGAGCACATAAATATACGAAAATTATAAAACCACTTTTAGCGAAAACACCTACTCTACACCCAAACGCTCTAAGGCAAGTGTATCTGGGTCTGGATTTTAACCCTTAATATGAATAAACCTAATTATGTATACTGGGATGATCCAAATGAGTTGGTTGAACGACTGCAGCTCTTAATAGCCTCTCAATCAGCTGGAAATACTAGTCACACTAATGAAATTACATCAATAATTCAAGAATTGAGACAGGCTCAGATTATACGCTAAGTTATTTACACTATATATATGACATGTAAATATTCAAGAGAGTTTATAATCATCATGTCTGTTGACAAGTTTGGACACTACATACATGAGAACCAGAACCCTAATCATTTAATACGAGATGAGAAAACTTTATCGGGACACTACATCGATGCAGATGGGAACTCTAATATTCAACGAAAACGTATAAAAAATGGTGTCGTACAAAAAGAGAACACTGACATTGTCATCAAAGAATATGTGGATAAGGTTATAAACGAATCGAGTGATTCTCTAATGTCAACGATTTCACAACATCAAGATGCTGTTTATCGATCAATAAATTTTTAAAGCTGCAGAACTTGATGAAAGAATATTGAGACTTGAGGAACTTACGTCAATCATTTATGAAAAAATTAAATATGGTTATCGGGTCAAGTAAATTTCTCCTATTCTGATTACAAACCATCTAAATATGATGTAACGAACCGTCACAATGCCGGGATAGCCAGCGTAGCCAGTAGCCATCACTGGGCCGGCACAACTGCGTAGTTGCACTGCTAGACTCAGTGTTGGCGCTTAGTAAACACGAGGGGAGGGGGCGGTCGCGGCTCTCTGCTGGTGTTTGTGCATGTGTGTGGTCACACATACACAAATCTTGCATGCGCACGGAAACTATGCAGCTGCGTAATCGCACTGTTAGAGTCCGTGCCGGCACTTCGTGGACGCGGGGAAGCGAGTGGCTCGCGGCTCTTTACGTCGGCTTGTGGATGTGTGTAGTCACACTGACACAAGTTTAGCAAGTTGCGTACAGACTCTGCGCAAGCGTGTGGTCACGCTGTTAGAACTATAACGGCACTCTGCAGACGAGGGAGGACAACGAGCAACTCGCCGAAAAGCGTTGGTTATGTACGTGTGTAGTCACACGACACACGCCCGGCACGTGCAGCGATCTACGCAAGTATGTAATCACACTGCTGGATTGCTGCGCCGACACCGTTGTAGGCGAGAGGGGGGGAAAAGCAGAGTTCGAATTGTGAAATCACTCGCGTAAGCAAAGAGCGCTCGAAATTGCGCTGATCTAATTTTGTTTTATTTAACACTGTTTTAGTTGCGACGGGGGGTGGTAAGAGTACTAATCGTACTTGCTGACATACCTGCACGACGTTTTGTTGTCCTATGTACTTGGGTACTTGCTTATGTCTTCTGTGTGTGTGTTTTGGGTACGTTGATCGTTGACCAGAGAGTGAGAGCCTGTCTACCGGCATCTCCTTAAGTAGGTCAGTTTTCCTACTTAACATAGCCCTGTTAAGATCACTTGGGTCTGCTAGCGTTAAGCTCCTGCTTACTCAAGTGAGCTGTTAACTAATGAGCGATTAAAGACCGTATCTATTTACGTTGCTTCAGTATTTTTTCTTAGTTTATTGTTTATCGATTTATGATGTGTGGCCAGATTTTTGGGCCGTCACACCCCCCCCCCTTTCCTCCCGGGGGAATGTGGACCCAGACTCGGCCTGCTCGGGAACGATGGATTTGATAGACCGTGTCCAACCAAACATGCGTGAAGCGAGCGCGAGTGTTGCGGCCCTCGGTCTGTTGAATTTCCGCGATGAGTCCTCGCGGCAGTTGGCGTCTCGGCGTCTCCACGGCCCAGGTCGATGGTGCCTCCACCAGTTCGCTCTCGTGGGCGACGACTTCCACAAGAGCGAGGTCGTCTTCCCCGACCTCTGTTGGGAATTCTGGGGCCAGGATGCCCCAGAGCTCCGACAATGACTCCGGGGTGTTGTCGAGCTCGTCTCCCGTGTCCTCTCCTGTCGGTTGTATTGTTTCTCCCGACACCTCGGCATGGAGCACGCCTCTGTCCTCGGCTGGATCTGGGGCTGGGGTTTCGGCTGTGGTTGTCGCGTATTGACGCCGAAAACGTGGGCCCTCCATCTCGTCCTCCGACGCTGACTCCCAGAACGGCCCTGTCTCGACCGTTGGGAAGTCTTGGGGTGTCTCCTCGACCCTGGCTACGGCACCTACCACGGGACTGGCGGGTTCGGTCCACTGGTGTGGGGTGGTCCACGCGCCGGTGTTGCACACGGCGGGGCCGACGTAGTTCCACCTCGGTGGGATGCCAAAATATAAGGCGATCGTTTCGGCCGGGGGGACAATGACGTCCACCGTCGTGCGCTCGACTCTTGTGAGCCGCATACCCCATGGCCGGATGGCTGGCTCATAGGAGACCGCCTGCGCCACGCCCTCCACGAAGAAGGCTTCGTCTTCCTCGCTGTCGGACGTGGGAGCAGCCTCCCAATGAGCCAACTCGTCTCCGTCCGTAGGAACGGCATGATAGATGCCATGACCCTGGCGTGGGTCCTGCCGTCTGGCGTTTGGTCGGGGCGACCACGCCCCTGGGGCTGTTCCAATGGGGACTTCCTCGTCATCATCCTCTTCCTCCTCTTCTCCCTGTCCGTCGTAGCTCGTCGGCGAATATCGGCTTTCCTCGTACGACTCGGCCCCACACGAGTATTGCCACTCGTACTCCGTCGGGGGAGGGTGTCTATCCTGGCGGGGCTCTGGCACGAACGAGTACTGCCATTCGCACTCCGTGTGTGGCACGAGCCCTGTGCCCTGCGCACGTGGGCATCCCACTCGGAGGGTCGTTGGTGTGTTGCAGCCGCACAATGTTCGGAGATATGAACTTCTTGACGATGTAAGGCCCGTCGAACTTTGGGGCGAGTTTCGCGGCGAATCCTTCAGCGGCATTGGAGAGGTGGTGTTGACGTAACAAGACCTTCATTCCAAGAGCGGGCCGCCACACTCTGCAACGCAGATTGTAGTGTCGGCTTTGGTCATGGCTAGCTTGGTCTACGTTTCCCCTGACGAGCGTGAATATTTCGCGGAGTCGTTTGGCCGTGGCGTCGGGATCTTCGGGATTCGGATGAAGTTCGGGAGACACCTCCTCGTATAGTCCTCCTGGGAATCGGGGTTCCCTACCCTGTTACAGGAAGGCTGGGCTATATCCAGTTGACTCGGACGTGCTGGAGTTCACGCCCAACGTGATCTCTGGAAGTAGGGTATCCCAGGTGTTTTGTTGGCCGTCAACGAGTTGGGCCCGGCTGGTGAACTGGGTCCCATTGTCGCACACAAACAGCTTTGGAACCCCGAAGTGAGCGAGGATACGCTCCCGGAACGCCCGTTGCAGTCCAGCCGCTGTTGCGCGTCGTAAGGGGACCAATTCCACCCATTTCGAAAAGAGGTCGAAAAGCACAAGTAACATGGTGTTACTCTGTTTAGAGCGTGGGAGTGGTCCCACGAAATCGGCGCACACTGTGGCGAACGGCTCTTCGGCTGCTCGAGTGTCCTGCATGTGTCCTGCGGGCTTTTGTTGCGATGTCTTGTACTTCTGGCAGCTCAGACAGTGCATCCCCGGCCAGTAGTATCGCTGTGCGACTCGCACGATGGTCTTCCGTACGCCGAGATGCCCTGCAGATGTCTGGTCGTGGCACTCCTGGAGCACTCGGAGCCGCATCTCTCGGGGTACGCACGACTTCCAGGTCACATCGTCGAAGTCGTCAGCTCGATGCACGATGTGGCGGTATAGTTGGCCCTCCCTTACTGCGTAATCCGGGTATCGCTGTGATTCATCGCTTACCTTTTGGATCCGTCGAGACAACCAAGGACACGAGCGAGGCTCCTCCTTTAGTCGGTCCAGACGAACGACGGGTTGTCGAGACAGGGCATCGGCGACTACGTTTTGCTTCCCGGGACGATACCTCACGTCGTACTTGTACTGCTGCAACTCCAACGCCTAACGTGCTACTCGGCCATGTGGTGATTCCAGTGAATTCAGCCACTTGAGGGCCAGATGGTCGGTGATAACCTCGAACCGGTATCCTTCCAGGTAGCAACGTAGTTTCCTGATGGACCAAATCACTGCCAGACACTCCTTCTCGGTAGCCGAATAGTTTTCCTCTGCCTTGTTTAGTCGTCGACTGACGTAGGAGATTGCACGCTCCTGGCCGTCGATTTCCTGGGTTAACACGGCGCCGATTCCCACGTTGCTTGCATCCGTCTGTAGCACAAACTTGGCGTGGAAGTCTGGGCACGCTAGGACGGGTGCTGTAGTGAGGAGGACCTTCAACTGGTTGAACGCGACCTGCTGCTCCAGGGCCCATACCCACTATCGGCCTTTCTTGAGAAGTTGAGACTTCGGTTGTACCACAGTGGCAAAGTTGGGCACGAATGCACTGTCTCAATTCCTTAAGATTCGTTGGCGGAGGTAGGTCACGGACGGCGGCTATCTTACCTGGGTCGGTATGAATCCCTTCCTCACTTATGACATGCCCCAGGTAATGGATTCGTCGCTGGAAGAAGGCGCACTTCTCGTGGTTAATCCTGAGGTTGGCTCGGCGGAGTCGGTCCAACACTTCCCGCAGATTTTTAGCGTGGTCTACCATGGAGTTTCCGACGACCACGATATCGTCCAAATATGCGAACGCATGCGGTTCCATGTCCACCCCTATGACCGCGTCCAGAGCTCGTTGGAAGGTCGCCGGAGCCGAGTGTAGTCCAAAGGGCATCACCTTCCATTGGTAGAGTCCGCGTCCTGGTACCGTAAACGCAGTCGCTTCCCGACTGCTTGGTGCCATGGGGATTTGCCAATAGCCATTCTTCAGGTCCAGCGTCGAAATGAACTTGGCGTGCCGGAGGCGTTCCAAAATATATGTAATCCGGGGCAGAGGGTATGCATCTGGAATTGACCGTTCATTTAGTTGTCGATAGTCCACGCACATGCGCCATTGGCCGTTCTTTTTCCGAACCAGCACAATAGGGGCGCTATGGGGACTATGCGACGCCTCAATAAGGCCTTCCTGCAGGGAAATAACGCTGTTTGATCGGCCTCTCGTCTCGAAGCGTTATATGGTGTTCCGAGATCGTGGTCACTCCGGTCATCTGGGAGAACTTCGGGATTTCTTCTTCCAGAAATGCCTGAATGGCTGGGGCGATCTCAGGTGGCCATGCGTCTGTGCTCGATGGGGTCGGATCCAGCTCGTCTTCCTGGTCTGGGAACGAAGTCTGTAGATCTGGGGTGAGGGTGGCATCGTAGGTACCGGGGCCTTCCATCTTAGAGCCTGAGCTCATCGTAGGCTCCAGGGCTCGAGCGAGAGGTGTACGGAGTCTCGGTGCAGGAATTGGGATAATGGGAGTATCCCGGGTGATGATCGTCCTTGGTGCTGGCGTGGGTGGAGCATGATTCGCCGCGATTGGTTCCAACCGGGAAGCCTGGTGGGGTACCGAGATAAGTTGTGGTGTTTGTGCACTCCGGAGTTTGAGTTGTGCGGTACCACAACTGATGTTGGTTTCCATCGCGCACAGGAAATCTATCCCGAGTATCACAGGCTCGAGGACATTGGGGAGAACCAGAAGGGGCATTCGTACTTGTCGGTCCGCCAGACGAATGCGTGCTATCAATGTCCTCGTGACCTCGCGGACAGAGCCGTCGGCCAAGCGGATCTTGGCACCTCTCTGTTGAGTGTTCCGGGACGTAGCGAGTTGATTTGCCAGATCTTCGCTGATAAAACTCCGTGTGGCTCCGGTGTCAAGAGTTCCCTCTACCGGTATCCGCTCGACGTGGATCCTGGCCATGAATCGTCCACCGGTCACGGACAAAACCGGGACTACTGGCGGGGCTGATTGAATGGCGTCCTTGGCTCCTCCCGCCGGGGCTAAGGACGCTGGTCGTTTCCCGTCATGTTCCTACGACAACAATTTACTGTACGTACGTCTCTTTTACCGCAGTCCCAACAGAACAGGACTTGTGGATCTTGGCACGCCACCTGTACGTGTCCTGATTGACCACACCGTCTACACACGCGTTGCACGTCTTGGATCGCGGGTTGTCCAGACGGTGCAGTTCGAGGGCGGGGTTGCGTCAGTTCCCTGTGTAAGGGGTCGGGGTCGCCTCGGAAGGGATTATGCCATGCGGGTGTGGTTGGTGCAGGTGCCACAGTTCGGCGTTCAGCTGGTCGTGGAGGTACTACCACGGTAGTCGTTGCCAGGTTTGTCAACGAACTCCCCTGTGTGCTTTCGAACTCGGTGGCTAGCCGAATCAATTGGTTCAAGCTAGTCACCTCATGCCGTCGAGCGTAGTATTTGTATTCGGGCCGGGAGTTGTCGTAAATCCGGTCCAACTCTTGCGCCACGCTGTAGTCAGCATGATGCATGAGGAAGCGGATTTCGGTCACATACTCCTTAAACGACTCGTGGTCGAGTTGCTTTCGGTCCCGAGGCGGGAGAAAGTATGATAGGAATTCTCTGCGGAATTCCGACCATGTGGCTGTACCGAGTCCGATGGTGCGGAACCAACGTGCGGCGCTATCGGTTAGGCCTTCTGCCATACTCCGAGGTAACGCGTTTACCTCTATGCCGTAGGCTTGGGCTCTTTCTTCCAGCGCTTCAATAAAAGCCAGTGGATCACCTTGACCGACGAACTGGATCCCCAATTTTCTAATCCTGTCAAGTGTGGCTCCACATGGCCTGAAGCTAGGTATCTCGTCAGGCTCGGGGTAGGCATGCCTATTATTAGTCGGAGCTGTCTGTGCGGGGTGGCTAGTGGTCGTATGTCTGGTTGTGGGCTCGTCTGTCTTGAACACCACCGGCGATGGAGCGGCCAAGAATTTACGAGCCTGTTCTGCCGTTGAGGCTTGGACCTCGGGCTCTGGAGTACGTGGTCGCGTGAACTGTACTTCCAGTTCTGCCAAACGAGCCCACGCGCTTGCATAGGAAAATCCGAAATTTCTGTTTCTTGATAAGATAGTTTTTGTGGTTGTCTATCATATTTTAAGGTTTGACAAATATCACAACTATTAATTATTCGGGACGTTTGACATTTAAGTCTCTTTAAATGAGCTACCGTTTCGTCTATGCCTCTATGGTTGTTATTTATATGATAATTTTGTATTTATATAATTAATTCTGCAATATTTTCAACATCTTTCAGTGTTGTAGTAGCTCTTACAATTTTATAAAGATTTGTTGGTAAAAAATATTCTTTTAATACATCTTGAATGATAGTGAAAATGTCAACTGCAGCAAAAATAGTGTATACTTTATTTGGTTTTAATATTGTTTTAAATATTTCTGTTATTTTGATATTATTAAATGAACTATCCGTGACTACTCTTCTTATTTCGTTTTTGAAAAGAGTTGAGGTTATTATTTGAGAGTCTGTACGACTTCTAAATATAATCTGCATGTGGTATTCGTTATTTGGTTTATTTACAGTTAAAATTGTGTTTGTCTCTTTATTAAAGATATTTTTATTAGAACTGTTGGTGTGTACTTCCGCTGAAACGCGACTAAGTGAATCTGCTACTACATTTTCCAAACCTTTTTTATATGAGATTTCATAATCATATTCTAAAAGTTGCAGTTTCCACCGAACCAATTTAGAATTAGGCTCTTTAAAATTCATTAGCCATGTTAGTGGTCTGTGATCGGTGTTAATTTTAAACTTTTGGCCATATAGATAAGGGCGGAAATATTTAGTAGCCCATATAATGGCTAACATTTCTTTTTCGATGGTTGAATACTTTAATTCTGTGTCTGTAAGTGTCCGAATAGCAAATGATAATGGTTTTTCATTGTTAGATGTGCCTTGAGAATGGACTGCTCCTATTGCCACATTACTTTCGTCTGTTGTAAGAGTGAAAGGTTTTGAAAAGTCCGGATATTTTAACAATGGATCATTATATAATAGGTTGTTACAATCTTCAAATGCGTTAAAGAACTCTTTGCCAATTTTGACTGAATCTTTTCCTTTTAATTGTTGTTTAATGAATCAATTTTATATGCAAAATTCACTTGCAGCTGCTCGGGCTTTGTTTGTTTAGTTGACAGTGTGACCATGTCGGTGTTGTGGATTTCTTCCCGCTATTTTCAAATATATACAAAACACAAGTTTCAGTATATTTTTGGTATATTTGTTGTTAAAATATCATTAAAATTATTTTTGTTCTCTCGAAATGGGTTGCGGGTATCATACGGTCGAGCACTCTCGACTGTAGCTTTCTTACTTGTTACTACTTTTTTCGTATTTTTATGCCCGCTACCCATAGGGTAGAAGGGTATTATGACTTAGTGCCAACAGAAAATGTATGTAACAGGCAGAAGGAGACATCTCCGACCCCATAAAGTATATATATTCTTGATCAGCATCAACAGCCGAGACGATATAGCCATGTCCGTCTGTCCGTCTGTCCGTCTGTATGAACACCTGGATCTCAGAGACTATAAGACATAGAGACACCAAATTTGGCAAAAATGTTCCTTCATACCCTTCGCAGATCAAGTTTATTTCAAAAGTTGGATGCCACGCCCCCTTCGCCCACAATAAGCATTTATCTAGAAAAAGTCAAGTTTTTTTTATGTAAATCGCGTATAACTCCAAAAGTTCTTTGTGTAATGATGTGTAATTTGGTAAGCCATCTGCGCTTAGTACTCTTAATATACCCTGTAATTTTGGTAAAAATCGGATAAGTAGAACAAAAAGTTATTCGCGAAATTATTTATCAAAATTGTTGTTCCCAATGCATATGGACGTTTTAAGTGTGTGATTGACCTAGAGATATCAAATTTGGTGACAGTATTCGTGTAAGTCTTACGCAGATCAAGTTTATTTTAGATTTTTGCCACGCCCCTTTCCGCCCCCGAAAACTGTAGAAGCCGTAATAATGAACCTAGAGCATTGAATTTTGATATGCATAATAATAATTACATTCTCAATGATTCCTGTGAATTTGGTTGAGATCGAGTTAAAAACAAGGAAGTTATTAATGAATCAATTTTATTGGCGAAATTCACTTGCAGCTGCTCGCGCTTTGTTTGTTTAGTTGACAGTGTGACCATGTCGGTGTTGTGGATTTCTTCCCGCTATTTTCAAATATATACAAAACACAAGTTTCAGTATATTTTTGGTATATTTGTTGTTAAAATATCATTAAAATTTTTTTTGTTCTCTCGAAATGGGTTGCGAGTATCATACGGTCGAGCACTCTCGACTGTAGCTTTCTTACTTGTTTATTATTAAATTAATGCAACATAATGCTATATTGGAAGATGGTAATAAATACAAGTGTTTCGCAAAAAAAATGTTGCACATGTTAAAACTATATCATTTTGATATATTCATAAGAGCTATAATTATCACATGTGAAATAAATTGCTTAAGAAATAAAAAATTTACATGAAAAAAAAAATTTTATTTGAGAAAATTTCTATATGAAAAAAGACTACCTTTCGCGCAAGGCATGATATATGAAAAAAATTTCACATTTCAAATTCATATGACAAAGGTTAATAATTTGCGGGCATAGGTCATATATTATATGGATTGATAAAATATTGAAGTTAAATGTTTTATTATTTGCTGGACGTTGACGTACATTGTATGCACATTCAAGTGGCCCAAGCGATACCAAGCCAATGCTTGTTACGCGCGGATCCCAATAAACCCTCCTCCCGCCCAACCGACCGAGAGGCGCTGTCGCAGGACGAACGACACGATTCGCGTTCGGACAGGATAGATTCGGGCATGCAAAAAAAACGCGGATAGCATAAAATAGAAATTCAGGATCGGACATAAGAAATAAACGGGTGGAATGAAAATGTTTAATTTATTACTATAAGCTAAATTCGGTCTAATTATTAATTAAATAGGTTAGTAGTAAAGTTTTAAGATTAATAGCAGTGTTAGCGCTAGAAAATACATGATAAAATCTATTAAGGTTATAACATAAAACTCTAAAAGGGTCATGCAATGCAAAATTAGATCTACATAGGGGGAGAGCAAGCGGGATGTAACTACGGGTTAGTCTAGATGGAACGGAAAAGGTTAGTCGCGATATTAACTCTGAAGAGTCAATATCACCATTAATAAGATTAAAAATAAATAAAATGCCAAGCATTATTCTACGGTTAGCTAAAGAAGGTAGGTTAATTAAAAGAAGTCTACTACTATATGACGGCAATCTCACTTCAGCATTCCAGTTCAAGCCACGCAAAGCAAATAAGAGAAATTGTTTTAGAACAGATTCAATGCGCTCTTGGTGCACAGAATACTGTGGAGACCATACGCACGAACCATATTCCAGAATCGGACGAACAAGTGATGTATAAAGGGTCTTAGTAATATAAGGGTCATCAAATTCCTTTGACCACCTCTTAATGAAACCGAGTACAGACATAGCTTTATTGACCGTTCTAGAAATGTGGTCTGAAAATTTAAGTTTATGATCTAAGAGAATACCTAGATCATCAACGGCAGTATTTCTTTTTAGATGGTTACCGTTCAGTAAGTAAGAGGCCAAATGTGGATTAACTCTATAGAAGGACATGACAACACATTTAGAAAAGTTTAAATTTAACAAGTTCACTTTGCACCATGACTGGAAAGAGTCAAGATCTCTCTGCAACTTGATATGGCATGGCCAATCCCTGTACTGCAGGCATATTTTAACATCATCTGCATACATTAGTACGCGAGATTGTGTCAAAACAGTAGGTAGATCATTTATGAACAATGAAAATTAAATTAATGCAACAAAATGCTATATTGCAAGATGGTACTCAATTCAAGTGTGTCTCAAAAAAAAAATATTTCACATGTTAAAACTACATCATTTTGATATATTCATAAGAGTTATAAATTTCACATGTGAAATAAATTGCTTATGAAATATAAAATTAACATGTGAAAAAAAATTTCATTTGTGAAAATGTTTCATATGAAAAAGTCTACCTTTCGGAAAACGTGTCTCGAAACCTCTATGGAGGAGTGGTGTCGCGCAAGGCATGATATATGAAAAAAATTTCACATATGAAATTCATATGACCGATGATTAATATGTTGCCGGCATAGGTCATATATTATATGGATTGATAAAATATTGAAGTTAAATGTTTTATTATTAAATTAATGCAACAAAATGCTATATTGCAAGTACTCAATTCAAGTGTGTCTCAAAAAAAAAATATTTCACATGTTAAAACTACATCATTTTGATATATTCATAAGAGTTATAACCATCACATGTTAAATAAATTGCTTAAAAAATAAAAAATTTACATGGAAAAAAAATTTTATTTGAGAAAATTTCTATATGAAACCAGTAAGAAAGCTACAGTCGAGAGTGCTCGACCGTATGATACCCGCAACCCATTTCGAGAGAATACAAAAAGCTTAAATGATATTTTAACAAAAAATATACCACAGAATATACTGAAATTTTTTTTTTTTTGTATATACATATTTTTAAGAAATCCATTAAATACCGACATGGTCACACTGTCAACAAAACAAAAAAAGCGCGAGCAGCTGCAAGTGAACTTTGCATATAAATTGATTCATTAATAACTTCCTTGTTTTTCATTCGATCTCAACCAAATTGACAGGAATCATTGAGAATATAAGTGTTATTATGCATACCAAAATTCAGTGCTCTAGGTCTATTATTACGGCTTTTACAGATTTTGGGGGCGGAAAGGGGCGTGGCAAAAATCTAAAACAAACTTGATCTGCGTAAGACTTACACGAATACTGACACCAAATTTGATATCTCTAGGTCATTCACACACTTAAAACGTCTATATGCATTGGGCACAAAAATTTTGATAAATACTATAACAAATAACTTTTTTTCTACTTATCCGATTTGTACCAAAATTACAGGGTATATTAAGAGTGTCAAGTGCAGATGGGTTACCAAATTACACATCATTACACAAAGAACTTTTGGAGTTATACGCGATTTACATAAAAAAAACTTGACTTTTTCTAGATTAATGCTTATTGTGCGCGAAGAGGGCGTGGCATCCAACTTTTGAAATAAACTTGATCTGCGTAGGGTATGAAGGAACCTTTTTGCCAAATTTGGTGTCTCTATGTCTTATAGTCTCTGAGATCCAGGTCTTCATACAGACAGACAGACGGACAGACAGACAGACGGACATGGCTATATCGTCTCGGCTGTTGACACTGATAAAGAATATATATACTTTATGGGGTCGGAGATGCCTCCTTCTGCCTGTTACATACATTTTCTGTTGGCACTAAGTTATAATACCCTTCTACCCTATGGGTAGCGGGTATAAAAAGTCTACCTTTCGGAAAACGTGTCACAAAACCTTTGTAGGGAAGTAGTGTCGCGTAAGCAACGTAATATGAAACCAGTAAGAAAGCTACAGTCGAGAGTACTCGACCGTATGATACCCGCAACCCATTTCGAGAGAAAAACAAAAAATTTAAATGATATATTAACAAAAAATATACCAAATATACTAAAATTATTTTTTTGTATATATTTGAAAATAGCGGGTAAAAATCACAACACCGTTTTGGTCACACTGTCAACTAAACAAACAAAGCGCGGGCAGCTGCAAGTGAATTTTGCATATAAAATTGATTCTTTAATAACTTCCTTGTTTTTCATTCGATCTCAACCAAATTCACAGGAATCATTGAGAATATAATTATTATTATGCATACCAAAATTCAATGCTCTAGGTCTATTATTACGGCTTTTACAGACTTTTGGGGGCGGAAAGGGGCGTGGCATCCAACTTTTGAAATAAACTTGATCTGCGTAGGACCTATAGGAGTACTGTCCCCAAATTTGGTAGCTCTAGCTCTTATAGTCTCTGAGATCCAGGTGTTCATACAGACGGACAGACGGACAGACGGACATGGCTATATCGTCTCGGCTGTTGACACTGATCAAGAATATATATACTTTGTGGGGTCGGAGATGCCTCCTTCTGCCTGTTACATACATTTTCTGTTGGCACTAAGTTATAATACCCTTCTACCCTATGGGTAGCGGGTATAAAAAATTTTAACATGTGAAACTCATATGACTGTGAAGTTGTGTGTGTCAAATATAGTAATTTTTCACATGTGAACACACTATCTCTTATTGACACAAAATTTAAAAACAAAATTATTCATATTGAATATCATAAAATTTATAAAAGTCATGCAAATTTTGCATATGAAAAAAATTTCCTTTGAGAAAAAGTTTGATATGAAAAAATGTCACCTTTCGGAAAACGTGTCACAAAACTTCTACAGGTGAGTGGTGTGGCGCAAGGCATGTTATATGAACAAAATTTCACATTTGAGATTCATATGACAGGTGAGTAATATATTGTCGGCATAGGTCACATATTGTATGGGTTGATAAAATATTGAAGTTAAATGTTTTAATATTAAATTAATGCAATATAATTCTATATTGCAAGATGGTACTCAACACAAGTGTATCTCAAAAAAAATGTTTTACGTGTTAAAACTATATCATTTTTATATATTCATAAGAGCTTTAATTATCACATGTGAAATAAACTGCTTAAGAAATAAAAAATTTACATGCAAAAAAAATTTTATTTGAGAAAATTTCTATACTAAAAAAGGCTACCTTTCGGAAAACGTGTCACAAAACATCTATAGGGGAATGGCGCCGAATGGCATGTTTTATGAAAAAAAAATTTCACATATGAAATTCATATGATCGTGGTGTAATATATTGCCGGCATAGGTCATATATTATATGGATTGATTAAATATTGAAGTAAAATGTTTTATTATTAAATTAATGCAACATAATGCTATATTGCAAGATGGTACTCAATACAAGTGTGTCTCAAAAAAAATATTTCACATGTTAAAACTACATCATTTTGATATATTCATAAGAGTTATAACCATCACATGTGAAATAAATTGCTTAAGAAATAAAAAATTGACATGAAAAAAAAATTTTATTTGAGAAAAAGTTTCACATGAAAAAAAGTCACCTTTCGGAAAACGTGTCACAAAACCTTTGAAGGGAAGTAGTGTCGCGCAAGGCATGTTATATGAAAAAAATTTCACATTTGAAATTCATATGACCGATGAGTAATATGTTGTCGGCATAGGTCATATATTATATGGATTGATAAAATATTGAAGTTAAATGTTTTATTATTAAATCAATGCAACAAAATGGTATATTGCAAGATCGTACTCAATACAAGTGTGTCTCAAAAAAAAAAATATTTCACATGTTAAAACTACATCATTTTGATATATTCATAAGAGTTATAAATTTCACATGTGAAATAAATTGCTTATGAAATATAAAATTAACATGTGAAAAAAATTTCATTTGAGAAAAAGTTTCATATGAAAAAGTATACCTTTCGGAAAACGTGTCTCGAAACCTCTATGGAGAAGTGGTGTTGCGCAAGGCATGATATATGAAAAAAATTCCACATATGAAATTCATATGACCGTGGAGTAATATGTTGCCGGCATAGGTCACATATTATATGGATTGATAAAATATTGAAGTTAAATGTTTTAATATTAAATTAATGCAATATAATGTTATATTGCAAGATGGTACTCAACACAAGTGTATCTCAAAAAAAATATTTCACATGTTAAAACTACATCATTTTGATATATTCACAAGAGTTATAATTATCACGTGTGAAATAAATTGCTTAAAAAATAAAAAATTTACATGAAAACAAAATTTTATTTGAGAAAATTTGTATATGAAAAAAGACTACCTTTCGGAAAACGTGTCACAAAACCATTGTAGGGAAGTAGTGTCGCGCAAGCAACGTAATATGAAACCAGTAAGAAAGCTACAGTCGAGAGTGCTCGACCGTATAATACCCGCAACCCATTTCGAGAGAAAACAAAAAATGTAAATGATATATTAACAAAAAATATACCAAATATACTAAAATTAGTTTTTTGTATATATTCGAAAATAGCGGGTAAAAATCACAACACCGTTTTGGTCACACTGTCAACTAAACAAACAAAGCGCGGGCAGCTGCAAGTGAATTTTGCATATAAAATTGATTCTTTAATAACTTCCTTGTTTTTCATTCGATCTCAACCAAATTCACAGTAATCATTGAGAATATAATTATTATTATGCATACCAAAATTCAATGCTCTAGGTCTATTATTACGGCTTTTACAGACTTTTGGGGGCTTAAAGGGGCGTGGCATCCAACTTTTGAAATAAACTTGACTTGCGTAGGACCTATAGGAGTACTGTCCCCAAATTTGGTAGCTCTAGCTCTTATAGTCTCTGAGATCCAGGTGTTCATACAGACGGACAGACGGACAGACGGACATGGCTATATCGTCTCGGCTGTTGACACTGATCAAGAATATATATACTTTGTGGGGTCGGAGATGTCTCCTTCTGCCTGTTACATACATTTTCTGTTGGCACTAAGTTATAATACCCTTCTACCCTATGGGTAGCGGGTATAAAAACACAATTTGAATAAATAAATAAACTTAAATATACGCTGTAGTGCCGTCTAAATCATGTCATGCCAGCCAAACAAACTTTTGCCTACTTTCAGGCACCAAAAAAAACTTTTGGTCCAAGCGACTACTACAATGTATAAAAGTCAATGAGAGCACACTCATAATTTGTGGGAAAAATTTTTCGGTTATAACTGATGTGTTCCCGTTCAATGTAAATGTTAAAGAAGTAGTCATCTTGAAGCCTGACTGTAGACTGTCTTTTCACCGTCACCTCATTATACTTATATCCATTTTAATTAAAGTATAATGAATTGATCAAATCCTTTTCTATATCGGCCAGTTTTCATATCGTCATCCTTAAAGATTACTAGAAATTCAAATTTATCTACCCAACAATTTCGTGATATTTCCATAAATGTTTCATAGTCCATATCGCTATTTACATGATCACGATATATGTGTCGCATGTTTAAATCGTCTTGTTTAAACATTATAATAAAATTAGCATTATCACGTATTAAATGTTTCGGTATATGTGTATACGTTTGGCAAAGATAAAAAGAATCAATATTCTTATGACGACCCATACAAAAATAGTTTCGGATATTATCCTGTTTTTCACATGCCACATCATCAAATATAATAATGGAATTATTTTTAGCTTCCTGTGGTGTTAAAACTGTGTCATTTGCGGAGAATGTGTAGTATCCCATTCCTTGTATTGGTTTGATAAGTTTTTCCAAATACTCATATTTCGGTTGATATAAACTCTTTGAAAATACATAAATATTTTCAAATTTTACTCCATTTGGACTCTCTATGAGGCTAAGCATCGTATTGGTTTTCCCACAATTTGATGGACCAACAATTAAAGCCTTAATTGTGTTGGGTAGCAAGGTACTGTGACGAGGCTGTTGATTTTCCTCCCATGCCCACCGCCCTCAATGTATCTCACTAAGATGTTTTTCTTTTCTGGTAATCAACGCATGTTAGTGAGAAGTAGTACTTCAATCAATGAGGAACGTTGGTGGATTGAGGTCGTTATAAAATAACGAAACATTTTTATAATATAAACACTCGTAAATCAAATGTCATACAGGGTGGTGCACTTGTCTTGTGGAATCAATGGTTTAGATGAAGCTTGTAGGGAACACGACATAGGACTTGAGTGAGTGTCATAAAGCTGACTCTGTTTTAATTGATAGGGCCTGGGATAGTGTGAAAGCATCGAATAGCAGTTTTGGTGAGAGAGCAGCAGCATACTTTGTAATGAACATGATGAAGGTAAAGAAAAAATTTGGTATGGGAGAGTGCGAGAGTGCTCGACCGTATGATACCCGCAACCCATTTCTAGAGAAAACAAAAAACTTAAATGATATTTTAACAAAAAATATACCAAATATACTAACACTTGGTTTTTTTGTATATATTTGAAAATAGCGGGTATAAAAATCCATAGCATACCGACATGGTCACACTGTCAACTAAACAAACAAAGCGCGAGCATCTGCAAGTGAATTTTTCATATAAAATTGATTCTTTAATAACTTCCTCGTTTTCAAGTCGATCTCAACCAAATTCACAGGAACTTTTGGAGTTATACGCAATTTACATAAATAAACTTGACATTTTCTAGATTAATGCTTATTGTGGGCGAAGGGGGCGTGGCATCCAACTTTTAAAATAAGCTTGATCTGCGCAGGGTATGAAGGAACCTTTTTGCCAAATTTGGTGTCTCTATGTCTTATAGTCTCTGAGATCCAGGTGTTCATACCGACAGACAGACGGACAGACGGGCATGGCTATATCGTCTCGGCTGTTGACACTGATGAAGAATATATATACTTTATGGGGTCGGAGATGCCTCCTCCTGCCTGTTACATACATTTCCTGTTGGCACTATGTCATAATACCCTTCTACCCTATGGGTAGCGGGTATAAAAAGACAAAGAAAGTAGTAAAAACGTCTCTTGCTTCAATAATCAACAGGCGACCAAGGAATTGAAAGAAAATAAACCGCTTGACATATTTCATGCAATAAAAGTTGCACGCAAAGCAGTATCTAACTCAATGGGTTGTAGGAAAAATGTTGTAATTCCACGGGTTATAAATGTGCCCAAGGTAGGTGGCTTCTTGCCACTTGTACCAATTTTAACAGCACTTAGCGCTGTGGGCAGTTTAGCGACAGGCAGCGCAGCAATACTAAAGTCTATTAACAATGCAAAGATATCAAAACAGCAACTAGAGGAGAACAAGAAACATAATAAAACAAGTCAGAAAGCTACAGTCGAGAGTGATCGACCGTAGGATACCCGGAACCCATTTCGAGAGAAAACAAAAAAATTAAATGATATTTTAACAAAAAATATACCAAATAAACTACAACTTTTTTTTTTGTATATATTTTAAAATAGCGGGTAAAAATCCACAACACCGACATGGTCACACTGTCAACTAAACAAACAAAGCGCGAGCAGCTGCAAGTGAATTTCGCATATAAAATTGATTCTTTAATAACTTCCTTGTTTTTCGATCTCAACCAAATTCACAGGAATCATTAAGAATATAATTATTATTAAGCATACCAAAATGCAATGCTCTAGGTCTTTTATTACGGTTTTTACAGGCTTTTGGAAGCGGAAAGGGGCGTGGCAAAAATCTAAAATAAACTTGATCTGCGTAGGACCTATAAGATTACTGTCCCCAAATTTTGTAGCTCTAGCTCTTAAAGTCTCTTAGACCTAGGTGTTCATACAGACGGACAGACGGACTGACAGACAGACGGACATGGCTATATCGTCTCGGCTGTTGACACTGATCAAGAATATATATACTTTATGGGGTCGGAGATGCCTCCTTCAGCCTGTTACATACAGTTTCTGTTGGCACTAAGTTATAATACCCCTCTACCCTATGGGTAGCGGGTATAGAAATGGAAATTGTTTCGTTGGCTGAGGGATTGTATTTAGAACCATACAATAAAGGGTATGGTATATCATTTAATAAAAATAATCGAAAACAAAATCGCAACCAAAAAAACTACTAAGCCAGCTACCCAAAAGGGCATTATCTAACTTTGATATAATATATATTAAACATATTAAACATTTTCGGGGTGTTTATATGAAAGATGAATTACCAAAAATCCCACTATATCGTGAGTATGGAAAAATAAATTTAGCAGACTCGTCATCAAAAGAAACGCATTGGGTAGCTTATTTTAAGAGAGGTTTTGTTTCATATTACTTTGACAGTTTTGGGAACTTACAACCACCATTAGAAGTAATTAAATATTTGGGAGAAATCATTAAGTATAATTATCAACGTTTGCAACAATTCGGTACAGTTAACTGGGGACATTTGTGTCTACAATTTTTGTTGCAATCCAACTCATTGCACCAAAGATGGATGGAATGTGTTTATGATATGTGTGTGTGTGTTTGTGTGTGTTTTCCTTCTAAGATAGCAAATGTCTAGACTGTTTGTTCTATTTCAGCTTTTATTTTAGCTTTTATTTTAGATTTTATTTTCAGCAATTTTTATTTTAAAAAAAATTAAAAATTTTTTATTTGAAAAATAAAACATATATTTAAACAAGCACAAATTTTAAAATAACAAGTAAGATAGCTACAGTCGAGAGTGCTCGACCGTATGATACCCGCAACCCATTTCGAGAGAATACAAAAAGCTTAAATGATATTTTAACAAAAAATATACCACAGAATATACTGAAATTAGTTTTTTTTTGTATATACATATTTTTAAGAAATCCATTAAATACCGACATGGTCACACTGTCAACTAAACAAACAAAATACTATACAAACTATACAAAAAATTTAAATGATATTTTAAAAACAAATATACCAAAAATATACTGAAACTTGTGTTTTGTTTGTATATATTTTCACAACACCGTAATGGTCACACTGTCAACTAAACAAACAAAGCGCGAGCAGCTGCAAGTTAATTTTGCATATAAAATTGATTCATTAATAACTTCCTTGTTTTTCATTCGATCTCAACCAAATTCACAGAATCATTGAGAATATAATTATTATTATGCATACGAAAATTCAATGCTCTAGGTTCATTATTACGGCTTTTACAGTTTTTGTGGGCGGAAAGGGGCGTGGCAAAAATCTAAAACATACTTGATCTGCGTAAGACCTACACGATACTGTCATCAAATTTAATATCTCTAGGTCATTCACACATTTAAAACGTCCATATGCATTGGGCACAACAATTTGTATATATAATTTAACGAATAACTTTTGTTCTACTTATCCGATTTTTACCAAAATTACAGGGCATATTAAGATTGTCAAGATGGGTTACCAAATTACACATCATTACACAAAGAACTTTTGGAGTTATACGCAATTTACATTAAAAAAAACTTGACTTTTTATAGATTATTGCTTATTCTGGGCGAAGGGGGCGTGGCATCCAACTTTTGAAATAAACTTGATCTGCGTATGGTATAAAGGAACCTTTTTCCCAAATATGGTGTCTCTATGTCTTATAGTCTCTGAGATCCAGGTGTTCATACGGACAGACAGACGGACAGACGGACATGGCTATATCGTCTCGGCTGTTGACACTGATCAAGAAGATATATAATTTATGGGGTCGGAGATGCCTCCTTCTGCCTGTTACATACATTTTCTGTTGGCACTAAGTTATAATACCCTTATACCCTATGGGTAGCGGGTATAAAAACTCTGCTTAGAATTTCCTATGCTGTTTTTCAAAGACGGAAATACCTTACCTTTAACTAACTTAACAAAGCACAGAATTAGAACCACAGGCGAAATTCCCATTCACACTAGACCCTTTCGTTATAGTCAAAAAGAAAGACAAGAAATGAGGAAACAAATCGATAACCTGCTGGAGCAATAAATAATTAGGCATAGTTATTCTCCATGGAGTTTTTCAAAGTTTCTGGTATCAAAAGAAAATGGACGCCTCAAATACAAAAAAATGGCGATTAGTAGTGGATTATCGCAAATTAAATGAAAAAACTATTAAAGGCAAATATCCTATGCCTAACATCAATGATGTGTACGATAGAATTGGCTAAATACTTCACAGCATTAGATTTAGCTAGCGGGTATCACCAAATCGAGATGCATCCGAAAGAAATAAACAAGACGGCATTTTCCACAGAAGGAGGCCACTTTGAATTTGTAAGAATGCCATTTGGACTTACAAATACCCCAGTCACTTTCCAAAGGGTTATGGATAACGTTTTAGCCGACCTAAATGGCAAATGTTGTCTTATATATCTAGACGATATAATAATATTCTTTGCATCTCTCCACGAACATATTAATGATTTAAAAGCAGTCTTTAAAAAATTAAATAATGCTACCTGAAACTGCAACCTGCAAAGTCTGAATTTATGAGAAAGGAAATTGAGTATTTAGGTCACGTGGTAACGGACAGAGGAATTAAACCAAATCCAAAAAAGATTCGTGCTATAAAATCATTTCCACTTCCAAAGACCAGAAAACAAATAAAATCATTTCTAGGTCTGCTCGGATATTATAGAAAATTCATTAAAGATTTTGCTGCGATCACCAAATCCTTAATAACTTCCTTGTTTTTAACTCGATCTCAACCAAATTCACAGGAATCATTGAGAATATAATTATTATTATGCATACCAAAATTCAATGCTCTAGGTTCATTATTACGGCTTTTACAGTTTTCGGGGGCGGAAAGGGGCGTGGCAAAAATCTAAAATAAACTTGATCTGCGTAAGACCTACACGAATACTGTCACCAAATTTGATATCTCTAGGTCAATCACACACTTAAAACGTCCATATGCATTGGGAACAACAATTTTGATAAATAATTTCGCGAATAACTTTTGTTCCACTTATCCGATTTTTATCAAAATTACAGGGTATATTAAGAGTGTCAAGCGCAGATGGCTTACCAAATTACACATCATTACACAAAGAACTTTTGGAGTTATACGCGATTTACATAAAAAAAACTTGACTTTTTCTAGATAAATGCTTATTGTGGGCGAAGGGGGCGTGGCATCCAACTTTTGAAATAAACTTGATCTGCGTAGGGTATGAAGGAACCTTTTTGCCAAATTTGGTGTCTCTATGTCTTATAGTCTCTGAGATCCAGGTGTTCATACAGACGGACAGACGGACATGGCTATATCGTCTCGGCTGTTGATGCTGATCAAGAATATATATACTTTATGGGGTCGGAGATGTCTCCTTCTGCCTGTTACATACATTTTCTGTTGGCACTAAGTCATAATACCCTTCTACCCTATGGGTAGCGGGTATAAACATTTAACTTCAATATTTTATCAATCCATATAATATGTGACCTATGCCGGCAACATATTACTCCACGGTCATATGAATTTCATATGTGAAATTTTTTTCATATATCATGCCTTGCGCGACACCACTCCTCCATAGAGGTTTTGTTACACGTTTTCCAAAAGGTAGACTTTTTATACCCGCTACCCATAGGGTAGAAGGGTATTATGACTTAGTGCCAACAGAAAATGTATGTAACAG